>OU342740.1:446479844-447072450 GCA_910589775.1 Avena eriantha
ATCGTCGGCATACTCGAAAAAAATAAGTGAAGTATGATGAATATTTTGTAATGATAATGTATGAATGGAATCAACAAAATACCATCTTAAAACCTAAAGAAACAAGAAACTCAAAAACAACAAGCTTGAATTGATGGACAAAGTGTTTCAGCTTTCTGGCGTAAACACTAGTAGGAAACAGCTTATAGGTAGACAAGTTACTCTGTGGCGCATATGTAAATCCATGTGCCATAGAGACTTGTCAGTGGCGCATTAGGAAACATGCGCCACGGAAACTTAGAAGTTCTGTGGCGCATTTCCTACAACAGGCGCCACAGATGTTTGGTGGGACTCGCAAGCCGTGGTGGAGCGATCCAAGTTCTGTGGCGCATAATGAGATATGCGCCACAGAAGTTGCCTCTTATGTGGCGCATATTTCACTATGCGCCGCAGAACTTGGAGGCGGGCCCCACCATGGATACTTTTTTACCCACGATCTATGGCGCATGTGTGGGTATGCGCCACAGATATGTTTCACTTTTGTGGCGCATATCCACACATGCGTCACAGAAACCTAACCCTAGGTCCCACCACTTTAACCTGCACCATATGTTCTATGGCGCTTATGGCCATATGCGCCACACAAGTTTGAGCATCAGTGGCGCATTTCTGCCATATGCGCCACAGATGAGGTTGTCCAGATCCATGTGAAAAAGGTGACAATCTCCCACCCTATCTATACACCACCACCCATTTCACATCTCTTCCTTTCTACCTCCTCCCAGCTCGTCTTCCTCCTCCCTCACATCCCATTTTGCCCATAGTTTCTCCATTTTCTTGTAACTAAACCTACTTTAGTCCATTGATTGGTAATTGAAGCTTCCCTCCAACTTGTAGATCTAAAAGTTCCTTACTTTTCTTTCTCACATCTCTATTTGTTTACTGATTTTCTCTCCACCAACTTGTAGATCTATTTGTCCACACTCTCTCACCGCGCGGTCTCGTCTCACTATTATTGTGTCTACTAGGTGAGTACTTGGCCATGAACATGTAGGTGAAGCTTGTCGCGTGGGTGGTGTGTGTGCGATCTATGGCGAGACGATGCTTGTGTGGTGCATGAATGTTTGCATTGAGAGGAAGTTTTTTGTTGCTTGCTTGTTGTTGTCCCGGCCGGTGTGGTGCATGGATGTTTGCCGAAATGTGGATTCATTTCAATTTCGGCAAATTTTTGCACTACCCATATGTCCTAATTTTAGGAAAGGTCATGCCGAATTTTTCCGGCTAGCATTCATGCATGTGTGTGTGCATATGGTGTGGTTCTCACCTATACTCTCTGTTCTAACCGCTCAGGCAACCATGGTCTTCACGATAAGCGAAGGTTGAATTGCTAGGTACAAGAAAGACGCGAAGGAGAACATGATTCTGAACAACAAGACCATGATAAGATGTCCATGTCGAACATGCGAACTCCAGTGCTGGATCGACCCTGATTTTGGATAATTGGAGGGTCACCTGCTTAGGCGCGGTTTCATGCGCGACCTCAATGAGGAGCCGGCAGGACATGGTGGTCACGAAGACGTGGGCGGACGAGAAGACGAAGAGTCTACCGGGCATGATCATCATGCCGAAGGAGATGCCTACGGGCATGATCAGCATGGAGAAGGAGATGGCGACGGGCATGATCATCATGAAGAAAGAGAAGACGCGAACACACAGACGCTGCTAACTTCGTTCTTGCAGGACCCTCATGTTCAAGAACTGCTCCTCAAGGAGACGAGCAACGACAAAGCTGCAGCCAGAGAGAAAGCCAAGCTGGCCCAAATGGAGGTAGACGGGATGACTCCATTGTATCCTGGGTGTCGCCCTGAGGATACACATTTGAGTGTAACGCTCAAGGCTCTAGAGATGAAGGCCGAATACAAATGGCCCGATGGGAGCTTCAACGCGAACATGGAATACTGGCACCACCGACTTCCTAAGGGGAACATATTGCCAACAAGTATCGAGGAGGCCAAGAAAATCGTGTGCCCTCTAGACCTACCACACATTAAATACAACGCATGCATCAATGATTGCGCACTTTATCGGAACGAGTACGCGGATAGAACCACATATCCGGTGTGTGGCCAAGGACGGTACAAGAGAGGGAACAAGAAAGTTCCTCAAAAAGTGGTATGGTACTTTCCTATCACCCCTCGTCTGCAGCGATATTTCATAGATCCTAAGGAAGCAAAGCTCATGCAATGGCACACGGAAAGAGAGAAACCCGAAGATGATCCAGAGAAGGGCAAGATCCCGACACACCCTTCAGACGCTAGCCAGTGGAATGCATTAGACATCGAGTTCGAAGAGTTCGGGGGCGATGCAAGGAACCTCAGGCTGGGTATGAGCATCGATGGACTTAATCCTTTTGGAAACCAGAGTAGCACGCATAGCACCTGACCCGTGTTTGTATGGCCGTACAACCTCCCCCCATGGCTATGCACGAACCAAAGGTCCGTACACATGAGCATTCTTATTCAGGGGCCGAAACAACCAGGTATTGATATGCATCTGTATCGCGGGCTATTGAGAGAGAAGTTAGCCAGCTTATGGGAGACACCGGCCCATACGTGGGACACCTACACTAAATAATATTTCCATTTTAGAGCCGCGTTGCTCATGACGGTGGAGGACTATCCTGGTTAAGCATTTGTATCGTCCTAGGTGAACCACGGACACAATGCATGCGTCAAGTGCATGGATGAGACACTGCATCTCCAGCTACCAAGGGATCCCGGGTCTTCGAAAACCGTGTTCCAAGGTACTTGAAAGTGGCTCCGCATGGATCACCCGTGGTGACCTGTTCAATCGGAAGGACGAGATCCAAAGAGCGCCGTGTCCGAGGAGCGGCGAAGAAATCGAGGAGCTTTTGAATAATTGGGTAGATTTCCCTATGCCGGGAAAAAAATGATCGAGGATAAATCCGTTGTTGGGTGTATGGAAAGCAAGGTATGTTTTCTGGGACCTGTCGTATTGGAAGGTCCATCACACTCCCCATAGCCTCGATGTAATGCACATCACGAAGAACGTTACCGAGAGTCTGCTTGGCACTCTACTGAACATGCCGGAGAGGACCAAAGATGGGCCGAAAGCAAGAAAGGACCTTAAATTGATTCGCATCAAGAAAGATCTTCAGTACCCTGATAGTGATGATGATGATGATGATGATAAGACGGAAGGGACTCAAGGTCGCCGCAAAAGAGTTAAGAAGAATGAGGTGGTGCTTCGCGCTGCCTGCTTCACTCTGAGTCTTGAGGAGCTCGAGCAGCTTTTCAGGTGCCTCCTAGGAGTGAAAGTTCCTCACGGTTACTCGGAGAAGATAAGCAGATATCTGGACGTGGTGAAGAAGAGGTTCAGCGGTATGAAGTCTCATGCCTGTGACATGCTGATGACGCAGATACTCCCTGTTGCGATCCATGGGATAACCGATGAGCATGTCCGTGAGACGCTGTTTGGCCTCTGTAACTTTTTCAATGTCATATCTAGGAAGTCGATCTGTGTGAAGCAGCTCGACAGGCTACATGAAGAGATTGTGATGATACTATGCGAGCTTGAGATTTACTTCCCGCCCGCATTCTTTGACATCATGGTGCATCTGCTTGTACATGTCGTGGACGACATCATCCAGCTCGGGCCAACATTCCTGCACAACATGATGCCGTTTGAAAAGGCTAAACAGTGTCATCAAAGGATTTGTTCGCAATAGGTCTCGTCCAGATGGAAGCATAGCCAAGGGTTTTCTGATCTACGAGTGCATCTCCTTCAGCCAGAATTATCTAACCACCGAGAACGAGGATGTTGGAATACCCACCAAGAAGCACCTCGGCAGGCTCGGTGGATATGGTCACCGCGAGGGCTGCCTCTCACTGCATGTCGGCATTGATGGTCGACGCACCGATTTTGACAGGGCACACCGAGTCGTGATACAACACATTGAAGTGGTCGGCCCTTGGGTGGAAGAGCACAGAAGCTTAATCGAGCAGGTTTACGTCGACCAGGGCCGGCCTAGGAAGAAGGGAGACGTAACGAAAGAGCACAACTCCAGCTTCACGGGTTGGTTCAAGAAAAGGAAAATGGACAATCCCCCACAGACGCCTTCTACGGAAGATCAAGAACTCATATTCTCCTTGTCGCAGGGCCTAGTGCACAACCTAAGGACCTATTAGACATACGACATAAACGGTTATAGATTCTACACCGAGGAAAAGGACAGGAATAGCGAATATCAAAACTTAGGAGTAACTATGTTATCCTTTGTTGATGAAGAGACTACTGCCATGGAAAGATTCTACGGAAGGATCGAGGAGATATGGGAGCTCGACTACTGTGGATAGATTGTACCGACGTTCCGTGTTAGACGGGCCAAGAACATGGAAAAAGAAGGCCGGTTTTTCACCACAATGGTTATACCAGATGCCAAATCGACGAAGAACGCCTCCACAAAAAATGAGCCCTGGGTACTCGCTAGCCAAGTTGATCAATGTTTTCTTATTACCGACCCGTCAAAGCCCAACCGTGTTGTAGTTAGGAGGGACAAGAGGAGCATCATCGGAATGGAAGGAGCCGCCAACGAGCAAAACTTCGACAAAAACGGCAACCCGAAGATCAAAGAGGAATTCGACAAGTACTTCGACATGCCTACTACTACTAAAGTAAGAAGAAAGACCACACTACCTACTAAAGGTTGTCCATTCACAAGAAGAAATCTCAAAGTGCACGGGCTAAAGTATTCAACAGCGATGAAAAAGGGCTAGAAGATTGTGAAGAGACACTAGCTCGACAAATCACATGATTGTATATGTTCGAAGAGAGAGTTTTTTGAATAAATATGAATGTTTGTATATGTTCTTGCTTTATTTTAAACATATATAATTAAAAACACCTTTCTTATACTTATCTTTTACCTTTTGCGGGGGATCATGATCTTTTGTTGCTTTCTTTTGTTGTTGCTTATGGCTCTTCTTCCTTTCCACTACAAAAACTTCATTTTCATTGCTTATCTCTTTTCTTCTCTTGGATCAATTGTCTGTGCATCAGAGTCATAACGGTCATCTTGTGCATCATTTTTCTCCTCCATGTTTTTATCTTGTGTTTGTTGAGAAGTTTCATCTTGAGGATCCACCAGTGTATCTTCTTCTTGGCTTTCTTTGAGCAAGCCTTTTTCTTTTTGATCTTTTTCAGCTTACTATTCTGGTGGTCCTAATGGTCCTGTAACAACTGCACCTCCCCTTGTAACAACATTACTAGAAACAGGAATATCTATATCATCTTGAAGAAAAATTTGATAACCAGATGCTATTTGTTCACATTGGGTTTCAATCATACAAAGGTACTTGTGAAATAATTTTATTTCTTGGCCAATCTCATCATAATTTTCCATGAGTTCTGCCAAAATCTTCTTATGTTTTTGAAATTGCTTATGCGGGTTATTATGAGATTTTGCTTGTCGGTGTTTTAATTCTCGAAAAAAAATTCTAGTTTCATCTTCTTCAGTAAAAACTTGTAACAAGTCTTCTTTGTTTTCCTTAACAAGTTCAGAAGGTATACCTTTTTCTTTCATTGTTTTGCATACGCCAGGCATAAGATCAGGAGTTATATGAAGTATCCCTTTTTCCAGCTTAGTGCCGAAATTAGGATTATATAAAGAATCATTCTTAGCCCTAGTAGACATTAATTCCAAACATTCTTTATTAGTTAAAGTATTTATCGATCCTCCTGCTGATAGGTCAAGCAACTCTCTACATTGAGTATTAAGACCATGGTAAAATAAATGGAAAATAATTGATTCCGAATAGCCATGATTAGGAATATTATTGTTCATTCCAAAGAATAGATCCCATGCTTGTGGGTAGTTTTCTCCCACATTCTGACTAAAGTTGCCTATATTCTTTCTAATTTTAGTTACCTTTTTTAAAGGATTAAACCTATTTATAAATTTAACAATACAGTTTTCCCAACATTTAATGTAATGACGAGGGAGAGAATATAACCAGTCTAGAGCCTTACCTTTAAGAGACCAATAAAATAATTTTAGATGAGAGAAGTCTCTTGGCAAATCTTTTGGTCCAAGCGATGTTATCACATCGTCGTACTCTCTAAGATGTCTTCCTGGGTCTTCATCTTCCGTTCCACTGAAAGCTTTTTCCTGTAAATTTTTTAATGATTCCACCATGAAATTGATATTCTCTAACTCCAGGATTAGGAAATTCTATTGGTTGTTTAAGAAAAGCAGAATTTGGAGCATTATATTCTTTGAGAGTTTTCTCAAGTTTCTCGGGAGTTGTCCTGTAAATGGACATGATTTCCATAAAATCACTCAGGTTTTCAACTTTAACCTTATTTGATCTTAAAAGTTTTCAATAATTTCCTCGTGCCTTTGAATAGGCACGCACTCAATATAATCTGGTAAATAGGTCCTACCATAGCCTATAGACCCTTTGTCTCCTAGGGAGACCATTTTGTAGTAGTAACACCTGAAATGTCAAGAGACAAACACTTAGCGCTTAGCTCCCCAGCAAGGGCGCCAGAAAATAGCTTGATGTCTGCAAGTGCACAGATCGTTTGTAGCTAGTTTCGAAGTATAGATATCGATCCCACAGGGAGCTCAAAGGTAAGTGGTTGTGAATGAAGTCTCTGTCACACTCAAAGTTGTCACAGGTCTTCGAGTGAATTGACTGCAAGTGTGGAAATAAGAATGAAATTTGGATTAAACTAGATGTATTTAAATAAAACTAAAATGTAAACTTCGGGAATAAAAAGCATAAAAGTAAAGAACGATTTGATTTTTTGTGGTTTTCTACAGATGACAAAGAAGGCGCGGGGAGATACAGTTCAGGGTGATAGTGACTTCTCTTCACGGTGTTATGATTTCACGTCCCTTATCTTCATGAATGTTGTCCCTTTTGACAAGACGGAGGTGGCGGCAACTATACGGCCGAAAAATATTCCCGTCGTATAGTTGCTCGTTAAAGCTTCTGTATGCCTCCCTTGATTTCTTCCGAAAAGAGACTTGCTTGTTTTTGCATGAATATTGTGTTTCCCTTGTTAAAACCTTTTGTTGATGTTCAGCACCTGAAACACACATTGAAAACCAAGTTTTCTTCTCTACCAAAGTATTAGAGTTACGTAAAGCTAGAAAACGATCAAATCTAAAAGAAAACCATCAATAAAAACCATCAAAATATGTCGAATCTCATAGCTATCACTTGTCTGTGCCACAACTATAAAATTTCTTCAACTAATGGCCTTCGGTACACATCATTGTTGTTGCCGGGTTGTTCTGGTCCTTGGATGAGCATTGGCATCATAATGAACATCCGCTTCATGCACAACCAAGGAGGAAGGTTATAGATACATAGAGTTACATGCCATTTGCTATGACTATAGCTCTGCTCCCCAAAAGGATTCATTCCATATTAATTCGACCAAACCTTAAGTTCCTTGTGTCATCTCCAAAGCCCGAGTACTCTCTCTCAATTCTTCCCCACTGTGACTGATGAGGGTTTAACTCATCAATGCACATTGTTATGGACTTGGGTTTTGGAGAAGGAGGGAGCGATGGAAGCATCAATCGGCTAGCAAACAAGAACACAGGGAACTCAAAGATTTACCCAGGTTCAGGCCTCGTAAAGGTCCCTACTCCTGCTTGTCTGCTCGTGGAATTAACAGAGGAATCAAAGATTACAGTGGTGCGCAGATGCAATTTGGCGAGGGTTGTGGAAACTAGGGTTGTGTGTATCCTCCTCGCTGCCCCTCCTAGCCTTTATATAGATAGGCTAGGTCTCAGCTAGCAGGTCGAGTCGGTTACAAGTTAGGGTTTTCCCTTTAAACTTTCTATCTTTAGCTTCTTCTTGTTCTACAAGAAATCGAGAGTCCGTAGGTTACTCGGGTTCTCCATTTGGGCCTTAACGATGCCATGGGCTTTCGCCATATTCAGCCCATATACACCAAGCTCGAGTACCTGTAGGGTATACCCATGTCAGTAGCCCCCGAGTGTCTAGTGGAATAGCAGATTTGACTGGAGACTTTATGAAGCCTTTCGAGTGCATGACTGAGTATTTTTTCGACTATTCTGTTTGTGTCATAGGGATTGTTGATGTGGGTGCCTGATTTAGCCGATGCATCGGTATTAGTTAACTACCTTAGAGTAACACAACGCAATTTACTCGAACTCGAGTCCCCGGACTCGAATTCGGAAAAGTGCTGGTGTAATTCGACTCAAGCCGCGGAGGTCTTACAAGAGTCGAATTCCAGTATATGGGTGTGAGCACTCGACGCGTCCGTCAAGGCATGTTCATCGTACCTATAGGCACGAGTACATTTCTGGTAGTGCGCAGCAAATGCGTTGCCAGGCCTTATTCAGGTGTTATATTCATGTTGTAAGCGTGGCATCTAAAATTTGTCATCGTGGAGATGATTCGGGTGACCCAGGAGATGCAATCTCTTTGTAGGAAAAAATCCTGAGGCGGTGTCACCATAAACTTCGAGTCTGGATGTTATCGACACAGTACGATGTACAAATAATCATAGGGTGCACGACCAGCGCTCCCTATGGGAGTAGCCCCCGAGTGCCTGGTTGAGTCGAAGATTCAGGCAGGGACTAAAAGAAAAACCTTTGCGATTGCTATCATCTTTTGCTTGCTTGTTTCAGTCGAATTTATTTCCACCGCTCCCTATGGGAGTAACCCATCTCCATAATCAAATCATGGATTCGAGTGATTGGATATGCTCTGAATGTCCATGTTCCTGTAGAAGAGAGAAAAAATCGTAGGGTGCGTGATAGCGCTCCCTATGGGAGTAGCCCCCGAGTGCTTGGTGGAGGCGAAGACTCAACCAAGGACTCAAGTAGTCAAAGTCTTCTACTACTCGATTTTTGATGACATCAGTGCTGATGATGTGATGATCTCATTTGCCCGCGTCAGCGGTTTTGACGGGACGTGACGAGTGGTGGGTCCCATTTTCTGACCCTGACTTGACCGGGCGTGCGTAATCTTTGTTTTAACAGTGGCTAAATCCGTCGCCGCCACTGTTGCTGCCAAGAAGAAAGGCAGCTCCGCCGCTGTGGGCACCAGCGCCGCCGTCTCCTAGAAGAAGAAGGCCACGGGCAGTCGCGTCACCAATGGCGCGTGGCGCGCGTCCATTATCAAGTCTTCCGAGCTCCGTCTCCTGCACCAAGGCGGAGTTCTATCTTCTGCAGTCGCTGACGCGCGTGTCCCCAGTAGTGAGGTAATCCCTTCTCCTCCTGCAGGTTTTCGGGTGATGTTCCTAGCGTTCATCATCCGCGGTCTCTCGCTGCCCTGCATCCTTTCTTCAGGGGCCTTCTTTGCTTATATGGGCTCCAGCTACACCAGTTGTCCCCCAACTCCATCCTCCATGTAGCTTGCTACATTACTGTTTGTGAGTGCTGGCTCGGAATCGAGCCACACTTCAGCCTTTTCAAACGTCTCTTCAAGATGAAGCGCCAGTCAGCGTCTGACTCCGTAGTCTATGATGTAGGCGGCTGCGGTATCCACGTCGACTCCTCCGTCACGTACTTCGACATAAAGCTCATGGCGTCCGTCCAAGGGTGGAGGGACAAGTGGTTCTACATCCGCGGACAGAAAGGTGATGAAGACCACTTCGGACTCGCGCCCTTCGATCCCGCGACGCCGTGCAAGAGGAGGCGCTCCTGGAAGAACGTAGTGATGCCTGGCGAATCCGCGGAGACAGATGTGTTGTACGAGCGCGTCTGTGACCTCGAGAGTCGCATGGGTAAAGAAGAGGGAGGTTGCGCCCTCATTAGCGGGGTGTCTCAACATCGTGTCTTTCTTGTGGTCTTCTTTGTTCCATCGCAACAACTTGGCATGCTCTTTGTTTCTGAAAAAACATTTCAACAATGGTATTATAGGAGCATACCCCATAACCTTGGCAAGAACCTTTTTCCCTGGGTGCTCGCCATCAACATCAGCAGGATCATCTCATCTGATCTTATACCTCAATGCACCGCATACCGGGTATTCATTCTTGTTCTCGTACTCCTCACCCCGGTAGAGGATGCAGTCATTAATGTATGCATGTATCTTTTGCACCTCTAATCCTAGAGGGAAGACAACCTTCTTTGCTTCGTACGTACTAGTAGCCAATACATTATCCTTTGGAAGCTTCTTCTTCATTATTTTTAGTAGATTCTCAAATCCCTTGTTAGATAATCCGTGCTCTACCTTCCATTGCAGCAATTCCAGTGTGGTACCAATCCTTGTGTTGCCATCTTCGCAATTTGGGTACAACCTTGTATTGTGATCATCTAACATGTGCTTCAACTTCAACTTCTCATTTTTAGTTTCGCATTCTCTCTGTACATCCACAATGGCCTGGTGAAGATCATTAATGAGCTCATCTGGTGCCTCTTCATCTTCAGCTTCCCCCATTGCAGTATCACCGTATTCAGGGAATATAGGATAGTTGTCATCATCCTCTTCTTCTTCATTGTATTCCATCATAACCCCTCTTTATCCGTTCTTGGTCCAACAATTATAGATGGGCATGAAACCGGACCGAGGCAGGTGGGCGTGAAGGGATCTCGAGGAAGAGTAATCCTTCTTATTCTGATAGGCAATACATGGACACTACATAAAACCATTCACACTATTTGGCTCGGCCACACCGATAAAATTATGCAGGCCCGTAATGAACTCGGCAGTGCGTCATTCGCCGTGCATCCATTGTCGACTCATCTGCATTATATAATTAAGTTTATCAAAAATCATTACAAGACATCTAGATAAATGACCATTGTACATCAACAAATGCATTGTATCAATGACAAATGAAAAGATAAAGTTGCTAACCTCGATCGGGGAGGAAAGAACGAGGAGAAAGCTTAAGTGTGGCTCAGGCACATCATATCATGTTTGTTTTGTGTGAAATCATGTGGCATCGTGCTCTCACACATTTCATCGAGCACCTCTTGTGCACAGAAGGGAAAAAACAAAGCAACATACACCACTTGTGCATGAGAGGGGAAAGCCAAACCAACTCACACACAAGCATGTGGGGATGGCGTGTATATATACAGGAACATGGACCTTTAGTCCCGGTTCTTAAAACGAATCGGGACTAAAGGGGTAGAGGCAGGCGCAGAACCACTTTAGTCTCGGTTCGTTGCACTGGCAGTCCGATGAAAGTCCTATTTTCTACTAGTGACGTTCATGGTTTTTCGTGGCTAGGTGGCTATATTAACTCTTTATGATGGGGATATATCTTATCATATGCCTCATTATCCTTTCCTACTCTCTCTTCTTCCTCTCTCCTCGGGTAGTTATGTATTCGGTTTGAGCATCTCTTTCATCATGCTCTCTAAGAGTCATCGTCGTAGCCTGCCCATGCTTCTTCTTGTTCGGTGGCGGAGCTCATGAGCTGTTCGTCGCGTTGTAATACATCCTATTTCCTATATCCTACTACGCTCTTTCATTTTCTTGGAATCAACTTTCTCACACTTTTTATCTATTCGTAATGCATATTTTTGCATTGTGCGTGATACCTTCGATCCGGATTCATGGATGTAGTATAAAAGTTTTTTCCCTAAAAGACCTAGTTTTAATCGAACCTTGGAAAGCAATGGTAAAAGGAAATAACAAGGACATGTCTGCATCACTTTTTTTGTTCATTTTACCTTAGTTTACCGGACCAATCTGGTTTACTTTGATAATGGGTTGAATCGATGGATGGAGATAGGCCAGGGTTAAAGATCCACTTGCAGTTGCACATCATATGGGATAAAAGATAAGAATAAGCATAGTCATTTGTAATGGTTGAATAGAGATAATCTCTTGTGGGAAGCACATCCTAATATACTGGAGCCCCCGTGATGTAGCGGGCATAACAATAGTCTTTTAATCCAACTGAGTGCACACCGAAGCAACGGGCTACAAACGATTATTAAGTGTAAAACATAGATCAAAGCATTAAGTGGTGATGTTGTTGTGATCCCGCATGGGTCGCTAAGCAAAGACCGTACGACCCTTTCTATCACTAGGGTTCCTGTGAGATCGCCACTAGCCAAGTATCTCACCTCAAGCCTTTATCAATCTATGGGATCTTGGGTACCTACAAGTCCACAGATCGATACAACAGACAAAGAAATAAAAGATACTAATCTCTATTTGCAAACAAAACACAATACTCCCACGAATTAGATGCACATAATTGCTGCGAGGTTTCTCCCCAACCCGCAGCCCGTGAGGACTACTCACTCATAACAAATAGATTGGAGATAGAAAACATTGTGCAAATACATATATTCAAATCGAATATTCTTACCATGGTCGCCAAATCACAAGGAGATCTAAAGTACAAAGTAATGGTTGTGGATAATGGAGGGGATGGATGACGGAGGTGATGAATAATGGATGAACAATGGCATGGACCTCCTTTGATGGTGGTGCGATCTAATCTAAGAATGGCGACCCTCTAGCTGGCGGCCGGAGCCTCAAAATATATAGGTGTCTTCACGAAAGTTGTATGGTTTGACGAGACAAAGTCGTTATCACATGGTACAGGTGGACGGTACGGACGGGTCCTGCCCATACCAGTGGTCGTTAAGCTTGTTGTCGCGTGGGAATGGCTTCCCAATTACTTGGACGTGTAGACTTCCTCAAAAACCTTCATTATGACTCCTGATTTCGCATAAAAAGTGGGATTTCCTGCACAACACAATTTAAAGCAAGGTTTTGCATATCTTTACAATTATTAGTCATTAGTGGAAAGTATTGAGAGCTTCTTATAAATTGCTTGACCAAAAACAATGGTTAAACGCGGGGGAAGAAGACTATTTTTGGAGCCATTAGCACGCTTCGACGAGGGAGCTCTGACGATTGTGCATCTGTTTCGGATGCGAAATGCGTAAGGCCAACTTGCATGACAGGTATGTCATGTTTTCCTGCATTTGCATCTTTTATGTTTTTACGTTTACGTCATTATTTTGTTTTACCATTACGCCTCTTGATTCGGCTCTGAAACATGTTCACTCTTCTCGGTTATGCTTTGCGTGAACAAATTTTGGTCCGGCCGCCTCCGCGTCATCGCGGGCGTTAGCTAGCTCATGTTTCTTTCGCGGTAAGTTCTGTTCGCTTTCGTCTGTTTGTCGTCTACACCTTGTTGTGTAAATAGTTTTGATGTTTCCTCTATGCGTCTTTGGTTTCTATCAACAAATGCATGGAGGTCACTCTTCCGGCGCGTGTCCATCCTTTTTTATCGTCTTGTGGTTCGTTGTCGTCATCTCTAGCTGTAAGTTTTATTTTCTTCATGAGTCGCATTCGGGGTACACGTCTAATGTTTCTGCCTACTGCGCTTTCAGGTAACAACTTGCTGGATTTCGAGGGCTTCCTCGCATGTTCTCAGACGAGGTATGTTTGTTTCGTTTTGTCTTTTAGAGTCATCGACTACTGTGTTTTATTGTACGATGATGTTCTTCTTTTTGTTTCTCTTTGGCATTCATCAGGATTCTACTACGAGCTCGGCATCTACAGCGTCCACGTGTTTCTTCCGGTCAAGACGATGACAGGTTCCTCATTGCGTCGCTTCTTAAGCTTGGTAAGCGCTCAATAGGTTTATATATATTTTTATTTCTGAAGTTGGTTATTACACTCGAATGATTCAGTAGTTCAATGGCGGTGTTTTCCGAAGATACAATAGTTTGTTTATCGTGGAGGTTGTGAACGTAAATGTTGGTGAGATGTTTGATGACCTAATGATGTCGTACAACAACTAAGAAAATGACAACAGAGGGATCGATCCAAGGAGCAACGATACTAAGAAGCGTAACAAACATATGACATAGGCTAGGATTAGTAGACTTGATTTTTACCGATTGTTGTATCATCATCGGCCGTCCGTGTGTAAATGAAATCAAATACATGTATATGAAATAAATCATTATTCAAATTAGCGTATTTCAGTGTGCAAATTAGATGGTGTCTATGGTTGTACTCTATTCCAATTCCTACAATGATCTTTACCTATTATTTTATTCTCTTCATACATGTGTTACTTGGTTTATTCAGTTAACATAACGTGTGGACGTGTTATGTCGTCTCTGTGATGTAATCTCTCTGCGGGGTCATTTCTCCTCGAAGTGAGATGTACGTGCGACACGGTTTCTCCTGCATGCTATTGTCACTATTTCTCCGTCTAATCTTCCCCTTGCTATCCTCCGACTATAACCGTTGCCACTTTTCTCTGCCCACTCTTCAACTCTTGCCCTCGCCATCGCCCAACCATAAACGTTGTACATCTTCCTCTTTTCACTCTTCAGCTCTTCCCCTCCATAGACCGATAGTAAAAGTTTGCGGTTTTCCTCTGCTCGCTCTTCCCTTCACCCTCCATTCTTTCTTTCTCTCGCCATCGATTTTCATCTCTATCTAAAAAAGTTTGCACTATTTCATCAGCCACTCTTCTCCTCGACACTATATGATGGTGTCTAGTTTTTTTTGTTCAATGGCTCTCGTGCTAAGGTCGTCTCTTAGGTGTCATGTTGTACAAGAACATTCGCAGGCTTCTCCACATGCATCTAGCCCAAGGTTCCCGTATGTTTACAAGCGGCGGCGACGCAAAGTCACCGCTAGCATCGAATACTACAATGTTTTCTCGGAGGAAGAGACACATGCGATGCTTCACCTTGCTCCTACGGCAAGTTTCATCGGTGATCCTTCTAGACAAGCCATTCGCTCGGCAGACTAGCGATTGTGCGAGCAGACAGGAAGAGACGCTAACCGGCCTAGAAGAGACAGCGTCCGAACAATGTGTAGTTTCGGACGAGGACTTGGAGATCGCTATCACTATGCTCGCTCTCGCGGCAGCAACTCCTAAGGGTGGTGAAGCCTGGTAGTTGTTAATCTTATTCTAATGCCTTTGTTCGTCTTCTTATTTTGTATATTTTGGTGTAAAGTTATGAAATGTTCGGCTTTAGCATTCGAAAGAAGTGTTAGTTCCAACGTCTATCGCAGAAGCACAATTTGTTTATCTGCGTGCTTTTGGTAGTTCTGATTTTTATGCAATTGTATGTGTATGCGGAGACATGTATGGTCTATCGTCTTTTGCTATGTGCTCTCCGATACTTTTTTCATGTGTGACAGCGACACTAAGAAGTATTTTCACGTTGCTTGGTACAATAATCCATCCGTCTTGGCAATCGTTTTGCCTTGTTACTCGTTATGTCTGCCGGCATAGAGAAGTCTAGTAAGGTATAATGGTAAATGATGTATAGGCTATTCCTCGCAGTCTTATCGTCATCTCGTAAAGTTGCAGCTAGGACGAGTCTAGGCGTCATGATATATATTAAGGGTGTGCTGAGTCAGATCTAGACCGCATATTTTGTATGGTTGTCATGCTGATATCGCTAGTGACCACCAAGGTTGTAGACACTGTGATGTACTTGGCTCGACCGAAAATGGTGGTGATTGAACTTCCTAGACATGTTGTATATTCTGCTCAGTAATCGTTGATAGCGCCTCGCCAATGCCTTTTTTGTTTGCTGTTTTGTGCTATCGATGAAGCCATGACTATTTGTTTCATGCTATGCCTCGCAGCCGCATCCCAGGGTCTTCTTTTAGATCACACTCGCCTAAGCCCGTTCTACAGATGTCGACTACAATAATGTTTTGTGTATATTAGTCGAGTGTTTTCTTTACCAGCCACACCCCCAGGAGGCACAAGAGAAATCTAGTTTAAATTAAAGTTGACCAGAAAATCATTGTTTGGCAAAAAAGTTCTATAAATTACTTTGGCGTGCAATAAGAAAACTTAAAAAACTAAAACTTCCAACTATTGCTAATCTAAAGTAAGTAACTAAATAATCACAATTTTGATTTAGTAAGACAAACCCAAAAGGAGAGCACAAAAGAATAATAGGCACGTGAGCTGTTGGGAGAGTACTAAAAAGAATACTAGTTTCTAAATTAGAAGAAAGTAAAACTCTATCCTTTCCCCCATGTTTACATGCCCACTGATCGTATATTTTCTTGTTTTCCACATCTCAATTCACTCTCAAAGCCTCACCGTTTAAGTAAATGATTCTCTATAGTAAAGCATTATGCAAGTCAAGAGGAAAAGGAAGGAGCATCTGCGAACAATAGGCATGGGAGGCATCAGGAAAACATGGAAAACAAGTCTTAGCAATTAATACTAGGCAAAGAGTAGTTTTGTCTTTCCTCCATGTTCTCATGCCCAATGCTCTCAGACCCTCTTTTCTTCCTCTTCGGACTTACTTCCAACACTTTATCATCTAAATCTATGCAATTGAACTTTATGGATTAATATTCTCCCTTAAAAGTAACTATGCAAGACATGAGGAAGAGGAAGGAGTACTAAGAACGATAGGAATAAGAGGCATCGGGAAAACAGAAAGCAAATATTTACTTCCAATACTGGAGGTCATATTTTGCCATAGATTTTCCTCCATGTTCTTATTCCCATTGATCTTAGAGACTCTCTTTCTTCCTCTTCCTAGCTCACTATGCAATCCTTAAACTCCATAATGTTAACCATGCTATGCTTAAACTTTTGTACATTGCATGTGTTGTTCCGAGTTATATATAGTCTTTGAGTGCATAGTGCTCTAGACTTCACTTAATCCTATGAAGACATCAATCAAATGAACCCACCATGTGCCGCACCAAAGGACATAGCATTCAGTGACACACGATAGTGTGTCCACATAACAGTTAATGTAAAAGATTTAACGCCATTGTGTACATTTTTAGAGAAAAATCAGTTCGTATATTCTCTTATTTTCTTATCGTGAATGAGGACAAAAGATGGATAAAATGGCACGCTACATATGCCATGACCTAATCATGGACTTTGTGCATAATTGCTTGAGAAACATTAAACTATTATTATAGCACAATTAATTAATTATATCAGGTTCATATATGTGAAATAATTAAACAAACATATAGTCATGTACCATGTTTGTTTACCCCCCCCCCCCAAGGGTTGAGAGGCCCAATTAACATTATTCTATCACAACCGGAGGGACAAAGCTAGACATGCTAAATAATTCATCTGTGTTGAAAGGATAACAAATATAACCACCATTTCTAGGAAGAATAACAATTAATGGAAGATTATTTTTGTTCATGTGTTCATTTTATCGCTATTGTACATGTTGGTTTAACATCGACATACTTAGTCTTCTACTGATGCATCTATCGAAGCTATTATTATTTCTAGGACATGGTTAATTCAGTATAAGTAGAATAGCTAACTAAAGTTTCTTAAAGACTAACAGGTACTCAAGTGTTTTAGCTTGGTCTCTGATTCACTAGACTATTGAGAAGATTGTGTGAGTCTATGATATGATATGTATCTCATCATATTGGACATTGAGCAATCACTATCTTCTCACTAGAAGTGCACCCAATGTTATAAGATCTGCATATGTATTCTCCCTAACATTACTAATTGTCTTGTTTATCGACATATTTCTCCATGTTACCTCTGGTTTCCCAAGACACCGTGCTATACCTTACTAGCACTAGGATTAGTTAAGTCAATTTATATGCTAACTACTTCGATAAATGTTATGCCATGTTCAGGTTATATGGTTCTCTTCTATTTCTCTCCACTCTATACTCCAGATGTTATTGATGGATGGTGTGTATATATATTGAGAAAGATTTGGTGTACAAAAGAAGTAGTAACATAGATGTGTTATGCACTGGAAAAAATGAAGAAAATATGTTGTGGAAATCAAGTTGCCATGGAAACCAATGAAATCATGTTAAAACTTTCCTTTTGGAATTATAATATGTTGGGATAGTAATTTTTTGTGTGTGGAGGGGAAAGTAATGTTATATAGACATGTCAAATTTCCAGTACAAAGTCAAGTCGATATAAGAAGTGAAAAAAACAAGTCCATTGAGGAATAGTGACAAACAATAACATATCACTATTCATGCTAATTTGTGTTACATACCTGTCAAATGAATCCTGGCTCGAACTTAGAATTTCACATGTTTATATAACATCACAAAAAGTTATGAGATTTTTGGAAAACTTATAAATGTTTCCATGGAGTCCTCACTAGAGCTTGGTTTCTACCCGATATTCTCGAAATTGTGTGACCAATCATTGTATCTTGGAGTGTACTAATTTCTTACGTCTTGCACTGGCACTTATGGAACTAACCGTTGGATTGATGTGCTCAGCAGTCACATGTTACCATGTATGCTATTTTATTGTTGAGCGCTGTAATACACTCTAATGTATAGGAGCAAGTTTGGATTTCCTCCATATTCCCACATGGGCTTCTCGCATGCCCCATTTTCTTCATTTTTCCTCACTCGCCTTCCAGAGCTCACAGTATGTTCAAATGTTTTTTCAGTTTTTCCATCAAATGTACCGTGTAAGCCAAAAGGAACAGGAAGGAACGCACAAGAACGGTAGGAATGAGAGGCTCAGGAAAGCACGAAATAAATATTTGCTCGGCCAACACAACACTAGAGGTGGAAAACTAAGTTGGACGTTCTCCTCCATGTTACCAATCACAACGCTCTTGAGCTCTGTTTTTGTTCCTCTTCTCAGCATACGCTCAATGCCTTAAAACCTAAAGAAACAAAATACTCAAAAACAACAAGATTGAATTGATGGACAAAGTGTTTCAGCTTTCTGGTGTAAATAGACATGCAGGAAACTCTATACAAAACTTTACGGAGAGCAAACCATGAAGAGACCCAGTGCATGTGGCCACTATTGTACAGCCAATGACAGTGGTACCACCTAATCAGCCTTACTTGTCCTATTGTCATGGAATATTAATTTAGAGCATGTGCAACGGTGCACGATCCTCTCTTTTTTTTAAATGGGGAGCATAGCCTCGGCTTCTGAATCAAATCGATGCACACAGTCTTGTTTATTGCATCATTCCAAACCGTACTCAAGTTATTACACTCATGGATCAGAAAGGGTTGAAACATATCAACCATCTAAAAATGAAAAGCAACAGAACGCTGACATGCCGCCACCCAATAGCCTGAAAATAGAAGTCCTGCGTAACCATAAGAAGACGGTTGCATCCAGGCTCCATAGGTTCCCACTGATCCTCCGGAAATAGGCAGGATCATAGTTGTATTCAGTGCACCGCCAGTCAAATAACCTGCAAAAAATTAGTGCCCGTTCATTTGTTAAAAACAATGTTGTTTCGAGTGGTACAAACAGACCAACATAAATTCGTCACTCCAATGCGTATTCTAGCCTTATCATTTTTTCAACACCATTAAGCCAATTACCAAACATTTTCGTAATATTGGATGGTGGAGGAATATTATAAGTAAAATAAACAATTCTCTAAATAATACGAGCAAAGGGGTATGAAAGAAACAAATGATCTATAGATTCCAATAAATCACAAAAACAATATTGCTGACATCCCATCCATTTACGCTTAGCTAGATTATCTATAGTCAGAAGGACTTTATGTTTGAGAAACCATATAAATATTTTGACTTTCAGTGGTATATTTAGTTCCCATAGGTGTTTCTGTAAGAATCTTGTATGACGATTCATCTGATCTAAGTACATAGATTTAACACTAACAATTCATGTGGTAGTTAATTTCCACACAAATTTATCTAGAGTATCGTTTATTTGAACCATCATTAGCTTCTGGCACAAATGTAACCATTGTGTCCACTTATTACCAGTCAAACCCCTTCTAAAACCAATGTTAAGAGGTGTTTGTGCAAGGTAGTTGATACCATAACATTTTTCCTATTAGCAATATTGTATAAAGACGGGTACTGCTGGGCCAATGATGTGTCCCCTAACCAAGACGATCCTCTGCTTACTCATATCCACCAAGCTGGCAATTTGATATCAGTATCAATCATTGCATTTATCTAGTACGAATATAGCAATCTGTGTTAGAGTGATGATCAAGTCAGTACAGAACCAAGTCCACTTATCCTATCCATGCATGCACAGCGTGTGCAACGTGTGTCCTTGTATCTAGCCCTAGCATTCATTCTAACATGGTATAAGTTTTCTCTCCGGTCCTATTGCCGACCACGGCCAAGCCGACCACGGCCAACAGCTACAGCTGCGTTCCCCACCCTCGGCAACGCCCCTCCCTTTGTCTCTGACGACGCCGCTTCTCAGATCGCGGTGCTGCAACATGCCCTTGCCCTCGCTCAGGTTCCCCCAGCCCCCATCTTCACTGCTGCTTTTCCCTCTGTCTCCTTCGAGATGCATTGGGTACAGTTCAAGAACATCATCATCCGCACGCTGGAGCTAACCACGGGGTCTTATACCCAGTGGCGCACCCTGATGGAGATCACCGCCGAGGAATACGGTGTCCTCGACCACCTCACGTCCGATGCTACGCCAGCCGCTCCTTACCAGGAGTAGCGCCTCATCGAGCTCACGCTGTGTCGCTGGATCATTGGCTCCATTTTATCGGAGCTGCATGGCATGATCATGGATCCTGCTCGCACGAATCAGCAGCTTTACGTCGCGCTCGCGGTGGTCGTCATCAACAACAAGCGCACGCGCGCCATTCATCTCACCTCGGATCTTCATGACTAGCAGCAAGGCAGCCTCGACATCACCCAGTACTACGCCCGCATAAAACCCATTGTCGATGCCCTGCGTGACATCGACCATCCGGCGAACGATGACACCCTTGTCATCGTCCTCACGCGCAGCCTCAACGAGCGGCACTCCGTCATTGACAACATCCTCCCTGCCATCCCCGTGAAGACAACCTTCGATGATGCGTGGAACATGCTCCTCTTGGACGAGATGCAATCTCGTGCCACTGAGCGCGTCGCATCTTAGTCCGCCCTTCTTGCCCTCTCCCTCGGCCTCGACGGTGGTGGCGGCAGTGGCTATGGCGGCAGCGGGCCTCCTTGAGGCTATCCCCACCCTCCTCCTCCCCACAACGTGTGGACGTGCTACGTCGTGTCCGTGATGTCATCTCTCTACGGGGTCATTTCGCCTCGAACTGAGATGTATGCATGGAGCATCTTCTCATGATTCATATTGTCACTCTTTCTTCGTCTACTCTTACCCTCACTATCCTACGACCGTAACCATTGGCACTTTTTCTCTGCCCGCTCTTCCAGTCTTTCCCTAGCCATCGTTTGATCGTAAAAGTTGTCCATCTTCCTCTGCTCGCTCTTCTGCTCTTCCCCTCGCCATAGCTCGACCGTAAAAGTTGGCGCTTTTTCTCTGTTCGCTCTTCCTTTCACCCTCCATTCGTTTTTTCTCTCTCCATCCACTTTCATCTCTATCCAAAAAAGTTGGTACTCTTTCTTGGTCCACTATTCTATTCAACACTATTCGACCATAACAGTTTGCACTATTCTTTTGTCCACTCGTTCCTTCACCACTACATCATACATATTTTTGTGTTGAGTGCCTCTGGGCACACATCTAGCCCAAGATCCTGGTATCGCAATATATATTAAGAATGTGCCTGATTTGGCTCTAGACCGCATATTTTCTGCCATTGTCATGCTGATATCGCTAGCGACCAACAAGGCTGCAGATGCTATGATGTACCTGGATCGACGGAAAATGGTGGTGCATTAAACTTCCTACACATGTTGTATGATCTTCTCAGTAATCGTTGATGGCTTCTCGCCTGATGCTTTTTTGTTTGCTCTTCTATGATGATGACGAACCCAGGACTATGTTTTATGCTATGCCTCCCGGCCGCATCCTAGGGTCTTCTTTTATATCACACTCGCCTAAGACCGTTCTACAAATTTCGACTAAATTTATTTTTGCCTTTATTAGTCGAGCATTTTTTTACCAGCCACGCCCATGCGAGGCAAAAGAGAAGTCTAGTTCGAATTAGAGTTGACCAGAAAATCATGGTTTGGCATAAAAGTTCTATAAATTACATTGGCTTGCAATAAGAAAACTTAAAAAACTAAATCTTCCAACTATTGCTAATTTAAAGTAAGTAACTAAATAATCACAATTTTGACTTGGTAAAACAAACCCAAAAAGAGGAGCACCAAAGAATAATAGGCACGTGAAGTGTTGGGAGAGTACTAAAAAGAATACTAGTTTCTAAACTTGAAGAATGTAAAACTCTATCCTTTCCCCCATGTTTACATGCCCACTGATCATATATTTTCTTGTTTTCAACATCTCAATTCACTCTCAAAGACTCACCGTTTGATTCGCTATAGTAAAGCATTGTGCAAGTCAAGAGGAAAAGGAAGGAGCATCTCCAAACAATAGGCATGGGACACATCAGGAAAACATGGAAAACAAATAGCACCTAATACCAGGCAAAGAGTAGTTTTGACTTTCCTCCATGTTCTCATGCCCAATCCTCTCATACTCTCTTTTCTTTCCTCTTCATAGTCACTTCCAACACTTTATCATCTAAATCTATGCAATTGAACTTTTTGGATTAATATTCCCCCTTAAAAGTAACTATGCAAGCCATGAGGAAGAGGAAGGAGTACTAAGAACAATAGGAATAAGAGGCATCGGGAAAACAGAAAGCAAATATTTACTTCCAACACTGGAGGTCACATGGTGCTATAGATTTTCCTCCATGTTCTTATTCCCATTGATCTTAGCGACTCTGTTTCTTCCTCTTCCTAGATCACTATGGAATCCTTAAACTCCACAATGTTAACCATAATATGCTCAAATTTTTGAACATTGCATGTGTTGTTCCGAGTTATATATTGTCTTTGAGTGCATAGTGCTCTAGACCTAACTAAACCCTACAAAGACAACAATAAAATGAACCCACGATGTGTCGCACCATAGAAAATAGCATTTAGTGACACACGATAGTGTGTCCATGTAATAGTTAATGTAAAATATTTAACGCCATTCTGTGCAACTTTAGAGAAAAAAAAGTTTGTATATTCTCTTATTTTCTTATTGTGAATGAGGACAAAAGATGGATAAAATGGCACGCTACAGATGCCATGATCTAATCATGGACTTTGTGCATAATTGCTTGAGAAACATTGAACAATTATTATTGGGTTCACTTTTGAATCATAACGTATCAATCTCTCATGCTTTTTCAACTTTAGCTAACGACAGAGTAGCACAATTAACTAATTATATCAAGTTCATATATGAAATAATTAAACAAACATATGGTCATGTACCAATTAACATTATTCTATCACAACTGGAGGAACAAATCTAGACAAGCTAACTAATTCATATTTGTACAGAGGATAACAAATATAACCACCATTCCTAGGAAGAATAACAAATAATAGAATATTATTTTTGTTCATGTGTTCATTTTATCGCTATTGTACATGTTGCATACTGCTATGATGCATCTACCGAAGCTATTATTATTTCCAGGACAGGTTTAATTCAGTATAAGCAAGATAGCTAACTAAAGTTTCTTGTAGACTGATAGGTACTCGATTGTTTTAGCTTGGTCTATGATCCACTAGAATATAGAGAATATTGTGTGAGTCTGTGACATGATATGTATCTCATTATATTGGAGATTGAGCAGTCACTATCTTCTCACTACATGTGCACCCAATGTTAGAAGATCTACATATGTATTCTCCCTAACATGACTAATTGTATTGTTTATCGATGTATTTCTCCATGTTACCTCCGGTTCTCCAAGACACCGTGTTATACCTTAGTAGCAATAGGATTAGTTAAGTCAATTAATATGCTAACTACTTCGACAAATGTTATGCTAGGTTCAGGTTATATGGTTCTCTTTAATTTTCTCTTCACTCTAACCAGATACTATTGATGCATGGTGTATATATACATTGAGAAAGAATTGGTGTACAAAATAACTAGTAACATATATGTGTTATGCAGTAAAAATTATGAAGAAAATATCTTGTGGAAGCCAACTAGCCATGGAAACCAATGAAACCATGTTAAAACTTTTTTTTTGGAATTATAATATGTTGGGATACGAATTTTGTGTGTGTGGAGGGGAAACTAATTTTATATAGATATGTCAAATTTCATGTACAAAGTCAAGTCGATAGAAGAAGTGGAAAAAACAAGTCCATTGAGGAATAGTGACAAACAATAACATATCACTATTCATGCTAATTTGTGTTACATACTTGTCAAATGAATCTAGGTTTGAACTTAGAATTTCACATGTTTATAGAACATCACAAATAGTTGTGAGATTTTTTGAAAACTTATAAATATTGCCATGGAGTCCTCACGAGAGCTTGGTTTCTACCCGATATTCTCGAAATTATGTGACCAATCGTTTATTTTGATCAGTGTACTAGTTTCTTACGTCTTGCATGGCACTTATGCAACTACTGTTGGATTGATGTACTCAACAGTCACACGTTACCATGTATGCTATTTTATTGTTGAGTGCGGTAATACACTCTAATGTCTAGGAGCAAGTTTGGATTTCCTCCATCCCACATGGACTTCTCGTATGCCCCCTTTTCTTCATTTTCCCCGACTGTCGCCTTCCAGAGCTCACAATATATACACATGTTTTTTCAGTGCCTCCATCAAATGTACCGCGTAAGCCAAAAGGAGCAGGAAGGAACACACAAGAACGGTAGGAATGAGAGGCTTTGGAAAGCACCAAATAAATATTTGCTCGGCCAACACAACACTAGAGGTGGAAAAAAAGGTTGGACGTTCTCCTCCATGTTACCAATCACAACGCTCTTGATCCGTCTCTTCGTTCCTCTTCTCGGCACACGCTCAATGCCTTAAAACCTAAAGAAACAAAAAACTCAAAAACAACAAGCAGCTTATTTCTCGATGATTCACTATCTAATGTTGATGTCTAGTTTTCGGAGAGATGGAGGACTCTAGGTCAAATTGGAATGACAACTACAACGGATACTCGGGCAATGAGGATTCTAGTTCTGAGATGAGCTCTAGATCCAGGACCTATGAAAATGTACCTCCCAAGAACTGCCACTTTGGTGGTCATAATAAGGATGAGAACGATCCTGGATCGTCGGCATACTCGAAAAAAATAAGTGAAGTATGATGAATATTTTGTAATGATAATGTATGAATGGAATCAACAAAATACCATCTTAAAACCTAACGAAACAAAAAACTCAAAAACAACAAGCTTGAATTGATGGACAAAGTGTTTCAGCTTTCTGGTGTAAACACTACTAGGAAACAGCTTATAGGTAGACAAGTTACTCGGTGGCGCATATGTAAATCCATGTGCCATAGAGACTTGTCAGTGGCGCATTAGGAAACATGCGCCACGGAAACTTAGAAGTTCTGTGGCGCATTTCGTACAACATGCGCCACAGATGTTTGGTCGGACTCGCAAGTCGTGGTGGGGCGATCCAAGTTCTGCGGCACATAATGAGATATGCGCCACAGAAGTTGCCTCTTATGTGGCGCATATTTCACTATGCGCCGCAGAACTTGGAGGCGGGCCCCACCATGGATACTTTTTTACCCACGATCTATGGCGCATGTGTGGGTATGCGCCACAGATATGTTTCACTTTTGTGGCGCATATCCACACATGCGTCACAGAAACCTAACCCTGGGTCCCACCACTTTAACCTGCACCATATGTTCTATGGCGCATATCGCCATATGCGCCACACAAGTTTGAGCATCAGTGGCGCATTTCTGCCATATGCGACACAGATGAAGGTGTCCAGATCCATGTGAAAAAGGTGACAAGCTCCCACCCTATCTATACACCACCACCCATTTCACATCTCTTCCTTTCTACCTCCTCCCAGCTCGTCTTCCTCCTCCCTCAAATCCTATTTTGCCCATAGTTTCTCCATTTTCTTGTAACTAATCCTACTTTAGTCCATTGATTGGTAATTGAAGCTTCCCTCCAACTTGTAGATCTAAAAGTTCCTTACTTTTCTTTCTCACATCTCTATTTGTTTACTGATTTTCTCTCCACCAACTTGTAGATCTATTTGTCCACACTCTCTCACCGCGCGGTCTCGTCTCGCTATTATTGTGTCTACTAGGTGAGTACTTGGCCATGAACATGTAGGTGAAGCTTGTCGCGTGGGTGGTGTGTGTGCGATCTATGGCGAGACGATGCTTGTGTGGTGCATGAATGTTTGCATTGGGAGGAAGGTTTTGTTGCTTGCTTGTTGTTGTCCCGGCCAGTGTGGTGCATGGATGTTTGCCGAAATGTGGATTCATTTCCATTTCGGCAAATTTTTCACTAACCATATGTCCTAATTTTAGGAAAGGTCATGCCGAATTTTTCCGGCTAGCATTCATGCATGTGTGTGTGCATATGGTATGGTTCTCACCTATACTCTCTATTCTGACCGCTCAGGCAACCATGGTCTTCACGATGAGCGAAGGTCGAATTGCTAGGTACAAGAAAGACGCGAAGGAGGACATGATTTTGAACAACAAGACCATGATAAGATGTCCATGTCGAACATGCAAACTCCAGCGCTGGATCGACCCTGATTTTGGACAATTGGAGGGTCACCTGCTTAGGCGCGGTTTCATGCGCGACCTCAATGAGGCGCCGACAGGACATGGTGGTCACGAAGACGTGGGCGGACGAGAAGACGAAGAGTCTACTGGGCATGATCATCATGCCGAAGGAGATGCCTGCGGGTATGATTAGCATGGAGAAGGAGATGGCGACGGGCATGATCATCATGAAGAAGGAGAAGACGCGAACGCACAGACGCTGCTAACTTCGGTCTTACAGGACCCTCATGTTCAAGAACTGCTCCTCAAGGAGACGAGCAACGACAAAGCTGCAGCCAGAGAGAAAGCCAAGCTGGCCCAAATGGAGGTAGACGACTCCATTGTATCCTGGGTGTCGCCCTGAGGATACACATTTGAGTGTAACGCTCAAGGCTCTAGAGATGAAGGCCGACTACAAATGGACCGATGGGAGCTTCAACGCGAATATGGAATACTGGTACGACCGACTTCCTAAGGGGAACATATTGCCAACAAGTATCGAGGAGGCCAAGAAAATCCTGTGCCCTCTAGACCTACCACACATTAAATACAACGCATGCATCAATGATTGCGCACTTTATCAGAACGAGTACGCGGATAGAACCACATATCCGGTGTGTGGCCAAGGACGGTACAAGAGAGGGAACAAGAAAGTTCCTCAAAAAGTGGTATGGTACTTTCCTATCACCCCCCGTCTGCAGCGATATTTCATAGATCCTAAGGAAGCAAAGCTCATGCAATGGCACACGAAAAGAGAGAAACCCGAAGATGATCCAGATAAGGGCAAGATCCCGACACACCCTTCAGACGCTTGCCAGTGGAATGCATTAGACATCGAGTTCGAAGAGTTCAGGGGCGATGCAAGGAACCTCAGGCTGGGTATGAGCACCGATGGACTTAATCCTTTTGGAAACCATAGTAGCACGCATAGCACCTGACCCGTGTTTGTATGGCCGTACAACCTCCCCCCGTGGCTATGCACGAACCAAAGTTCCGTACACATGAGCATTCTTATTCAGGGGCCGAAACAATCAGGTATTGATATGCATCTATATCGCAGGCTATTGAGAGAGAAGTTAGCCAGCTTATGGGAGACACCGGCCCATACGTGGGACGCCTACACTAAATAATATTTCCATTTTAGAGCCGCGTTGCTCATGACAGTGCAGGACTATCCTGGTTACGCATATGTATCGTCCTAGGTGAACCACGGACACAATGCATGCGTCAAGTGCATGGATGAGACACTGCAACTCCAACTACCAAGGGATCCCGGGTCTTTGAAAACCGTGTTCCAAGGTACTCGAAAGTGGCTCCGCATGGATCACCTGTGGTGACCTGTTCAATGGGAAGGACGAGCTCGAAAGAGCGTCGCGTCCGAGGAGCGGCGAAGAAATCGAGGAGCTTTTGAATAATTGGGTAGATTTCCCTGTGCCGGGAAAAAAATGACCGAGGATAAAGCCGTTGTTGGGTGTATGGAAAGCAAGGTATATTTTCTGGGACCTGCTGTATTGGAAGGTCCATCACACTCCCCATAGCCTCGATGTAATGCACATCACGAAGAACGTTACCGAGAGTCTGCTTGGCACTCTACTGAACATGCCGAAGAGGACCAAGGACAGGCCGAAAGCAAGAAAGGACCTTAAATTGATTCGCATCAAGAAAGATCTTCAGTACCCTGATAGTGATGATGATGATGATGATGATCAGACAGAAGGGACTCAAGGTCGCCGCAAAAGAGTTAAGAAGAATGAGGTGGTGCTTCGCGCTGCCTGCTTCACTCTGAGTCTGAGGAGCTCGAGCAGCTTTTCAGGTGCCTCCTAGGAGTGAAAGTTCCTCACGGTTACTCGGAGAAGATAAGCAGATATCTGGACGTGGCGAAGAAGAGGTTCAGCGGTATGAAGTCTCACGACTGTGACATGCTGATGACGCAGATACTCCCTGTTGCGATCCATGAGATAATGGATGAGCATGTCCGTGAGACGCTGTTTGGCCTCTGTAACTTTTTCGATGTCATATCTAGGAAGTCGATCTGTGTGAAGCAGCTCGACAGGCTACATGAAGAGATTGTGATGATACTATGCGAGCTTGAGATTTACTTCCCGCCCGCATTCTTTGACATCATGGTGCATCTGCTTGTACATGTCGTGGACGACATCATCCAGCTCGGGCCAACATTCCTGCACAACATGATGTCGTTTGAAAAGGCTAAACAGTGTCATCAAAGGATTTGTTCGCAATAGGTCTCGTCCAGATGGAAGCATAGCCAAGGGTTTTCTGATCTACGAGTGCATCTCCTTCAGCCAGAATTATCTAACCACCGAGAACGAGGATGTTGGAATACCCACCAAGAAGCACCTCGGCAGGCTCGGTGGATATGGTCACCACGAGGGCTGCCTCTCACTGCATGTCAGCATTGATAGTCGACGCACCGATTTTGACAGGGCACACCGAGTCGCGATACAACACATTGAAGTGGTTGGCCCTTGGGTGGAAGAGCACAGAAGCTTAATTGAGCAGGAGTACGTCGACCAGGGCCGGCCAAGGAAGAAGGGAGACGTAACAAGAGAGCACAACTCCAGCTTCACGGGTTGGTTCAAGAAAAGGCAACTAGACAATCCCCCACAGACGCCTTCTACGGAAGATCAAGAACTCATATTCTCCTTGTCGCAGGGCCCAGTGCACAACCTAAGGACCTATTAGACATACGACATAAAAGGTTATAGATTCTACACCCAGGAAAAGGACCGGAATAGCGAATATCAAAACTTAGGAGTAACTATGTTATCCTTTCTTGATGAAGAGACTACTGCCATGGAAAGATTCTACGGAAGGATCGAGGAGATATGGGAGCTCGACTACTGTGGAGAGATTGTACCGATGTTCCGTGTTAGACGGACCAAGAACATGGAAAAAGAAGGCCGGTTTTTCACCACAATGGTTATACCAGATGCCAAATCGACGAAGAACGCCTCCACAAAAAATGAGCCCTGGGTACTCGCTAGCCAAGTTGATCAATGTTTTCTTATTACCGACCCGTCAAAGCCCAACCGTGTTGTAGTTAGGAGGGACAAGAGGAGCATCATCGGAATGGAAGGAGCCGCCAACGAGCAAAACTTCGACAAAAATGGCAACCCGAAGATCAAAGAGGAATTCGACAAGTACTTCGACATGCCTACTACTACTAAAGTAAGAAGGAAGACCACACTACCTACTAAAGGTTGTCCATTCAGAAGAAGAAATCTCAAAGTGCACGGGCTAAAGTATTCAACAGCGATGAAAAAGGGCCAGAAGATTGTGAAGAGATGCTAGCTCGACAAATCACATGATTGTATATGTTCGAAGAGAGAGTTTTTTGAATAAATATGAATGTTTGTATATGTTCTTGCTTTATTTTAAACATATATAATTAAAAACACATCACATGATTGTATATGTTCGGAGAGAGAGTTTTTTGAATAAATATGAATGTTTGTATATGTTCTTGCTTTATTTTAAACAGATCTATAATTAAAAATGTGTTTAAAAAAATAAAAACAGTGTGAGATAGCCAGGATTCGAACCTAGCTGCCCCAAGTTTAGAATGGCACGAGCAAGCAGAGACCACTAAGGCAAGTGTGTGATCTTGTTATACTACCACGCGCGCCGTGTTTTGTACTACGTCCACAGGTTATGTGGTGCATTTCGGCAATATGCGCCACAAAAGTTCCAACTTCTGTGGCGCATATTGGCAAAATGCGCCATAGAACCTGTGGACTTAGCGAAATAAACATTCCGACCTTTCATTCCCCTTCTCCCCATTCGATTCAGTCTCGCTCGCCGCGCGCAAACCCTAGCCCTCGCTGCCGGAGCCGCCACCACCGCGCTAGCCCTTGCTGCCGGATCTGCCACCGCCGCGCTGAAGCCTGTGGAGGAGGAGGCCCGCCACCACCGCGCTAGAGCCCGTGGAGGAGGAGGCCCACCGCCGCCGTGCTAAAGCCCGTGGAGGAGGAGGCCCCCATCGCTGGAGCCCGTGGAGGAGGAGCCCATCCGTAGCATGATACGTTGCTAACGTATCTATAATTTTTGATGTTCCATGCTTGTTTAGTATCTACTTTGCTTTGCTTTGTCCACACTTTGAGGTACTTTTATGCATTTTCTGGAACTAACCTATTAAGAAGATTCCACAGTGCCAGTTGCCTGTTTTCTACAGTTTTTGGTTCCAGAAAAGTCAGAAAATGAATATTCTCGGAATTGGAAGGGACAAAAGCCAAAGTCAATTTTTCACTGAGGGACACCTGGAGCCAGAATACGAGACGGAGAGGGGCCAGGGGGCCACCACACCACCTGGCCGCGCGGCCCAGCCTAGCCCGCGCTAGGGGGTGGTCAGGCCACCTTCGGCACCCCCTCGGCCTCCCCTTTCTCCTATAAGATGCCACCGATACAGAAACCCTAAGGACCCAATCAGAAATCCATGAAAAGTTCCGCAGCGCCGCCACCACTGAAGGGGAGATTCGGGGGACAGAAAATCTCTGTTCCGGCACCCTGTCGGGACGGGGAAGTGCCCCAGAGCCATCTCCATCGATCTCCACCGCCATCTACATCACCGTTGTTGTTTCCTATGATGATGAGGGAGTAGTTCTTCCTCGAGGCTATGGGCTGTACTAGTAGCTATGTGTTCATATCTCTCTCTATGCATGATCATATTGTGATCATGAGCTTTGTAATCAAGTAGATATACCTTGCTACTCAAGTACTTTAATAGATCTCTGCTCTCCCCATGTGTGTGAAAGTGACAGCGTGCACACTATGGTGGCACTTAGGCTAGAGATTACAAATACTGATTATGAGTTATATTTGGAGTTGGATGTCTTTATGAAATTTTGCTATTTGTTGGAACCATCTAGTGCTCAAGGTGACAGTGTGGGGTTATCTAGATGGGAAAGGCTTACTTTGAGATGTGCTTTTATATCCCTACCATGGATTAGAGTGTCCAACCGGAGAGTAGTTCCGAGTAGTATCATAAAGAGAAGATATTTATATGAGAGTGTTCACTAGTGAAAGTATGATCCCTAGGCCTTGTTTCTAAGCAACGAAACACCGTTTGCAACTAGATCTGTTACATGTTTACTTGCTGCCATCTTTATTTCAGTTTTCTTTTAGTCTCTTCCACGCCATCAAGCTATTTTCTGTTACCATTGTGTTATATCCATACCACTTGATTTCACTATCTCTTCGCCGAACTAGTGCACCTATACACCTGAAAAGTGTATTGGGTGTGTCGGGGACACAAGAGACTTCTTGTATCTTGATTGCAGGGTTGCTTGAGAGGGGATACCTTTGACCATTTCCTCCCTAAGTTCGATAACTTAAGGGAAACTTGCTTCTGTTCTACAAACCTCTGCACTTGGAGGCCCAACAACTGTCTACAAGAATAGAAGTGCATAGACATCATAGCACACAGGAGGAGGAGTCCGTGGAGGAGGAGGCCTGCCACCACCGCGCTAGAGCCTGTGGAGGAGGAGGCCCGCCGCCGTCCGCCCGCAGCAGGAGCACCGCCGCCTCCCTCATCGTCAATGACCACCGCAGCAGCAGGTACCCTCGACACCATGTCCATCTTCATTATTGCCAATTATTCCTAGTTATCAGTACTGAAGAAATTCTACCGAATATGTTACTGCGTGTTTTCAGTAGTATTTTTTAGTACATGGATTTAGAGTACATGCATGGATTTAGAGTTGTACTACTGAGATTAATTGCTTGCAGGCTGGGTGTTCAGAGTACTGTTAAATTCAGAGTACTGTTAAATTGCTTGCAGGCTGGATATTCAGAGTTGTCATGGATTTAGAGACTGTTCTCTGCTCAAACATTTCTCCGTTAAAGTGTGAGTATTGTTAAACTACTTGCTATGCTGCTAGAGCTAGCTCATAGAATAAGAATAAAAATAGGATACCTTGTGCTACTAGTATTGTTGTTCCTGGCTTTGATAGAGTAGTGTCTGGCTTGATTCAAAGAGGAGTGCATGATTCAGAGAAGGGCTTGATTTTGATAGTAGTGCTTGATTTTAGAGTAGTGCCTGGCTTGATTCAGAGAAGGTGTAACATCCCAAAACTTTAATCCAAGCCTATCAAGATCCAAATCATCAAATTTAGGGTTAACAAAAACTTTTCCAAATGAAAAATGAAAACATTCATGTGTATGTGCATTTAATTTAGGAATTGATTTGAATTGCCATGGTTCTTTGATTCTTTGGTTGTAAAATGTTTCTTAGGTGATTTAAACATCATCTACATCATTACCAAACTTTTCCCAAAGAAAATCAAATCAAAAAGAACTAAAAAGGAGGAATGGTCATTTTGGCCATTTTAATCCACTACACTACTTTGGGTGTTCCTAGCACTCATTTCTTAATAGAAACAATTCATGATCTTTGCACCCCTTGCTAGTACACATAATGAGGTACCAAGGCCCACCTTTTGATCTAGTAAAAACATTCTTTTGATTATTTTAAATGGCATGTGAAAATTGAATTCAATGCATATGCATAGATCACCCCTATTTCAAAAACCATCAAATTGAGCTCCACTTTCAAAACCCTTGCACCCAGAGACTACCTAGCACTAGTGTAGATCACCCAAAATTTTGAAACCAAAATTCAAAAGTTTACTTCTTGCGGCCATTTCATCAAACAGGTTGCAGGCACAAATCTGGCCAAATTCAAAACACTATTTTGAGCAGTGATTTTGGTCCCCATTTGGGTCTAACTCTGTCCCCTTGTCCCCCCAGTGCAACCCCTACCCTTTGCTAGCCCGGCCAAGCCCTGTGCACACGACCAAATGGTCATGGCCATTAAGGCCGAGCACCTTGAGCACCCTCACCGGTGACATCGCGCCTAGAAGCCGCCAGCCTCTCTCACCTTGTCCAGCACGTCGCCTGTGGTCCACCTCCACCGTCCAACCAGCCCCAGCCCAGAGACAGAGACCAGAACGGCCAAGGACCGCCGCGCCAGGAGCTGGTCGACCATGCCGGCACCGCCCGCAGAGCGCGCCCTATCCCCGCGTGCACAGACCGCCCCTAGGCCGCAGCCCGCGCCTACCGCTCCGTCATGACCTAGGGAACACCCCAGACACCCCCGCTGGTCGCCCAACGCACCCCAGCCACTGCTCGCCATCGAACCCGCAGCCTATGCCGCCCATAGCGTGTGACGCTCCCAACCAACACAGAGCTCGCCTTGCCGCGCCTTTAAGCCTCAGAACATCGCCAGGAGACAGGCCACCGTCCCCTACCTCAACCCACGCCGCTAGCCCCCTGTGCCGCCCTCGCCGGAGTCGTCTGCCCACACCGCTCGGTCTCACCGTCAAGCCTATATAAGCCGGCGTCCCCAGCACCATTTCTCCACACTCACTCACTCCCCACCTCTCACTGAACCTCACCCACCTCTAGCCGACGCCGCTCGAGCTCTGCCTCGCCGGAATTGGAGCCAGAGCCGCCGCAGCAGGAGGAGAAGCTCCGCCGCATCCGCGCCTCGCCTTGCCGTCGTCTTCCAGCCCGTTTTCCCGCCTCACCGACCTTGCTGGAGCCCTGGTACGCCCCCAGTCAACCTCCACCGCCGCATCTAGGTCAAGTTTTCGTCGGAGTAATCTGTGGACGACGATGAACCCCCACCATTAGATCCCCTTTTAATCGTGCGACCTAGAATGCTAGATACCGTTTCGGTGTTTTTGTGCCGCTGACCGGTGTAGCCCGCATGTCAGCTGAGCCCCGCGTCACGGAGCGCCACTGGGCCGGCCCAAGTTAGTTGCCGCGCTAGCCCAGTGATACATTCCAATGTATCTATAATTTTTGATGTTCCATGATTGGTTTTATCCACTTTCTTGTGTTTTGTTCCAACTTTGGAGTACTTTTCATATGATTTCTTGGACTAACCTATTAATAAGATCCACAGTGCCAGCTGCCTGTTTTCTACTGTTTTTGGTTCCAGGAAATTCAGAAAATGAATATTCTCGGAATTGGACAGGACAAAAGCCAAAGTGCCTATTTTTCCGGAAGGGATCAAGTGCTAGAATACGAGACGGAGAAGGGCCAGGGAGCCACCACACAACATGGCCGCGCGGCAAGGCCTGGCCCGCGCCAGGGGGTGGTGTGGCCGCTCCCGGCACCCCCTCGGCCTCTCCTTCCGCCTATATATTGCCCTCGGGACGAAAACCCTAAGTACCCGATCAAAAATCCACGAAAGAGTCTGTAGCCGCCATCATCTCCATCCCTAGATCGGGAAGGATCTGAAGCTCTTCCTGGCAACCTAGCGGAGAGGGTAATTCACCCTGGAGGCCTTCTTCATCACCATGCAAGCGTCCGGTGTGATGCGTGAGTAGTTCATCCTTGGACTACGGATCCATGTAGTAGCTAGATGGCTGGTTTCTCCTCCTTTGTGCTTTCATGTTTAGATCTTGTTGTTGGGAATATGCCCTAGAGGCAATCTTGAATGATGATATTCTTGTGTATTCATAAGGTTATGGTCCATGTATGAACTGCTGATATGTATCATCGAATATGTGATTTGATTGTGGAACTACATATTCATGTTGTTCATACTAATTGTCCTTGGTCATTGAGGTTGTGCCGGACACACAACTTAGACCAATGTGAAAGTCGGCAGATGACTAGGTTCAACTTGTCATGGGCATGGAGATGCTATTCCGACTTACCCGGATTCGGCTAAAGAGTATAGCGAGTCAGACTGACCCATATTGAGATGCAACGAACAAGTCGCCATTTGCATGTCTCAATCAATGTAATCCTTAGACCTGAGGTTATTGCACAATCCGAGTTGAGGATCTCCGACTTAGGTTCTGTCAAACGTTGTTCCGTCATTAGGCAGTTATAAAGGCGGAGTTCGGGTCATCTGAGAATCAAGCTGTGAGATGTGAATAACCAAGACGAGATTTTGCCCCTCCATCTAGAGAGATATTCTCTAGGCCCTATCAGAAGATATGATTCGGAAAGCATGGCCATGCACGTCTCGGATTAAGTGTTAACCGAGGCAGCCGACTAAGAGTTAGTCGGATGAATCACTTATCTCGGATCGAGAAAGAGAGTCGGACTATTTAAGGGATGACGATCATTCGCCTATAGCGGACAAGGTATATCACGAGGCAAAAGGGACTCAGACAAAAGTCGCATTGGAAGGTATGTTGTCATGACTTATTGGTACTTGGGAGTTGGCACGTTCTGCTAGGAGCCGCTACCAACTGATCGATCACGAGTGAGACTCGGAATCGTGTCCGGGTTACCATGAGCCTGTCGGGTCACACACCTAAGAGTGGGAGTAAGTTTGTCTTAGACCCAAATAGGAAACCTATTTGGGTTGGACCCAAATAGAGACATGGACTTAGTCAGCAAGTGAGACTTGCAGTGGCTAATATAGGCCTTTTTAGTGAATGGGCCACAAGTGAATGCAGCCCACTTTCACTCCCTATATAAGCTGGGGTGTAGGTGCTTAGAGCACAAGGTTAGGTCACTCCATGTGTTGGAAACCCTAGCCCCAGTCCGTCCTGTCGCCGCCATACCGGACCTAGCAGTCCATCGCCGGCGCTCTTCCTCGTACGTGTGGATACCGGCGGAGGTGTTGTACGTTCAGAACTTCGACGATCATGAAGAAAGTACGGATCATGGATCGTGGTACCGGAACGGATCGCGAGGACTGCACTGCATCAAGTGACGTGCTTCATCAGTTCCGCAACTGCGCGTCTAGTGGTAATCCTCGTGGCCTTCTACCTGAGCTGGATCTTGGGATCATCGCGTAGGGAAAAAGTTTTGTTTATCTCTACGTGGCCCAACAGTGGTATCAGAGCCCTAGCTTCTGGTTTTAGGCTTGAGATCGCGCATATGTGATATGCAGTTGGCGTTAGATTGGATCTAATTGCAGTTTTGGTGCTCGATCTATGAGATAGATCGGTTTTGTACAAAGTTGATTGGATCAACTGTACTCGGGGGAATGGATGATCTGGGTTCCGTGATCTAACTGCTAAGGTCGTGGAACGGCATACCCCTACCGGTCGGTTTCCACCATCGAGGTAGACTGTGACACGTAAACCCGGATGCGGTGATCGAAGATCAAAAGGATTGATCGAATTGGAGTCTGGATCGGATCTGGGTAAAATTGTTTTTTCTGATGATGAAATCCATGTCCGGAATGCAGATGAGATCTGCGTTTTTGGAAAAATCCATGTCCGGGACCGCCGGCTTTGCCCTGTCGTAGCGCCTTAGATGTCGTTGCGAGTTTCACAACGCCGGTAGATATCGTATCCATGCATAACTTGTTTTTGCAGGATGATGTTGTGAATGGTATGGCTTATGTGCATGTGATGCGTGTAATCCATACGTGATCTGCGTATCATGGTTTTTGTCAGCCGGCTGGAGCCTAGGTGCTGTCATCTTATTGTATAACGGCATGCGTGTCGGATTCTCTGAGTAATTTGCATTACTAGCTAGTGTAGCTATTTGGAGAATCCGGATGGCATGCAAGTCGGTGTACAAGTCGGCTACATGGTGTAAAAGACGGCCCATGACAAGAGTTGACACAAGTCGGATTACAGGCTTTATGGAGATGGAGATCGCCATGATAAGAGCCAAACCATTTCACATTATAAGTGCTTTTATTTTGTGTTATTGTTATGTCTCTATTTTACCTCTATTAGATAGTTTGTAGAATATAATCCCTCAAAGAAGGTCTAGTCGGTTTCCCCGCCAGTGCTGCACCATCACAAGTCAGACATTTTTGGTAGTGGGCTCATAAAATTGAGGTGCTATCAATTCTTTCCGACTAGGTGGGTTCGAGTCGGACTCTTACAGTGGAAGCACTTGGTAATCTAGACAGGTCTATCACAACAGTTGTGGGACTTGGGGAAAAGTCGGATGGGAGCCGGGGCATGTGATGCCATCCATCCAACAGGAGTCGTATGAGATACAATTAACAAGGAGTTGTCTACCTAGATCACTTGACGGCTAGCGGTGATGCTAAAGCTCACTAGTCGACTTGCTTATTTAGGGTCCTAAATCACTAAGTAACCATCGGAGGGGTGTTGGTTCTAGTGGGAGCATAAATATTAAAGTGTTTAATATGCTTTCTCTTTATGGATACATGTCTTAAGTGTTTTGCATATTTTCTATTGTAGATCAATGGCACCTAGCAGTCTTCCCTAGATTTCCGGTTTTGCTTTGAGAACCATCATAGAGAAAGATAAGCTGAATGGAACTAATTTCACCAACTGGTATCGTAATCTGAGAATTGTTCTCAAACAAGAAAAAAGGGATCGTGTCCTAGACAACCCACTTCCAGCTGAGCCGGATGAGAATGCGACTGTCGCAGCCACCAATGCCTACCGTCGGATCTGTAATGAATCCACGGAGATTAGTTGTCTTATGCTTGCTCACATGGAACCAGACTTGCAGCAGCAGTTCGAGAATGTTGAGGCCTACGATGTGATCGAAAGCCTCAAAAGTATGTTCCAGGCTCAGGCAAAGACTGAGAGGTATCAAGTCTCTCAGGCTTTGTTGAGCTGCAACCTTAAGGATGGTGATCCACTGAGTCCGCATGTGATCAAGATGGTTGGTTATGTGCAGTCTCTGGAGAGGCTTGGCTACCCCATTAGCGAAGAGTTCGCTACGGACATAATTCTGAACTCTCTTCCTAGTGCGTATGGCCAGTTCATATCGAACTACCGCATGCATGGTATGGATAAGAAGCTCACTGAATTACATGGGATGCTCAAGCAGGCTGAGGAGGATCTCAAGAAAGGTGCCAGTCAAGTGTTGATGGTACAAAACAAGGCTAAATTCAAGAAGAGTTCTTGGACTAAGAAGAAGAAGGCAAAGTCAGGAGGTAAGGCGGAGGACCCAGTACAAAGCGCTTCCTCAGGGACTAAGCCATCTCCTACAGCCGGATCCACTTGCTTCTACTGCAAGTCGGATGGCCACTGGAAGAGGAATTGCAGCAAGTATCTGGCTGATAGAGCCAAGAGTGGAGGTGTGACTTCCGGCTCAGGTACGCTTGTTTGCAATGTTATAGACATTTATCTTGCTGATGCACCTAGTAGTTCTTGGGTATATGATACCGGATCAGTCATTCACATCTGCAACTCGTTGCAGGGACTGGTAAGAACTAGGAGCGTAGCAAGAGGCGAGGTTGACATTAGAGTCAGAAACAAAGCGAGAGTCGCTGCGTTGGAAGTCGGCACAATGCAACTTCATTTACCTTCTGGATTCATAATGGAGCTAAATAATTGTTATTATGTTCCAGTGCTTAGTCGAAACATCATTTCTGCCTCATGTTTGATGAGACAGGGCTATGAGTCGAATATTAAGAATAATGGTTGTTCTTTATATTTGAATGATATGTTTCATTGCTTTGCGCCTGTCCGGGACGGGATATTTATTTTGAATCTCGATAGTGAATCTGTCTATAACATAAATGTGAAAAGGTTAAAACCAAATGATCTGAATATGACTTACTTTTGGCATTGTCGGCTTCGTCATATAAGTTGGAAACGCATGAAGAAGCTCCATGATGATGTACTCCTAACTTCGTTCGACTTGGAGTCGCTCGAGACATGCGAATCCTACCTTCTCGGCAAGATGACCAAGACACATTTTGCAAAGAGTTGTGAAAGGGCGTCCGACTTATTGGGACTGGTACATAGTGATGTATGTGGCCCAATGAGCACGACAGCCAGAGGTGGTTATGAGTACTTCATTACATTCACTAATGATTTGAGTAGGTATGGATATATCTACTTGATGAAACATAAGTCGGAAGCCTTAGAAAAGTTCAAGGAATTCCAGAATGAGGTACAAAATCAACTTGGCAAGAAAATAAAGTTTCTTCGGTCAGACCGAGGAGGCGAGTACATGAGCCATGAGTTTGATGACCATCTAAAGAGTTGTGGAATAGTTCCACAGCTCACTCCTCCAGGAACGCCGCAGAGAAACGGTGTGTCGGAAAGGAGGAATCGGACCTTGTTGGACATGGTACGATCAATGATGAGTCGGACAGATCTTCCTTTATCATTTTGGGGTTATTGTCTAGAAACTGCAGCGTTCACACTAAACAGAGTACCATCAAAGTCGGTAGAGAAGACACCGCATGAGATGTGGACTGGCAAGAAGCCAAGTTTGTCTTTTCTTAAGATTTGGGGTTGTGAAGCTTTTGTCAAGCGACTTCAGTCGGACAAGCTTACAACTAAGTCGGATAAGTGTATTTTCGTGGGGTATCCGAGGGAAACCTTGGGTTACTACTTCTACAACCGAGAAGAGGGCAAAGTGTTTGTCGCTCGAAACGGTGTCTTCCTTGAGAAAAAGTTTCTCAGTCGGGGAGTCAGTGGGAGTACGGTGCATCTCGAAGAAATTCGAGAGATGACGGCTAGCAGCGAGTCAGCAAATGCCTTAGAGGCTAAGCCGGACGTGGTACCTGAGCCGGAAACTGCACCGACACTGCGAAGATCGGCTAGATTGCGAAGTGTTCGTGATGTGATGCTGTTGGACAGTGATGAGCTGACAACTTATTCGGAAGCGATGGTGGGTTCGGATTCTGAGTCATGGCTTGGAGCCATGAGATCTGACTTAAAGTCCATGGATGAACATCAAGTTTGGGACTTGGTTGATCTGCCAGACGGTGCAAGACCCGTCGAGTGCAAATGGGTCTTTAAGAAGAAAACTGATATGGATGGAAATGTTTCCATCTATAAAGCACGGCTTGTCGCGAAGGGGTTCCGACAAGTTCAAGGAGTTTACTACGATGAGACTTTCTCTCCTGTAGCGATGCTTAAATCAGTTCGGATCATGTTAGCTATAGCATCCTATTTCGACTATGAGATATGGCAGATGGATGTCAAGACGGCTTTCCTTAAAGGAAATTTAACTGAGGACGTGTATATGATACATCACGAGGGTTTTGTCGATCCAGCTAATGCTGACAAAGTATGCAAGCTTTGGAAATCCATTTATGGATTGAAGCAAGCATCTCGGGGTCGGAACATTCGCTTTGATGAGGTAGTCAAATCCTTTGGCTTCATCAAGAGCGATCATGATTCTTGTTTATACAAGTAGTTTAGTGGGAGCAAAGTAAACTTTCTGATCTTTTATGTGGATGACATATTACTGATTGGAAATGATGTCCAGATGTTGCAAGAGACCAAGGAATCATTGGAAAGGAGTTTTTGATTAAAGACTTGGGTGAGGCGACTTACATACTAGGAATCCGGATCTATAGAGATAGATCAAAGCGGCTCATTGGATTGAGTCAAAGTACATATTTGGACAAAGTGTTGAAGAAGTTCAACATGGAATCGTCTAAGAAGGGGTTCTTATCGATGTCCCATGGCGTAAAACATAGCAAGACTCAGTGTCCTTCGACAACTGATGAGCGAAGTCAGATGAGTGCGATTCCGTATGCTTCTGCAATCGGATCCATCATGTATGCTATGATTTGTACTAGGCCGGATGTTTCCTATGCTCTAAGTGTTGTGAGCAGATACCAGGCTGACCCTGGAGAAATCCACTGGCCAGCGGCTAAAAATATCCTCAAGTACTTGAGAAGGACTAAGGATATGTTCCTGGTTTATGGAGGTGAGGATGAACTCAGTGTAAAGGGTTACACGGATGCGAGTTATCTCACTGACTCGGATGATTCTCGTTCGCAATCCGGATATGTGTTTGTGATAAACGGAGGGGCTGTGAGCTGGAAAAGTTCCAAGCAAGAAACAGTGTCTGCGTCTACGACAGAGGCTGAGTATATTGCTGCCTCGGAGGCGGCAAAAGAAGCCGTTTGGATGAGGAATTTCCTCATGGATCTTGGTGTGGTTCATGGCTCGTCTAATCCGTTAGACATGTATTGTGACAAAAATGGTGCTATTGCCCAAGCCAAGGAATCTAGACAACACCAGAAGAACAAACATATACTCATGCGGTACCACCTTATTCGCCAGTTCGTGGAACAAGGTGATATCAAGTTATGCAAGGTGCACACGGATGCAAACATTGTGGATCCGCTGACAAAGCCACTTCCACAGCCGAAGCATGAGGCGCACCTGAGAGCAATGGGCATTAGATGCCTAGACATGTGATGTCGGAAGATTGACTCTAGTGCAAGTGGGAGACTGTTGGGAATATGCCCTAGAGGCAATCATGAATGATGATATTCCTGTGTATTCATAAGGTTATGGTCCATGTATGAACTACTGATATGTATCATCGAATATGTGATTTGATTGTGGAACTACATATTCATGTTGTTCATACTAATTGACCTTGGTCATTGAGGTTGTGCCGGACACACAACTTAGACCAATGTGAAAGTCAGCAGATGACTAGGTTCCACTTGTCATGGGCATGGAGATGCTATTCCGACTTACACGGATTCGGTTAAAGATTTTAGCGAGTCGGACTGACCCATATTGAGATGCAATGAACAAGTCGTCATTTGCATGTCTCAATCAATGTAATCCTTATACCTGAGGTCATTGCACAATCCGAGTTGAGGATCTCCGACTTAGGTTCTGTCAAACGTTGTTCCGTCATTGGGCAGTTATAAAGGCGGAGTTCAGGTCCTCTGAGAATCAAGCTGCGAGATGTGAATAACCAAGACGGGATTTTCCCCCTCCATCTGGAGAGATATTCTCTGGGCCTTCTCGGAAGATATGATTCGGAAAGCATGGCCATGCACGTCTCGGATTAAGTGTTAACCGAGGCAGCCGACTAAGAGTTAGTCGGATGAATCACTTATCTTGGATCGAGAAAGAGAGTCGGACTATTTAAGGGATGACGATCATTCGCCTATAGTCCGACAAGGTATATCGTGAGGCAAAAGGGACTCAGACGAAAGTCGCATTGGAAGGTATGTCGTCATGACTTATTGGTACTTGGGAGTTGGCACGTTCTGCTAGGAGCCGCTACCAACTGATCGATCATGAGTGAGACTCGGAATCGTGTCCGGGTTACCATGAGCATGTCGGGTCACACACTTAAGTGCGGGAGCAAGTTTGGGTTAGACCCAAACAGGAAACCTATTTGGGTTGGACCCAAATAGAGACATGGACTTGGTCAGCAAGTGAGACTTGCAGTGGGTAATATAGGCCTTTTTAGTGAATGGGCCAGAAGTGAGTGGAGCCCACTTTCACTCCCTATATAAGCTGGGGCGCAGGTGCTTAGAGCACAAGGTTAGGTCACTCCATGTGTTGGAAACCCTAGCCCCAGTCCGTCCTGTCGCCACCGTACCGGACCTAGCAGTCCATCGCCGGCGCTCCTCCTCGTACGTGTGGATACCGGCGGAGGTGTTGTACGTTCAGCACTTCGACGATCGTGAAGAAAGTACGGATCGTGGATCGTGGTACTGGAACGGATCGCGAGGACTGCACTGCATCAAGCGACGTGCTTCATCAATTCCACAACTACGCATCGAGTGGTAATCCTCGTGGCCTTCTACCTGAGCTGGATCTTGCGATCATCGCGTAGGGAAAACGTTTTGTTTATCTCTAGATGGCCCAACACTTGTGAGCTCCGTTCATGATCAAAATCATCTATTTGTAATTCATACATGTTGTGTTTGTGGGGATCCGATGGATATTGAGATGCTATTTCAGATTGATTATTGATTCTATCATGTCTTTGTTATTATGCCCAAGAGGCAATAATAAAAGTGATTATTATTATATCTTTGTGTTTATGATGAATGTTTACATCCCATGCTATAATTGTATTATTAGGAAACACTAATACATGTGTGTTTTGTAAACATATAAGAGTCCCTAGTAAGCCTCTTGTTGAACTAGCTTGTTGATTAATTGATGATCATGGTTTCCTGATCATGGACATTACGATGTGATTAATAACAAGGTTATATCATTAGGAGAATGATGTGATGGACACACACCCATAGTAAGCGTAGCATAAGATCAAGTCATTAAGTTCGTATTGCTGTAAGCTTTCAAATACATAGTAACATATTCCTTCGACCATGAGGTTATGTTAATCACCATCACCGGATGGATACTTTGATGACATCAAACGTCGCTTCGTAACTGGGTGGTTATAAAAGTGTCATTGGGTATTCTGAAAGTATGTGTTGAAGCGCATGAACCAAGATTGGGATTTGTCCATCCATATGACGGATAGATATGCTCTGGGCCCTCTCGGTGGAATGTCATCTAGTTAGCTTGCAAGCATGTGACTAGGTCACAAGGGATGACATATCACGGAACGAGTAAAGAGTACTTATCACTAACGAGGTAGAACTAGGTATGGAGATACCGACGATCAAACCTCGGATAAGTATAGTATCGCGAGACAAAGGGAATTAGTTTCGTATGTAAATGGTTCAATCGATCGCAACGTCATCGTTGAGTATGTGGGAGCCATTATGGATCTCTAGGTCCCGCTGATGGTTATTGATAGAAGATGTGTCTCTGTCATGTCTGCATATTCACGAACCGTAGGGTGACACACTTAAGGTTCGAAGTTGTTTTAAGTAGATATGGAATGTGCGTTGGAGACCGAATGTTGTTCGGAGTCTCGGAATGGATCCGGGACATCACGAGGAGATCCGGAATGGTCCGGAGAATAAGATTCATATATTGGGGATCATTTTCTAAGTTAGGAAATGTTCCGGAGTGTTTGTATGGAGATTCTAGAAGGTTTCGGAATGTTCTGGAAGGTTCTAGAGGATTTCTTGGAGTTTGCTTGAAAACCAAGAAAGGGTCAAAGGAAACCTAGTGGGGCAAGACACGGATTCGTGGGGGAGGAGGACTCCTCCCCCCTTCCCACCGCCGGCCATAGGAGGGGAGTCCTACTAGGACTCCCCCTCCCCAGGCGCGCCTCCCCCCCTTAAATAGAAGGGCATGGGCGCCCCCTCCAGGGCTGCTCCCATAACTCCAATCTCTGCCGCCTCTCTCCTCCACCTTTCTTCTGCACAGGCATAGGCGAAGCCCTGCAGAATTCTCTACTCCACCACCACCACCACGCCGTCGTGCTGCTGGGATTCCGTGGAGAAGATCTACTACCTCCGCTGCTCGCTGGAACGGGGAGAGGAAGGTCTACTTCGACTCCGCACGTGTGACCGACTGCGGAAGCGCTGCCGAAACGCGGCGCCGGAAGGATCGTCAACTTGACCGACTGCGGGAGCGCTGCCGAAACGCGACGCCGGAAGGATCGTCCACACGATCTTGAGATCGGCAAGTGATCGACTACATCAACCACGAGATCTAATCTCGTTAACACTTTCGGATCTATGAGGGTTAGTTCCTATCTATCTCGTTGCTCATGTCTAATAGATTAGATCTTGGCTTTTATTTAGATTAGATCTGGGTTTGTTCGTTCTTGCGGTAGAATTTTTTTGTTTTCCATGCTACGAACCCATCAGTGGTATCAGAGCCGTATCTATGCGTAGATCTGTTGCACGAGTAGAACACAATGTATTTGTGGGCGTTGATGCTTTTGTTGTCGGTGTCTTAGCATGTACTTTGCATCTTGTGGCATGGTGGGATGAAGCGGCTCAGGCTAACATTACATGTCATCGCACATGAGACTTGCTCCACGCTTGACGTGCAACTTGCTTTGCACAAGTGGCTTTGCGGGTGTCTATCTCTCCCACCATAGTTAAGATTCAATATACAATGAGCATCTTGACAACACTTGTATCAACGTTGTGGTCCTTGTTCGTAGGTAAGATCGGTCTTATGCGAAAGCCCCAAACCACGTAAAACATGCAAAGAAAATTAGAGGCGTCTAACTTGTTTTTGCAGGGGTTTTGTGATGTGATATGGCCATCATGTGATTGTGATTGTATTTGTTGTATGCAATGATCCTTGTTGTAATATGGCAACCGGCAGGAGCCTAATGGTTGTCTTTAATTCTGTTAAGACATGCGTGTCTATTCATCTTGTAATAGCTTTATTCCAAGTAGTTGTAATAGTTGCTGGTGATGATGGACAACCATGAAGCGGCGCCACTGACCTTGACGCAATGCTGGTGATGATGGAGATCATGTTCGTGCTTTGGAGATGGAGATCAAAGGCGCAAGAAGAAAAGGCCATATCATATCACACTAATTATGAATTGCCTGTAATGTTAATCCTTTATGCATCTTGTATTGCTTAGATCACGACGGTAGCATTATAAGATGATCCCTCTCACTAAATATCAAGTAATAAAGTGTTCACCCTTAGTTGGCACCGTTGCTAAGACTCGTCGTTTCGAAGCATCTCGTGATGATCGGATGTGATAGATTCTACGTGTGCATACAACAGGTGCAAGCCAGATTTGCACATGTGGAAACTAAGGTTATCTTGAAGAGCCTAGCATGTACAGACATGGTCTCGGAACACGGAATACCGAAAGGTAGAGCATGAGTCATATAAATGATATGATGAACATGAAGATTGTTCGCCGATGAAACTACATCTTCTCTCGTGAAGATCGGACTTGGTGTAGTGGACTTGGTTCGTGTAATCACTCAGATAATGTGAGGGATGTTGTCTTGAGTGGGAGTTCACCTAGTTAGTTTAATAATTAAATTTGAACTCAATTTGTCATAAACTTAGTCTAAACTACTTGCAAATTGTTGTAGATTATGGCGACCCCCTCCATCAATTTCAATGCGTTCCTAGAGAAAGAAAAGCTTAAGAACAATGGAAGCAATTTCACGGACTGGTTCCGTGGACTGAAGATCGTCCTCAGGGCTGGTCAGTTGACCTATGTGCTCGATGCACCGCTGGGTGACCCACCTGTAGATAATGCCACCGATGACGAAAAGAATGTTTTCGCCACTCGGGAAAATCATTACTCCACAGTTTAGTGTGCCATCCTGTACGGTTTAGAATCGAAGCTCCAGAAGCGTTTTGAGCACCACGACCTATTCGAGATCATTAAGGAGCTCAGGCTAATTTTTGAGACTCGCGCGGCCATGGAGAGCTATGAGGCCTCCGAAAATTCTTTAACTGTAAGATGGAAGAGGGAAGCTCCGTTAGCGAGCACGTGCTCACCATGTCTGGGTACGCTAAGAAGCTCCAAGAGTTGGGAATATCGATTCCTAATGAATTGGGGATTCACCGTCTCCTTAAATCACTGCCACCAAGTTACAAGAACTTTGTGATGAACTACAACATGCACTGCATGAACAAGACGTTGCCTGAACTGTCGTCCATGCTGAAAACTACTGAAGTGGAGATAAAGAAGGAGCACCAAGTGTTGATGGTCAATAAGACCACCAATTTCAAGTGACGGGGCAAGCCTAAGAACAAGGGCAACTTCAAGAAGGACGGCAAGAAAGCTGCCGCACCTGCTAAGAAGCCCAAGGCTGGTCCTAAGCCTGAAACTGAGTGCTTCTACTGCAAGGGTGCTGGTCACTGGAAGCGTAACTGCCCCAAGTACCTGGCGGATCTGAAGAACGGCAACATCAAGAAGAAAGGTATATTTGATATATGTGTTATAGATGTGTATCTTACTAGTAATCGTAGTAGTGCCTGGGTATTTGATACTGGTTCGGTTGCTCATATTTGTAACTCGAAACAGGAGCTACGGAATAAGCGAATACTGGCAAGAGACGAGGTGACGATGCGCGTTGGAAATGGCTCCAAGGTTGATGTGATCGCCGTCAGCACGCTCCCTCTACATCTACCTTCAGGATTAGTTTTAAATTTTAATAATTGTTATTTGGTGCCTATGTTAAGCATGAACATTATATCTGGATCCTGTTTATTGCGAGACGGTTACTCTTTTAAGTCCGAGAATAAAGGTTGTTCGATTTATATGAGTAATATATTTTATGGTAATGCACCTGAGATGAATGGTTTATTCTTACTGAATCTCGATAGTAGTGATACACATGTTCACAACATAGATGCTAAACGAATAAAATTGAATGATAATTCTACATACATGTGGCACTGTCGTCTTGGTCACATTGGAGTGAAGCGTATGAAGAAACTCCATTCTGATGGACTTCTTGAATCACTTGATTTTGAATCACTTGAAAGATGCGAAGCATGTCTAATGGGAAAAATGACTAAGACTCCATTCTCTGGAATAATGGAGCGAGCTACAGACTTATTGGAAATAATACATACCGATGTGTGCGGTCCAATGAGTGTAGCATCGCGTGGTGGATATCGTTATGTTCTCACTTTCACGGATGACTTGAGTAGATATGGGTATGTCTACTTTATGAAACATAAGTCCGAAACTTTCGAGAAGTTTAAGGAATTTCAAAGTGAAGTGGAAAATCATCGTAACAAGAAGATTAAATTTCTGCGTTCTGATCGTGGAGGTGAATATCTGAGTTATGAGTTTGGCATGCATTTAAAGAAATGTGGAATACTTTCACAGTTGACACCGCCGGGAACACCACAGCGTAATGGTATGTCTGAACGTCGTAATCGAACTCTCTTAGATATGGTCCGATCTATGATGTCTCTTACAGATTTACCGTTATCATTTTGGGGCTATGCATTAGAGACAGCCGCATTCACTTTAAATAGGGAACCATCTAAATCCGTTGAAACGACACCGTACGAATTGTGGTTTGGTAAGAAACCTAAGTTATCGTTCCTTAAAGTTTGGGGTTGCGAGGCATATGTAAAGAAGTTACAACCTGATAAGCTAGAACCCAAAGCGGAGAAATGCGTCTTCATAGGATACCCTAAAGAAACAATTGGGTATACCTTCTATCATAGATCCGAAGGCAAAGTTTTCGTTGCAAAGAATGGATCCTTTCTTGAGAAGGAGTTTCTCTCGAAGGAGGTGACTGGACGGAAAGTAGAACTCGATGAGGTTGTTGAACCTTCTCTCGGATTTGAGAGTAGCGCAACACCGGAAGATGTTTTTGTGCCACCTGCACCAATTGCAGAGGAAGCTAATGATAATGATCATGAAACTTCGAATGAAGTTACTGCTGAACCTCGCAGGTCAACAAGGGTTCGTACCACTCCTGATTGGTATGACTCTGCCTTGAACGTCATGTTGGTTGACAACGCTGATGACCCTGCGACGTATGAAGAAGCTATGGTGAGCCCAGATTCCGACAAATGGCTAGAAGCCATGAAATCCGAAATGGGATCCATGTACGAAAATCAAGTGTGGACTTTGGTGGACTTATAGAATGGCCGTAAGGCTGTCGAGAACAAATGGATTTTCAAGAGAAAAATAGATGCTGATGGTAATGTTACCGTCTATAAAGCTCGACTTGTCGCGAAAGGGTTCTGACAAATTCAACGAGTTGACTATGATGAGACTTTCTCACCAGTAGCGAAGTAAAGTCTGTGAGGATTTTGTTAGCGATTGTTGCGTACTTCGATTATGAGATTTGGTAGATGGATGTCAAAACGGCGTTCCTTAATGGTGACATTGAGGAAGAGTTGTATATGGTACAACCCAAGGGTTTTGTCGATCCTAAAGATGCTGACAAGGTGTGCAAACTTCAGCGCTCCATTTATGGACTGAAGCAAGCATCCCGGAGTTAGAATCAACGTTTTGATAAAGTAATCAAAAACTTTGGATTTATACAAACTTATGGAGAAGCTTGTATTTACAAGAAAGTGAGTGGGAGCTCTATAGCGTTCCTAGTACTATATGTAGATGACATATTGTTGATTGGGAATGATATAGAACTTCTTAATAGCATCAAAACCTATTTGAATAATAGTTTTTCAATGAAGGATCTTGGCGAAGCGGCATACATTCTAGGCATCGAGATTTATAGAGATAGATCAAGACGCCTAATAGCGCTTTCACGAAGTACATACTTGGACAAAGTTCTAAAGAAGTTTAGAATGGAAGATAGCAAGAAAGGGTTCGTGCCCATGTTGTCAGGTAAGACCTTGAGTAAAACTCAAAGTCTAGCTACGGTAGAAGATAGAGTGAAAATGAATAATATTCCCTATGCCTCAGCCATAGGTTCTATCATGTATGCCATGTTGTGTACAAGACCGGATATAGCACATGCTGTTAGTTTGACTAGCAGATATCAAAGTGATCCTAGAATGGAGCACTGGACAGTGGTCAAGAATATCCTAAAGTACCTAAATAGGACTAAGGATATGGTTCTTTCTTATGGAGGTGATGAACAGCTTGTGGTAAACGGTTACACCGATGCTAGTTGGAACACCGATCCAGATGACTCAAAGTCACAGTCGGGATACGTATTTATTTTGAATGGTGCTGCAGTGAGCTGGAGGAGTGCGAAGCAAAGCGTTGTGCTGAAATCTTCAACTGAATCAGAATACATAGCTGCTTCGAAGGGCTGCACAAGAAGCCGTTTGGATGAAGGAATTCATTACTGAACTTGGCGTGGTTCCCAGTGCGTTGGACCCGATGGCCATCTACTGTGACAACATAGGTGCCATAGCTAATGCACAGGAGCCAAGGTCACATAGCAAGCTGAAGCACATCAAGCAACGTTTCCACGCTATTCGCGAGTATGTCCGAGATGGTGACATAAAGATTTGCAAAGTACACACTGATCTGAATGTGGCAGATCCGTTGACTAAACCTCTCCCTAGGGCAAAGCATGACCAACACCAGAACGCCATGGGTGTTCGGTATATTACCATGTAATCTAGATTATTGACTCTAGTGCAAGTGGGAGACTGTTGGAGATATGCCCAAGAGGCAATAATAAAAGTGATTATTATTATATCTTTGTGTTTATGATGAATGTTTACATCCCATGCTATAATTGTATTATTAGGAAACACTAATACATGTGTGTTTTGTAAACATATAAGAGTCCCTAGGAAGCCTCTTGCTGAACTAGCTTGTTGATTAATTGATGATCATGGTTTCCTGATCATGGACATTAGGATGTGATTAATAACAAGGTTATATCATTAGGAGAATGATGTGATGGACACACACCCATAGTAAGCGTAGCATAAGATCAAGTCATTAAGTTCGTATTGTTGTAAGCTTTCAAATACATAGTAACCTATTCCTTCGACCATGAGGTTATGTTAATCACCATCACCGGATGGATACTTTGATGAAATCAAACGTCGCTTCATAACTGGGTGGTTATAAAAGTGTCATTGGGTATTCTGAAAGTATGTGTTGAAGCGCATGAACCAAGATTGGGATTTGTCCATCCATATGACGGATAGATATGCTCTGGGCCCTCTCGGTGGAATGTCATCTAGTTAGCTTGCAAGCATGTGACTAGGTCACAAGGGATGACATATCACGGAACGAGTAAAGAGTACTTATCAGTAACGAGGTAGAACTAGCTATGGAGATACCGACGATCAAACCTCGGATAAGTATAGTATCGCGAGACAAAGGGAATTAGTTTCTTATGTAAATGGTTCAATCGATCGCGAAGTCATCGTTGAGTATGTGGGAGCCATTATGGATCTCTAGGTCCCGCTGATGGTTATTGATAGAAGATGTGTCTCTGTCATGTCTGCATATTCACGAACCGTAGGGTGACACACTTAAGGTTCGAAGTTGTTTTACGTAGATATGGAATGTGTGTTGGAGACCAAATGTTGTTCAGAGTCTCGGAATGGATCCGGGACATCACGAGGAGATCCGGAATGGTCCGGAGAATAAGATTCATATATTGGGGATCATTTTCTAAGTTAGGAAATGTTCCGGAGTGTTTGTATGGAGATTCTAGAAGGTTTCGGAATGTTCTGGAAGGTTCTAGAGGATTTCTTGGAGTTTGCTTGAAAACCAAGAAAGGGTCAAAGGAAACCTAGTGGGGCAAGAGACGGATTCGTGGGGGAGGAGGACTCCTCCCCCCTTCCCACCGCCGGCCATAGGAGGGGAGTCCTACTAGGACTCCCCCTCCCCAGGCGCGCCTCCCCCCTTTAATAGAAGGGCAGGGGCGCCCCCTCCAGGGCTGCTCCCATAACTCCAATCTATGCCGCCTCTCTCCTCCACCTTTCTTATGCACAGGCATAGGCGAAGCCCTGCAGAATTCTCTACTCCACCACCACCACCACGCCATCGTGCTACTGGGATTCCGTGCAGAAGATCTACTACCTCCGCTGCTCGCTGGAACGGGGAGAGGAAGGTCTACTTCGACTCCGCACGTGTGACCGACTGCGGAAGCGCTGCCGAAACGCGGCGCCGGAAGGATCGTCAACTTGACCGACTGCGGGAGCGCTACTGAAACGCGACGCCGGAAGGATCGTCCACACGATCTTGAGATCGGCAAGTGATCGACTACATCAACCACGAGATCTAATCTCGTTAACGCTTTTGGATCTACGAGGGTTAGTTCCTATCTATCTCGTTGCTCATGTCTAATAGATTAGATCTTGGCTATTATCTAGATTAGATCTGGGTTTTGTTCGTTCTTGCGGTAGAAATTTTTTGTTTTCCATGCTACGAACCCATCAATAATCTGTTGCTTGCAACTTAATACTGGAGGGGATTCAGATGATAACCTAAAGGTGGATTATTAGTCATAGATGCAGTTGGATGGTGGTCTATGTATTATGTTGTAATGCCCAATCAAGTCTCAGAGGAGTCAAGATTATTAGTATATCCATGTATTGCTTTCTCGGTGTTTGTCAATTGCCCCGTTGTAATTTGTTCACCCAGCATGTTATCTATCTAAGGAGAGCCACCTCTAGTGAACTATGGATCCCGGTCCTTTTCTTTACATACAATCTACAATTGTTTACTGCTTTGTGTTACTTTCTGCAAACTTTTACTTCTTTCCATTCGATATGTTTAATCCTTTATTTTCCGCAAAACACGGCGAGATTGACAACCTCATCGCAAGTTGGGGACAAAGTTCTGTGGTTTTGTTGTGCAGGTCTCCATGTTGCTACTAGCACCGGTACTGCGCCCTGCCACAGCTCAGCTAGTAACACCTTTGGGGTGTTTCCTTGCTCCTACTAGTTCGATTAAACCTTGGTTTCATAACTGAGGGAAAACATACTGTTGTGCTCATCATACCTTCCTCTTGGGGTTCCCGACGAGCTCTACGTCGAAAGTCGAGCGCATCAAGATCTTTTCTGGCACCGTTGCCGGGGAGTCAAGGACATCTTCACAAGGGGAGTCCCTCATAACCAATCTCTTTACTTTGTTATTTTTGTTTTTTTTAGTTTCTTTTTGCTTTGTTTGCTCGTTTTGTTCTTCAAAAACACAAAAATATTAGTTTTACAAGTTTTCTTTCTTATTTGAAAACACACAAAAATTAAGTCTCCTTTAGTTGTCACATCTTCCTTAGCTCACCATGTTGATCCCTACATTCACCTTGAAAGACCTTTCAATTGGTAGTGGTTCTATAATTGGGAAAGATAATATTGAAGAATTCTTTAATCATGTTAGCAAACATGAAGATACTGAGGATAGATCCCTTGTAGAACTTGCTCCTAATTATGAGATTGTTGCAGCTTCTTTAATTCACTTGTTAGAAGCTAGGTTTGTTAACCTCAACCCCTTAATGCAAGCAGTGTTTCTTAAGCTTAAAGAAATTGAGGATCCTGAAAAGAGGGATTTTATTCTAGAAACTTTGTTTAAGGAGTTCTACGATGTTGCCAAGGAAGCTAGAAAAGTTTTTGAACGTTTCAATATGCTAGGCTCATGTGTATATGTTGTTGGTACACGAGAAAAGATGAACAAAACCGAACCTAATGGGGAGGAACCTAAGATACCAATACCCTTTAAACTAGTAGCAATACATGATGCCATAGAAAAGAATCTTGATTGGATTGTTCCTGCAAACCCTTTTGATGAGAATAGTGAACCCAAGAGCATTGAGAGAGTATCCTCTAGAACTTATTTGTATGATATACCTTGCCTTGTTGAAAATATTTCTGGTATTGATCTTAATGCTTCTTCATTTGAGAACACTTGATTCATTCTTTGCTTCTTATGCCTAATTTAAAGGCGTTAAAGAAAAGTACTTGTTGGGAGATAACCCAAAAGTTTTAGATGAGTCTTGGAAGTTATTACCTCTGTAATAACCTCTCCTTATCCTTTTTATTTGATTTTTGTGCCAGGAGTAACCTCTAATGAGAGCAAAGTAATAATTGGGAAAGTTGTTGTACCGAAACAGATTTCTGTGCTTCATCGTAAAAATTCGTGAGAGAGCTCTGTATGTCGGATTGAGCTGTAATTTTTTGTGCTTCTGCCCCCGGTTGTTATCTAACTTTCGATAGTTCAACACTTTTTTATTTGAGCAACAGAAGGTCTTCTAACAAATTCGTCTTTACCTGCTGGTCTGTTTTGACAGATTTCTGCCATTTTCTGCATTTGCTTCTTGTTAGTTCCTTCTTCAGTTCTTTTGGGAAATTCAGCTTTTTGAGGGAAGTGCTACAGTAGCTAGTGTTCTAATGGAAGTTTATTTGGTGTTATAACTGAACCTTGAGACTTATTTATCTTAAGTGCACTAATGTTGCTAATAAAGATTGTGTGAAGTTTTGTATGAAGGAAAAATTTCAGGTGTATGGAAGGAATGAGTAATGAGATGAAGGATGCACTAAAGCTCAAGCTTGGGGATGCCACACGTGTCACCCCAAGAAATATCCAAGAAGTACAAGCGTCAAAGCTTGGGGATGCCCAAGGCATCCCCTTCTTCATCAATAAAAATCCTAGGTTTCTTCCAAACGCTTCATTTTTATTGTTTCATGCACAGTTGTGTTGTTCTTGGAGCGTCTTCTTTTTCGTTTTCGTTTTGGTTTTTAGTTTTCTTGGTTTGCTTAGTTTTCTGAATAAATTGGTTGGACCCCCTCTTTCATACATTTGGTTTGCAAATAGTTTGGTTTGGTTTGGAAAAGAGTAGGAAAGTTTGTACTTATGTGGTAAAAAGAGCTCGTTTTTTACTGTCGCCTATGCTTTGTCATGCCATGCTTGATACTGTTTTGGCTTTATGCTTAGTATTCTTTGCTGTAGCATGACTTGTTATAAACAATTGAGATTGCTTAATGTGCCTTGGATGAATCATGCGTTGTTTTAGCATATTAAAGCATAGTATAGTGGTATTCTCCTTTGATGCTTTATTTGGGTTGACTTGGCGCATGCTCACACCATGTTATGACTATCTCAAGTCACCATAGCATGTATGACCCTTAAGTTTTCAACTTGTAGTATCACTTTATGATTTGATCAATGATGTTTTGTCGCTCTACATGATTATGGTCATTATTGCTCTCTTAGTTAGTCGCTCCCAGTCTTTTGCTAGCCTCCATAACCAAGTATGAGTTCCACTCATGCATCCAACTCCCTAAACCAAGTTATTCCAAAGAGTCCACCATACCTACCTACTAGCTTATGCTATTCCAAGTATATTCATTCTTTTGTTTACCTTCCACTTGTTATGAGAAAACTAGTGATTAAAGCTCTCACGAACTTGATGGCACACTTTAATTTTTTTGCCTCTAATAAACTTGAAACATTGGGTCCTTCTTTGTTGCGTATATGCTCGCGCTTTATAAGTTGAAATTAGCAGAGCCATGTTTCATGGGGAACGCTTTCAACATTTCACTTGTACATTGTACCCCAGTTGTTATCATGTTCTTTTGCTTACGGATCCCCGCGGTGTGAAATAATAGTGGAACTTGTAAGATCATGGAGTTTGTATGTGTGTTAGAGAAACGCCTGGGCCTCTAGCCTAAGCCATGCCTAATCATGGTGGAAACTTGCAGCATCACCATAATGAGCACTCTATGAAGCATCCTCAATAAAAACCTATGCAAATAGCAAATAAAAAGATCGTTGAGATGCTCATTGTCTGCTTGCCTTGTCATTTCGATTATGGAAAAGCTCCCGTATCATGTGCAAGGGGTACCCCATTGGCGGTTCTTAATGATACACATATACTTACAAGGAAAAAAGCTTACTTGTGACTGAAGTTGAGTAGCATGAGGATCGGTCTTCGTAAGTAAGGGGCATGAGATTTCGGTTTATTACTTGTCAAGCATATCCTCTTAGTTGTGTCACTTTAACCTTAATCACCTTCATGATGCTTATGATAGGGGCAATGAGAGCTGAAAACTACAAGTACCATAATTTTTGGAAGCTCTTTATGAGACTTGAATCCCTACTTCCTTTTACAAAAGGCCTCTCTACCACCATTATATCAAGTCTCCACCTTCTATCTCTATGCACCTACTTTGAGAGCATAGTGGCCATTCTTAGTTCTATGTGCATTGTCCCAAGACTAGTTGATTGATGCATAACTTGCTATTGCTTGTTTTAAACTATTGTATCTAGTCACTCTTATGAACTTTGAAGGTGTCCTATGCATTTATATTTGCTACTCTATTGAGGGACAAGCTGAATACTATTATGCTATGTTTTCTTTATGTGAAACAAACAAACGTTTTGCAAAAGCATTGTTACTCATGTTGCATCATAGTTTCTTTGCTTATTGCTAGAACATTGTCTTTCATGTTATGATTGAAGTACTATGATACCAACTTTGAATGTTTCGCAAGTACTTTGATTAAGTCTTTGATGGTGCATGTCACCTCAAAAATTATTCTTTCTTTTTATCACTTACATACTCGAGGATGAGCAGGAGTTAAGCTTGGGGATGTTGATACATTGCAAATGTATCTATAATTTTTTATGTTCCATGCTTGGTTTTATCCACTTTCTTGTGTTTTGTTCCAACTTTGGAGTACTTTTCATATGATTTCTTGGACTAACCTATTAACAAGAGCCATAGTGCCAGCTGCCTGTTTTCTGTTGTTTTTGGTTCTAGGAAAGTCAGAAAATGAATATTCTTGGAATTGGACGGGACAAAAGCCAAAGTGCCTATTTTTCCGGAAGGGATCAAGTGCCAGAATACGAGACGGAGAAGGGCCAGGGAGCCACCACACCACCTGGCCACGCGGCTAGGCCTGGCCCGCGCCAGGGGGTGGTGTGGCCGCTCCTGGTACCCCCTCGGCCTCTCCTTCCTCCTATATATTGCCCTCGGGACGAAAACCCTAAGTACCCGATCAAAAATCCACGAAAGAGTCTATAGCCACCGTCATCTCCATCCCTAGATCGGGAGGGATCTGAAGCTCTTCCCGGCACCCTGTCGGAGAGGGGAATTCACCCTGGAGGCCTTCTTCATCACCATGCAAGCCTCCGGTGGGATGCGTGAGTAGTTCATCCTTGGACTACGGATCCATGTAGTAGCTAGATGGCTGGTTTCTCCTCCTTTGTGCTTTCATGTTCAGATCTTGTGAGCTCCGTTCATGATCAAGATCATCTATTTCGAATTCATAAATGTTGTGTTTGCAGGGATCCGATGGATATTGAGATGCTATTTCAGATTGATTATTGATTCTATCATGTCTTTGTTATTTGAGATCTTGCATGCTTTCCGTTGTTAGTAGCTATCTTGGCCAAGTAGATGCTAGCAAATCCAAGAGTTAGTATTTATGCTCGATAGTGGGTTCATGCCTCTAGTAATCTGGGGAAGTGACAGAAATCTCTAAGGTACTAGATGTGTTGTTGCTACTAGGGAGAAAACGAAAATCCTTTGTTCATAGAACAATCGTATTGTTTACTTTACACGAAGTTCGTAAAGCAATAATCTGTTGCTTGTAACTTAATACTGGAGGGGGTTCGGATGATAACCTGAAGGTGGATTATTAGTCATAGATGCAGTTGGATGGTGGACTATGTATTATGTTGGAATGCCCAATCAAGTCTCAGAGGAGTCAAGATGATTAGTATATATGCATATATTGCTTTCTCGGTGTTTGTCAATTGCCCCGCTGTAATTTGTTCACCCAGCATGTTATCTATCTAAGGAGAGCCACCTCTAGTGAACTATGGATCCCGGTCCTTTTCTTTACATACAATCTACAACTGTTTACTGCTTTGTGTTTACTTTCTGCAAACTTTTACTTCTTTCCATTTGATACGTTTAATCCTTTGTTTTCCGCAAAACACGGTGAGATTGACAACCTCATCGCAAGTTGGGGACAAAGTTTTGTGGTTGTGTTGTGCAGGTCTCCACGTTGCTACTAGCACCGGTAGTGCGCCCTGCCAAAGCTCAGCTAGTAACACCTTTGGGGTGTTTCCTTGCTCCTACTGGTTCGATTGAACCTTGGTTTCATAACTGAGGGGAAACTTACTGCTATGCTCATCATACCTTCCTCTTGGGGTTCCCAATGAGCTCTACGTCGAAAGTCGAGCGCATCACCCAGCCGTTCAAAATTGGATTTTACTTTTAAAGTTAAATATAGTTTATGTCCACTAGCTTAAAAATTAATTCAGAGAGATTTACAAACCCATTTTGCATGAAATCAATTTTGCCTGAAAGGTATTAAGACGATCTATCCAAGGCCGTTGGATTTAATTCAATTAGAGATACAGATCTCTCCTAGTAAAAATAACAAAATAGAAGCTTTTGCAACTTGCAACATTTTTATAAAATCAACCAAGATAGGTTTTGAGTTGATTCCAACTCTCAAAATTCACATTTCATCATACCTACCTGAATATGTAATAATATTAAGGTTTACATGCAGTGAATTTGGACTAGTACCAAAATAATGCTATATAGGCATTTTAGTCACTTTAAATCATTAAATAGTAAACTTAAACCAAAGTAATGTTGATCCAACCTATAAATCACATTGCCATGTGTTAAGATATGTGGTGATGACATGTGCCAATATGATCCCATATTTTAAATGGTGAATATTAAATCTTAGTTAAATTTTCAATGAGTAGAAATTACTTTTCTAAATTTAAAAGAATGAAACTAGTGAATTAAACTTGTGATGCTTGTGATGATAATAGATCATCAAATGTGTGTCTTAGAATGCTATTTAGCCTAGTTAAGTATTGTTTGGTGATTGTGTACTCCGTATGTATTTATAGACGATAGTACCGACCAAGCTTTCGAGGAGGAGGAGTTCTACCAAGAAGAAGAAGAAAACTTCAACCACTACACCAACCAAGGCAAGCCACCATTAACAATGCAAGTTAACACTTGCAAGTTTAGTGCTTAGCAAGCTAGGATCAAATTAGATGGTTTAGCAAAGATTCCTTAGGCATGCTTTGATCACACTCATTTGACTATTAGTTACCCCAAGTCTTACTTACAAGTTTTACCTCCCTTAGTGTACACAAAGTTCTTTACTGGTTTTGAAGGTAGCATAAAAAGTATAAAACTTGACCTATTTAGCTAAGCTTTAGATGTCATTCTATTGCATGAGATTGAAACCATCTTTTCCACCTTAGTAAACACTCTTAACGTAGTAGTTTAGAGTAGATCAAAACTTGAGTCACTTTAGATGGGAACACTTAGTGAAAATAAATTATGAAAACCTTGGAATGATGAGTCATTCTATTGAGATGTTTTGACATGTGTTGAGAAAAGCAAATGGTTGATGATGATGAAAATGTTAAGGCATGAGCCTTAACCCTTTTATAAAACTGATGGTTGGATTCGAATGCGATACCATTCCAAATTTACCGTACAAGCACACTACCTGAATTGGGTAAGGCTTAGCTGGAAATTTATATGCATTAGTATTAGTTCCCTCGCGAGAGAGGTTTGAGCTGAGGCTACCTCTCAATGTTGTCCACCTATGCAGTGCCCAAGATGATAGATGGTCATGGTTGGGAGGCCATGCTCATAGGAGAGGTACTTATACTAGGGTGTGTATAGGGAAAGTTATGTTTGATTATCTGCATACTAAGTATGATGATTCAGGGTTATCCCTGACAGATGTATCGAATCTTGTGGTGAAAGTGTACTGCCTCTGCAGAGTGTCAAACTATTCGAATAGCCGCGTCCGTGGTTATGGACAGTTGGAAGGGCCACACTGTTTCGTTGTCAGATGTTTTCCAAATAACTTGAAATGAATGATGAATCTTGACTTGACCACAACATGGTTGTGTTTATGACAATAGCTTCCCAACTTAAGTGATTCTAGAACTTTACCTTATCTTTCTTTGTTTCAAAACTCAGCTTAGGTTTCAAACTTAACTTTATAGTTAAACTTAGATTTAGCACTTTAAACTAGAACTATATTACTTGTTAGTGGTAGTTTGCGAGTACTTAAAGAGTACTCATGGCTTTTGTCCCTAGCTATTCTCATGGCCAGACTATGAAGGAGACTATCAAGATGATGGCCAGCAGGACGGCTATGATGACTAGGACTATCTGCCTTCGTCAGCATTGCTTGTGCCCCTGAAGATGGACCCCACCGCTACGCTTATCTTGTATTTCCACTGCTTGTTGTATTAAGACTAGATCATGAGATCCTTATTTGTGTAAGACCTTATGTATAGTTTGTAATGGATGATGTACTGTGATATCCAATCCGTTATGTCTCGCAAAAATGGTAATCCTGGGATTGCGAGGTATGACATAACGGGCATCTAGGATTAAAAATCTGGGTGTTGACAAGTTGGTATCAGAGCCATCCTGACCATAGGAGACCCTTGTTAGAATGGACGTCTGAACAAAAACTTATTTTCAAAACCAAAAGGGAGTATTTACGAAAAACTATCTCTTCTCTTACCCTTGTGAATTCATTCTTTCTCAAAAATTCATGTTCCTCAAATTTCTTACACTACTACTTAAAATTTGACACACTTGATCACTTCACTAACTTCCTCATCCTTAATTCTTGTAGATGGAGACTTAGTTCAGCAAGTTTTACTAGTTGGGAAACGGAGGTCAGCTTATCATCTAGAGGGATCTGGATTCACTGCTAGAGTTGCTGGGACGCCCGCACCCGGAGTTTCTTGGAGCTCAACTTCTAGGACCCCCAGGAGGAGACTTACAGTGGCTAGTCACCGCAGATCTTAGAGGAAGCATCGAAGCACCGACTTCTGGGAGAATTCAGTTCTCTGTGAGAGAGAACAACTGGCTAGATGGATTAGCCAGGCCAATGCATGAAGCTGTCGCACGTCTATGTGCCCTCAGCGTCAACAAGATCCAAGCGACCCGTTTTTCCCACTATGCAAGACGTGACTTCATGGGGCTGCCGATGGAGATGCTAGGTCACAACGAGTTGAGGCGTCAAGTGGAGAATCTTGACTTCTTGCTGCATGACAGACAGCAGGAACTGGGCAATGTCAGAGAGTTAGCCAACCAGAACCGTGCCATTGCCGACCAGAAGGCCCAGACTTTCGCATTGCTCGTCCAGGACCGCTAGTCTCTTTGCCGCCAGCGTGCCAAGAAGGATCGCACCATCGCCCGTCTTCGCAAGAAGGTGGCCGACCTCGAGGAGACCGTCAAGGAGCAGGAAGCTCAGCTTGCAGCAAAGGAAGAAGAAGATGAGGGTGAAGACATCCAGGGAGACATGGACTCTTACCTCAGCAACGATGATGACTTTCTGTAGGACGATGCCGTGGACTTCTACACTGATGATGAGGACTCCGACTTCATCGACAATGAGTAGATGCACTAGAGCACTGTCGTAGTCTGAGATGTATCAGTCTCACTATATCGTAGCTTGCAGAATGGTTCTTCAAACCATCTGCTTTCCCTTTGATTGTTGTGGTGTGTGTTTGTATCATGTGTTGCTTGCATGAATGAAATGAAGTTAGTTGAAAAACCTGAGTCTAACTCAAAGTTTTAGCTTTGAAAACCCAAAACCATGAACCCTAGAATTTCCCTCTTACCCCTATATCCTTCTCAATCTTCCGATGAATCGTGGAAACCAAGGAGGGAGCAGCTCATCGCAAGACCCAATGCTGCAGATCTTGCAGAATCTCATTGTAGACCATGAAGCAAGCAGGGTAGAATGCCAAGCCAACTTAGCAACACTTCAACAGATCGCCCAGATGGCCCTCAACAATCAAGGGCATGGAAATCAGGATCACCAGGGATCCAAACTCAAAAAAATTCAGAACACCAATCCCCCAATCTTCAACCAATCTGAGAACCCATTAGATGTTGATGCGTGGTTGCAGACCATGGAAAACAACTTAGAAGTTGCAAGAGTTGATGAAAATGAGAAGGTTCTCTTCGCCACCCACTATCTGGCAGGAGATGCAAGATCTTGGTGGAATAGCATCCGCAATATGAACCATGGTCAAGTGATGACATGGGAAGCATTCAAAGTCAAGTTCAGCCGCACCCACATGTCGCAAGGTCTAGTCAACAGAATGAGAGATCAGTTCCGCGAACAGAAGCAAGGAAGAATGACTATGGTGGAGTACCATGACAGATTCCTGTCACTTGCCAGATATGCACCTGATGAAATCAACACGGAGGCCAAGAAGAAGGAGAGATTCTTGAACGGACTGCATGATGAGATGTAGACTGTCCTCGTCAATATTCGTTTTCAGGATCTCGAAGAGCTAGTCGACTCTGCCATTCAGATGGAAGGGAAGATTAACCAGGCAAACGACAACCGCAAGCGTCGTATGATGCAGCAGTCTGGATCCAGTAGTCACCAGAAGTACCGTCCCAACCCTTCACCAGGATATGCACCAAGGAACAACCGACCCCCAAATTCTCGCCCAAGCTACCCCAACCGTAGCGGAGGCAATGTGAAGTCTGGAGGAAACAATCACAACTCCGATAATGCCAACAATATCAACCGTGCACCTCCCAAGAACCACAACAACAACAACAACAACACTACACCCAGAACTGGCAGCAGTGCTGTGCCTGTCACAGTCAAGGAAAAGTCCTAGATCACTTGTTTTGAGTGTGGAATGAAGGGTCACTACTCCAATGAGTGTCCCAAGAACACTGCAGCCAATACCAATGTGAATGCCCAGCTCAGCAGCAGCGTCGTGTTCAACCAGGAAAAAGGTTTGCCCCAGGGAACCCGCACAACCACAATGGCCGTCTCTTCCACATGAACGCAGAGGAAGCCGAGGAAGCGCCAGATGTAGTGCTAGGTATGTTTTCTGTCAACTCAGTTTTAGCAAGAGTATTGTTTGATTCGAGAGCATCCCATTCATTTATCACCGAAGAATTTGCATGCACTAGTAAGATTCACCCCACCAACCTGAAGCATGTCATGATAGTTCAAATCCCCGGTTCAACAACCAAAGCTAGAAAAATTTGCAAAGTTGTACCTATCAGAATACATGGGATAGATTTTTATGCCAACCTAATTGTACTTGGAACCAAAGGATTGGAAGTAGTACTAGGTATGGACTGGATGTCAAGGCATAAGGGACTGATAGACTGTGCTAAGAAAGCCATCACCATGACCAGTAGTTCTGGAGTAACAGTAGAGCATATCTCTGAAACCTTTCCCCATCAATTCAAGTGCAACAAGAGTGTAGCCCTGCCCACCATTGACCAAGTCAGAGTGTTCTGTGAATACCCCGACGTATTCCCAGATGAATTCCCAGGTATGACCCCGGATAGGGATATTGAGTTCATTATCGAACTAATCCCCGGAACTGGACCCATAGCCCAGAGACCCTATAGCATGAACCCCTCAGAGTTAGTAGAACTGAAGAAACAGCTGGATGCCATGTTAGAGAAAGGCTTTATTCAACCAAGCGCATCGCCATGGAGATCACCAGTGTTATTCGTCGACAAGAAAGATGGAGGCAACCGTCTGTGCATAGATTACAGAAAGTTGAATGATGTCACCATCAAGAACAAGTACCCCTTGCCAAAGATAGAGGATCTGTTTGATCAGTTGACCGGAGCCCAGGTATTCTCAAAGATTGATCTTAGGACTGGTTATCACCAACTTAAGATCCGTGCAACGTATATTCCGAAAACTACTCGCTATGGTTTATACGAGTATACGGTTGTGTCTTTTGGATTAACCAATGCCCTTGCTTATTTCACGGATCTCATGAATAAGATCTTTATGAATTTCCTAGATAAGTTTGTAGTTGTGTTTATCGACGACATCCGTATCTACTCCAAGTCAGAAGAAGAGCATGAGCAACATCGGAGAGTTATCCTAGAAACCCTGAGAGAGCATCAGTTATATGCCAAGTTCAGTAAGTGTGAGTTTTGGCTGCAAGAAGTAGGATTCCTAGGACATATCGTGTCTGCCGAAGGAGTCTCTGTTGATCCCGCCAAGATCAAAGATGTCGAAGAATGGGAAGCCCCAACCACTCAAACCCAAGTTCGTGCATTTCTCGGATTAGCGAGATACTACTGCAAGTTAGTAGAAGGATTCTCGAGCATAGCCCGACCAATGACCCAATTGTTGAAGAAGGACAAGAAGTTTGAATTGACCGACAAGTGTGAAGCCCGTTTCCAGGAGCTGAAGAAGAAATTGATATCAGCCCCAATATTAATCATGCCAGATATCAAGAAGCCATTTGATGTGTATTGTGATGCATCCAAGATTGGTCTAGGATGTGTATTGATGCAAGAAGGCAAAGTTATCGCGTATCTGTCTCGACAACTAAAGCAGCATGAGCAGAACTATCTGACCCATGATCTTGAGCTAGCAGCCGTGGTTCTAGCATTAAAGACATGGCGTCATTACCTGATGGGTAATCGATGTGAGATTTACTCAGATCACAAGAGCTTAAAATATATCTTCACTCAGAAGGAACTGAATATGAGACAAAGGAGATGGATAGAGTTAATCAAGGATTATGACCTTGACATTCACTATCACCCCGGCAAAGCCAATGTGGTAGCGGATGCTCGTAGCAGATTGTCGTGTAAGCTAAATACCATGATCAAGGAGAAGCAACCAAGTTTGTATGAAGAGTTGGAGCAGTTCAGGACTGAATTAGTTAGCAACGGATTCTTAGCTAGCATTGAACTTCAACCCACTTTGATTAGCCAAATCAAGGAAGCCCAAAAGGGGAATGAAAGTATCGACGGAATCAAACATCGTATTGGTACAGGAAAGGTACCTAGATTCACTGAAGACGAAGAAGGTGTACTGTGGTACAAAGGACGTATCTGTGTGCCAGCAGATTCGGAGCTGAAGCAAGTTATCATGAAGGAAGCTCATGATACTCTTTATTCTATCCACCCCGGAGGAACAAAGATGTATCAGGATTTGAAAGAGCAATTTTGGTGGCACAAGATGAAGAGACAAATCGGAAGCTACATCGCCAAGTGTGACATTTGACAAAGATTCAAAGCAGAGCATTAGAGACCTGCAGGACTATTGCAACCATTGCAGATTCCGGAATGGAAATGGGATTCCGCCGGAATGGACTTTATCACCGGTTTACCTACTTCTAGTAGGGGAAATGACTCAATCTGGGTCATAGTTGATAGACTGTCCAAGGTAGCCCACTTTATACTTGTCAAGACAACTTACCAGAGTGCTAAGTTAGCAGAGCTATACATTGCTAGGATTGTTAGTCTGCATGGAACCCCCAAGACCATTGTATCAGATCGAGGAACCTAGTTTACCTCAAGATTTGGCAGAAAGTCCAAGAAGGATTAGGAACCAAGTTGAACTTGAGCACAGCGTATCACCCGCAAACTGATGGACAGACTGAGAGAGTCAACCAGATCCTAGAGGATATGCTTAGATCTTGTGTGTTGGAATACGGATCAAAATGGGAAGACTGCCTGCCTTTCGCAGAATTCTCATATAATAATAGTTATCAAGCTAGTTTGCAGATGGCACCATTTGAATTCCTATACGGAAGAAAGTGTCGTACCCCTTTGAATTGGTCGCAAGTAGGAGAGAGTCAGATCTTTGACCCAACATTCTCCGAGAAGCTGAAGAGAAGGTTCACAAAGTCCGTGAGCACCTCAAGACCGCCCAATCTAGACAGAAGAGTTATGCTGACAAAAGAAGGAGGGACCTGACTTTCAATATCGGAGATTTTGTGTATCGCAAAGTTTCGCCATTGAAAGGAACGCAATGCTTTAGTCTGAAAGGAAAGTTAGCCCCCAGATATATCGGGCCCTTTAAGATTCTAAACCATCGAGGAGAAGTATCGTATCAACTGGAACTGCCTAAAGAGATGTCAGCCATCCACAATGTGTTCCATATCTCGTTACTTCGCAAATGTCTGCAAGTGCCCGAGCAGACTGAAGTTTTCAAGAACATCGATCACAGAGCTGTACAAACCAACAATGACCTGACCTATCGGGAAGTGCCCATCCGTATCTTAGAAGAAGCCTACAGAACCACTAGGACCAGGAGTATCAAGTTTCTCAAGATTCAGTGGAGAAACCATACCTAAGAGGAAGCCACTTGGGAGCGAGAAGATTACATTAGGACAGAGTTCCCAGATCTCTTTAGTTCCTAGTTTTCTTTGTAAATCTCGGGACGAGATTTTTTTTAAGGGGGGAAGGTTTGTAACATCCCAAAACTTTAATCCAAGCTTATCAAGATCCAAATCATCAAATTTAGGGTTCACAAAAACTTTTCCAAATGAAAAATGAAAACATTCATGTGTATGTGCATTTAATTTAGGAATTGATTTGAATTGCCATGGTTCTATGATTCTTTGGTTGTAAAATGTTTCTTAGGTGATTTAAACATCATCTACATCATTACCAAACTTTTCCCAAAGAAAATCAAATCAAAAACAACTAAAAAGGAGGAATGGTCATTTTGGCCATTTTAATCCACTACACTACTTTGGGTGTTCTTAGCACTCATTTCTTAACAGAAACAATTCATGATCTTTGCACCCCTTGCTAGTACACATAATGAGGTACCAAGGCCCACCTTTTGATCTGCTAAAAACATTCTTTTGATTATTTTAAATGGCATGTGAAAATTGAATTCAATGCATATCCATAGATCACCCCTATTTCAAAAACCATCAAATTGAGATCCACTTTCAAAACCCTTGCACCCAGAGACTACCTAGCACTAGTGTAGATCACCCAAAAAATTTGAAACCAAAATTCAAAAGTTTACCTCTTGCGGCCATTTCATCAAATAGGTTGCAGGCACAAATCTGGCCAAATTCAAAACACTATTTTGAGCAGTGATTTTGGTCACCGTTTGGGCCTAACTCTGTCCCCTTGTCCCCCCAGTGCAACCCCTACCCTTTGCTAGCCCGGCCAAGCCCTGTGCACACGACCAAATGGTCATGGCCATTAAGGCCGAGCACCTTGAGCACCCTCACCGGCGACATCGCGCCACAGCAGCCGCCAGCCTCTCTCACCTTGTCCAGCACGTCGCCCGTGGTCCACCTCCACCGTCCAACCAGCCCCGGCCCAGAGACAGAGACCAGAACGGCCAAGAACCGCCGCGCCCGGAGCTGGTCGACCATGCCGACGCCGCCCGCAGAGCGTGCCCTGTCCCCACGTGCACAGACCGCCCCTCGGCCGCAGCCCGTGCCTACCGCTATGCCATGACCTAGGGAACACCCCAGACACCCCCGCTGGCCGCCCAACGCACCCCATCTACCGCTCGCCGTCGAACCTGCAGCCTCTACTGCCTAGAGCGCGTGACGCTCCCGACCAGCACAGAGCTCGCCTTGCCGCACCTTTAAGCCTCAGAGCACCGCCAGGAGACAGGCCATCATCCCCTACCTCGAGCCACGCCGCTAGCCCCCTGTGTCGCCCTTGCCAGAGTCGCCTGCCCACACCTCTCGGTCTCACCGTTGAGCCTATATAAGCCGGCCTCCCCCGCACCATTTCTCCACACTCACTCACTCACCACCTCTCACTAAACCTCACCCACCTCTAGCCGACGCTGCTCGAGCTCTGCCTCGCTGGAATTGGAGTCAGAGCCGCTGCAGCAGGAGGAGAAGGGCGCCTGCGATTTAGGGCACCCCAAGCTCCATCGCAACCGCGCCTCGCCTCGCCGTCGTCTTCCAGCCCGTTTGCCCGCCTCACCGACCTTGCTGGAGCCCTGGTAAACCCCCAGTCGACCCCCACCGCCGCGTCTAGGTCAAGTTCTCGCCGGAGTAATCCGTCGATGACGATGAACCCCCACCGTTAGATCCCCTTTTAATCATGCGGCCTAGAATGCTAGGTACCGTTTTGGTGTTTTTGTGCCGCTAACCGGTGGAGCCTGCATGTCAGCTGAGCCCCGCACCGCGGAGCGCCGCTGGGCCGGCCCATGTAGTTCCCGCGCTAGCCCAGCCGTTCAAAATTGGATTTTTCTTTTAAAGTTAAATCTAGTTTTTGTCCACTAGTTTAAAAATGAATACAGAGATATTTACAAATCCATTTTGCATGAAATCAATTTTTCCTGAAAGGTATTAAGATGATCTATCCAAGTCCATTGGATTTAATTCAATTAGAGTTATAGATCTCTCCTAGTAAAAATAACAAAACAGAAGCTTTTGCAACTTGCAACATTTTTATAAAATCAACCAAGATAGGTTTTGAGTTGATTCCAACTCTCAAAATTCACATTTCATCATACCTATCTGAATATGTAATAATAATAAGGTTTACATGCAGTGAATTTGGACTAGTACCAAAATAATTCTATATAGGCATTTATAGTCACTTTAAATCATTAAATAGTAAACTTAAACCAAAGTAATGTTGATCCAACCTTTAAATCACATTCCCATGTGTTAAGATATGTGGTGATGACATGTGTCAATATGATCCCATATTTTAAATGGTGAGTATTAAATCTTAGTTAAATTTTCAATGAGTAGAAATTACTTTTCTAAATTTAAAAGGATGAAACAAGTGAATTAAACTTGTGATGCTTGTGACGATAATAGATCATCAAATGTTTGTCTTAGAATACTATTTAGCCTAGTTAAGTATTTTTTGGTGATTGTGTACTCCGCATGTGTTTATAGATGATAGTACCGACCAAGCTTTCGAGGAGGAAGAGTTCTACCAAGAAGAAGAAGAAAACTTCAACCACTGCACCAACCAAGGCAAGCCACCTTTAACAATGCAAGTTAACACTTGCAAGTTTAGTGCTTAGCAAGCTAGGATCAAATTAGATGGTTTAGCAAAGATGCCTTAGGCATGCTTTGATCACACTCTTTTGACTATTAGTTACCCCAAGTCTTACTTACAAGTTTTACCTCCCTTAGTGTACACAAAGTTCTTTACTGGTTTGGAAGGTAGAATAAAAAGTATAAAACTTGACCTATTTAGCTAAGCTTTAGATGTCATTCTATGGCATGAGATTGAACCCATCTTTTCCACCTTAGTGAACACTCTTAACTTAGTAGTTTAGAGTAGATCAAAACTTGAGTCACTTTAGATGGGAACACTTGGTGAAAATAAATTATGAAAACCTTGGAATGATGAGTCATTCTATTGAGATGTTTTGACATGTGTTGAGAAACACAAATGGTTGATGATGATAAAAATGTTGAGGCATGAGCCTTAACCCTTTTATAAAACTAATGGTTGGATTCGGATGCGATACCATTCCAAATTTACCATACAACCACACTACCTGAATTGGGTAAGGCTTAGCTGGAAATTTATATGCATTAGTATTAGTTCCCTCGCGGGAGAGGTTTGACTTGAGGCTACCTCTCAATGTTGTCCACCTATGCAGTGCCCAAGATGACAGATGGTCATGGTTGGGAGGCCATGCTCATAGGAGAGATACTTATACTAGGGTATGTAAAGGGAAAGTTATGTTTGATTATATGCATACTAAGTATGATGATTCAGGGTTATCCCTGACAGATGTACCGAATCTTGTGGTGCAAGTGTACCACCTCTGCAGAGTGTCAAACTATTCGAATAGCCGCGTCCGCGGTTATGGACAGTTGGAATGGCCATATTGTTTCGTTGTCAGTTTTCCAAATAACTTGAAATGAATGATGAATCTTGACTTGACCGCAACAGGGTTGTGTTTATGACAATAGCTTCCCAACTTAAGTGATTCTAGAACTTTACCTTATCTTCCTTTGCTTCAGAACTCAGCTTAGGTTTCAAACTTAACTTTATAGTTAAACTTAGATTTAGCACTTTAAACTAGAACTATATTACTTGTTAGTGGTAGTTTGCGAGTACTTAAAGAGTACTCATGGCTTTTGTCCTTTGCTATTCTCATGGCCAGACTATGAAGGAGACTATCAAGATGATGGCCAAAAGGACGGCTATGATGATTAGGACTATCTGCCTTCGTCAGCATTGTCTGTGCCCCTGAAGATGGACCCCACCGCTATGCTTATCTTTTATTTCCGCTGCTTGTTGTATTAAGACTGGATCATGAGATCCTTATTTGTGTAAGACCTTATGTATGGTTTGGATGATGTACTGTGATATCCAATCCGTTATGTCTCGCAAAAATGGTAATCCTGGGATTGCGAGGTATGACATAACGGGCATCTGGGATTAAAAATCCAAGTGTTGACAGAAGGGCAGTACACAATTACAGAGTAGTGCCTGGCTTGATTCATGTTATAAAGATAAAAATGTTCTAGCTTGATTCAGAGTAGTGCTTGGCTTGATCTAGAGAAGGGCAGTGCACAATTATAGAGTAGCACAATTACAGAGTAGTGCTTCAAAAAATGTTCTGGTTTAATGGTAAATGATGTATAGGCTATTCCTCGCAGTCTTATCGTCATCTCGTCAAGTTGCAGCTAGGACGAGTCTAGGCGTCATGATATATATTAAGGGTGTGCTGAGTCAGATCTAGACCGCATATTTTGTACCGTTGTCATGATGATATCGCTAGTGACCACCAAGGTTCTAGATGTTGTGATGTACTTGGCTCGACGGAAAATGGTGGTGATTTAACTTCCTAGACATGTTGTATGTTCTGCTCAGTAATCGTTTATAGCGCCTCGCCAATGCCTTTTTTGTTTGCTGTTTTGTGCTGTTGATGAAGCCAGGACTATTTTTTTCATGCTATGCCTCGCAGCCGCACCCCAGGGTCTTCTTTTAGATCACACTCGCCTAAGCCCGTTCTACACATGTCGACTACAATAATTTTTTGTGTATATTAGTCGAGTGTTTTCTTTACCAGCCACACCCCCAGGAGGCAAAAGAGAAATCTAGTTTAAATTAGAGTTGACCAGAAAATCATTGTTTGGCATAAAAGTTCTATAAATTACTTTGGCGTGCAATAAGAAAACTTAAAAAACTAAAACTTCCAACTATTGCTAATCTAAAGTAAGTAACTAAATAATCACAATTTTGATTTAGTAAGACAAACCCAAAAGGAGAGCACAAAAGAATAATAGGCACGTGAGCTGTTGGGAGAGTACAAAAAAGAATACTAGTTTCTAAATTTGAAAAAAGTAAAACTCTATCCTTTCCCCCATGTTTACATGCCCACTGATCGTATATTTTCTTGTTTTCCACACTTCAATTCACCCTCAAAGCCTCACCGTTTAAGTAAATTATTCTCTATAGTAAAGAATTATGCAAGTCAAGAGGAAAAGGTAGGAGCATCTGTGAACAATAGGCATGGGAGGCATCAGGAAAACATGGAAAACAAGTCTTAGCAACTAATACTAGGCAAAGAGTAGTTTTGTCTTTCCTCCATGTTCTCATGCCCAATGCTCTCAGACCCTCTTTTCTTCCTCTTTGGACTCACTTCCCACCCTTTATCATCTAAAACTATGCAATTGAACTTTATGGATTAATATTCTCCCTTAAAAGTAACTATGCAAGCCATGAGGAAGAGGAAGGAGTACTAAGAACGATAGGAATAAGAGGCATCGGGAAAACAGAAAGCAAATATTTACTTCCAACACTGGAGGTCACATTGTGCTCTAGATTTTCCTCCATGTTCTTATTCCCATTGATCTTAGAGACTCTCTTTCTTCCTCTTCCTAGCTCACTATGCAATCCTTAAACTCCATAATTTTAACCATGCTATGCTTAAACTTTTGTACATTACATGTGTTGTTCCGAGTTATATATAGTCTTTGAGTGCATAGTGCTCTAGACTTCACTGAATCCTATGAAGACATCAATCAAATGAACCCACCATGTGCCGCACCAAAGGACATAGCATTCAGTGACACACGATAGTGTGTCCACATAACAGTTAATGTAAAAGATTTAACGCCATTGTGTACATTTTTAGAGAAAAATTAGTTCGTATATTCTCTTATTTTCTTATCGTGAATGAGTACACAAGATGGATAAGATGGCACGCTACATATGCCATGACCTAATCATGGACTTTGTGCATAATTTCTTGAGAAACATTAAACTATTATTATAGTACAATTAATTAATTATATCAAGTTCATATATGTGAAATAATTAAACAAACATATAGTCATGTACCATGTTTGTTTACCCCCCCCCCCCAAGGGTTGAGAGGCCCAATTAACATTATTCTATCACAACCGGAGGGACAAAGCTAGACAAGCTAACTAATTCATCTGTGTTGAAAGGATAACAAATATAACCACCATTTCTAGGAAGAATAACAATTAATGGAAGATTATTTTTGTTCATGTGTTCATTTTATCGCTATTGTACATGTTGGTTTAACATCGACATACTTAGTCTTCTACTGATGCATCTATCGAAGATATTATTATTTCTAGGACATGGTTAATTCAGTATAAGTAGAATAGCTAACTAAAGTTTCTTAAAGACTAACAGGTACTCAAGTGTTTTAGCTTGGTCTCTGATTCACTAGACTATCTGAGAAGATTGTGTGAGTCTATGATATGATATGTATCTCATCATATTGGACATTGAGCAATCACTATCTTCTCACTAGAAGTGCACCCAATGTTATAAGATCTGCATATGTATTCTCCCTAACATTACTAATTTTCTTGTTTATCGACATATTTCTCCATGTTACCTCTGGTTTCCCAAGACACCGTGCTATACCTTACTAGCACTAGGATTAGTTAAGTCAATTTATATGCTAACTACTTCGATAAATGTTATGCCATGTTCAGGTTATATGGTTCTCTTCTATTTCTCTCCACTCTATACTCCAGATGTTATTGATGGATGGTGTGTATATATATTGAGAAAGATTTGGTGTACAAAAGAAGTAGTAACATAGATGTGTTATGCACTGGAAAAAATGAAGAAAATATGTTGTGGAAATCAAGTTTCCATGGAAACCAATGAAATCATGTTAAAACTTTCCTTTTGGAATTATAATATGTTGGGATAGTAATTTTTTGTGTGTGGAGGGGAAAGTAATGTTATATAGACATGTCAAATTTCTAGTACAAAGTCAAGTCAATATAAGAAGTGAAAAAAACAAGTCCATTGAGGAATAGTGACAAACAATAACATATCACTATTCATGCTAATTTGTGTTACATACCTGTCAAATGAATCCTGGTTCGAACTTAGAATTTCACATGTTTATAGAACATCACAAATAGTTGTGAGATTTTTTGAAAACTTATAAATGTTTCCATGGAGTCCTCACTAGAGCTTGGTTTCTACCCGATATTCTCGAAATTATGTGACCAATCGTTTATTTTGATCAGTGTACTAGTTTCTTACGTCTTGCATGGCACTTATGCAACTACCGTTGGATTGATGTACTCAACAGTCACACGTTACCATGTATGCTATTTTATTGTTGAGTGCGGTAATACACTCTAATGTATAGGAGCAAGTTTGGATTTCCTCCATATTCCCACATGGGCTTCTCGCATGCCCCATTTTCTTCATTTTTCCTCACTCGCCTTCCAGAGCTCACAGTATGTACAAATGTTTTTTCAGTTTTTCTATCAAATGTACCGTGTAAGCCAAAAGGAACAGGAAGGAACGCACAAGAACGGTAGGAATGAGAGGCTCAGGAAAGCACGAAATAAATATTTGCTCGGCCAACACAACACTAGAGGTGGAAAAACAAGTTGGACGTTCTCCTCCATGTTACCAATCAAAATGCTCTTGAGCTCTCTTTTTATTCCTCTTCTCAGCATACGCTCAATGCCTTAAAACCTAAAGAAACACTAGTAGAAACCAAGCCATTTGCCCCGGTTGGTAAGGGCCTTTAGCCCCGGATTGCGAACCGGGACTGCAAAAGCGGGACTAAAGGTCCAAGCTTTTGCCCCGGTTATGTTACGAACCGGGGCTAGAGGTCCAACCACGTGGCCTGCGAGGCGCACTGGGCGGCAGGACATTTAGCCCCGGATCGTGTTACGAACCGGGACTAAAGGTTCCGTGCCGCGGTAGCATTTTCGGCCATTTGGCTGCCGCGGCAGAGGATGGGGTTTTAGGGTTTTGTGTTTTTCTTTTCATATTGTGTTTTGTATTCAATTATTTTTCATTCTGTGTTTTCATTAGAAACAAGTTTTCGTATATATACAGAACGCTACTACACAGTACTTGTACACATTGACGCAATATATAATATCATTTCTCTTACAAGCATACATGGAGTCCCAACCGGGTCCAGAGCATGTCTATTTGATTACACGGAGATCATTATATGGATGCTTTAGGGTCTGCGTATAGAGTATTCTCCGCGTGGGTCTATGACCTCGTCGACAAAAAATGCAGCAAATTCCTCTTGGATTGCTATTAGGTGGTCCTTTGGTAGGAGCTTGTCCCATATAGAACCATGTTTTCCCGCCATTTCCCCCGCTTCCCGCCATGTTCTCTCGCCATGTCCCTCTATATCTAGGCCGACCGCCATGTCCATCCACACAGCCACACCTTCTCTCTCACAACAATGGACACCGCTTACTGGGCTTTTCTGACGCTCGAGGAGACCGAGGCGCGGTGCGCCTCCAGCTACCCATGCCCGCCGGGGTACCGGCTGCCCGCTGGCTGGATGCTGAGCGCTGGAGGGGTTCATGTTCCTCCTGTGCCTCAAGGTTCGGCCCGCCAGGCGGCCATCACGAACCACTTCTACCTCGAGCTCACGCCAGAGCAGCGGATAAATCCCCATTGGGATCCCGACAACCTCGACACCTGGAATGTCTTCTTCGCAAACCGGCGGGAAAGGGAGCTCGCCAGGTACGAGGGTGACGGCCCGCCCCCAGTGAAACACAACGAGGCTGGTCGCTGCCTGTGGTGGGCGAACCGGACTATCGCCGGTGTGATGCGCTACATCGTCATGGGAGACCATCCTTGCCTGAGGTACCCGCACTTTCACCAGCAGCATAGCCACAAGAATGGTGGTGGTGGTGAAGGCCTAGGGCGTACTGGGGTCGTCATCCGGGAGCCCCCTCCCTCGCGCGTCGTGAATCGAGGCCAGAGGATCCATCCGCGTGCTACGAGGAAGGGCTGAGGATCCATCCGCGTGCTACGAGCGATGACGATGACGATGATGATTCCGAAGACGACCCAGAAGCTGTGCACTACAGGGCTAGATATGATTATGACTAATTTTTACGTTTTAATATTAATAAATGTCTGGCCACAACAAGTTGCAATACTAGCTATTGAGATCGAGATAGTTCATATCCATATACATATAAGAAGATCATTGCAAATAAAGGTTTAATAATATTGTACATCACCAACATCCACACATGTTAGGGTTTTCTTCTAATCCGTAAACCATGGAGCATCTTCCTTACTTAACGAGATGCTTGGGTCATCCTTCACAGCGAAGGCCGGAATTTCATGAAACTTATCATAATCGTCTGACATGTCTGTCTTATCCTCCACCCCCACGATGTTTCTTTTTCCTGAAAGAACTATGTGGCGCTTTGGCTCATCGGAAGCTGTATTCTTTTTATTATCTTTCCTTTTTCTCGGTTTGGTAGACATGTCCTTCACATAAAAAACCTGAGCCACATCATTGGCTAGGACAAATGGTTCATCTCTATACGCAAGGTTGTTGAGATCCACTGTTGTCATTCCGTATTTCTTGTCTACCTCAACTCGCCTCCTGTCAGCTTGACCCATTTGTACTGAAACAAAGGAACCTTAAAAAAAGGTCCATAGTCAAGTTCCCATATCACCTCTATGAAACCATAATATGTATCCTTTTGCCCATTCTCGTTTGTTGCATCAAATCGGACACCACTGTTTTGATTGGTGCTCTTTTTATCTTGGGCGATCGTGTAAAATGTATTCCCATTTATCTCGTACCCTTGGAAAGTCAATATAGTCGAAGATTGTGCCCTTGCCAACAAGTAAACTACTCTCCAACATTTATGTCATTCATGAGATGTGTCTGCAACCAACTGCCGAAAGTCCTCATATGTTCATCTCTAATCCAGGAGCCAGGCTTCCCTGGGTTGTTGGAGTGTACAATATTCTTGTGTTCCTCGATATACGGAGCCACCAACGTGGAACTTTGCAGAACTGTGTAGTGTGCTTTAGTGAGAGAATGTCCGTCCATACATATCCTTGCTTTCTTTCCTAGAGTGCCTTTTCCACCAATTCTACCCTCATGCCGTGATTCAGGAACACCGATGGGCTTAAGGTCAGGAATAAAGTCAACACAAAACTCAATGACCTAAAACTCAATGACCTCCTCTGTTCCATATCCCTTTGAGATGCTTCCTTCTGGCCTAGCACGGTTATGAACATATTTTTTTAACACTCCCATGAACCTCTCAAAGGGGAACATATTGTGTAGAAATACAGGACCAAGAATGTTAATCTCATCGACTAGGTGAACTAGGAGGTGAGTCATAATATTGAAGAAGGATGGTGGGAATACCAACTCGAAGCTGACAAGACATTGGACCACATCTTTCGGTAACCTTAGTAGACTATCTAGAACGATTACCTTCTGAGAAATTGCATTGAGAAACGCACATAGCTTCACAATGGGTACTCGAACATTTTCCGACAGGAGTCCCCTCAATGCAATCGGAAGCAGATGGGTCATAAGCACGTGGCAGTCATGAGACTTTAGGTTTTGAAATTTTTTCTCTGCCATATTTATTATTCCCTTTATATTCGACGAGAAACCAGACGGGACCTTGATACTGTAAAGGACTTCAAAAAATATTCCTTTCTCTTCTTTAGTAAGAGCGTAGCTAGCAGTACCTTCAAACAGCTCTGGATGCATGCCGTCTCAGTCTTTTATATGTTGTTGGTCCTGCCGTGCTTCAGGTGTATCTTTGCTCTTCCCATACACGCCCAAGAAGCATAGCAGCGTCACGCAAAGATTCTTCGTCAGGTGCATCACGTCAATTCCAGAGCGGACCTCTAGGACTTTCCAATAGGGTAGCTCCCAAAATATAGATTTCTTTTTCCACATGGGTGCGTGTCCGACATCGTCCTTCGGAACAGATTGTCTACCAGGACCCTTTCCAAAGATTACTTTTAAATCCTTCACCATGTCAAATACATCATCACCAGTACGACGGATAGGCTTACACCGGATGTCTGCCTCACCATTGAAATGCTTACCTTTCTTTCTTAGGATGTGCATGGGCGGAAGAAAATAATGATTCCCTGGGTACACATTCTTCTTACATTTATCCAAATATATACTTTCAGTATCGTTTAAACAGTGTGTGCATGCACTGTATCCCTTGTTTGTCTGTCCTGAAATGTTACTAAGAGCAGGCCAATCATTGATTGTTAGGAACAACAACGCTCGTAGGTCAAATTCCTCCTGCTTGTTCTCATCCCACACACGTACACCTTATCCGTGCTACAACTGTAAGAGTTCTTCAACTAATGGCCTTAGATACACATCAATATTGTTGCCGGGTTGCTTCGGGCCTTGGATGAGTAATGGCATCATAATGAACTTCCGCTTCATGCACAACCAAGGAGGAAGGTTATAGATACACAGAGTCACAGGCCAGGTGCTATGACTGCAGCTCTGCTCCCCAAAAGGATTCATGCCATCTGTACTTAGACCAAACCATAAGTTCCTCGCATCACCTGCAAAGTCCGGAAACTCTCTCTCGATTTTTCTCCACTACGACCCATCAGCGGGGTGTCTCAACATCTCGTCTTTCTTACTGTCTTCCATGTGCCATCGCAACAACTTGGCATGCTCTTTGTTCCTGAATAAACGTTTCAACCGTGGTATTATAGGAGCATACCACATCACCTTGGAAGGAACCCTCTTCATGCGGCGCTCGCCCTCAACATCACCAGGGTCATCTCGTCTTATCTTATACCGCAATGCAGTGCATACTGGGCATGCATCCAAATTCTCGTACTCCTCGCCGCGGTAGAGGATGCGGTCATTAATGCATGCATGTATCTTCTGCATCTCTAATCCTAGAGGGCAGACAACCTTCTTTGCTTCGTAGGTACTAGCGGGCAGTTCGTTATCCTTTGGAAGCAACTTTTTCATTATTTTCAGCAACTTTTCAAATCCTTTGTCAGTCACACCATTCTCTGCCTTCCATTGTAGCAATTCCAGTGTGCTACCCAGTTTTTTCTGCCCATCTTCACAATTTGGGTACAACAATTTGTTGTGATCCTCTAACATCTTCTTGAACTTCAACCTCTCCCTTTCAGTTACGCATTCTTCCTGGGCATCAGCACTGGCCCGACTAAGATCATCATCAGGTAGATTTGATGCCCGTTCTTCATCTTTTTCTTCATCAATGTCTTCCATTGTAGTACCATCGTAGTCATGCTAGTCGTTGTCATCCTCTCCTTCTTTGTTGTCTTCCATCATAACCCCTCTTTCTCCGTGCTTGGTCCAACAATTATAGCCAGTCATGAAACCGGACCGAAACAGGTGGCTGTGAAGGACTCTTGAGGAAGAGTATTCTTTATGATTCTGACAGACACCACATGGACAAGACATAAAACCATTCCGCTTGTTTGCCTCGGCCACAAGAAGAAAAGAATACAAGCCTTTAATGAACTCGTTAGAGAGTCGGTCATCGTACATCCATTGCCGGCTCATCTGCATTATATAATTAATTTAGTACATCAAACATAATCATAATTAATTAGTACTAATCTGAAAAAACAAAATTAAAGCCAGCAACCGGGACTAAAGATATGATTAACCTTTAGTCCCGGTTGGAGGCACCAACCGGGACTCAATGTGGATGTGGAGAAAACATGTAGACACTATGTCCTCAGTGGGCAGCACTAAGTCAGTAAATTAAATGACTCTACTATTTTGGGTGGGTGGCAGCATAATCATAATTAATTAGTATTAATCTAAAAAATAAAATTAAAACCAGCAACCGGGACTAAAGATATGATGAACCTTTAGTCCCGGTTGGAGGCACCAACCGGGACTAAATGTGGATGTGGAGACAACATGTCGACACTATGTCCTCAGTGGGCAGCACTAAGCCAGTAAATTGAATGCTGACACTATTTTGGGTGGGTGGCAGCACTATGCCAGGGTGAGTGTGTCGACATTATGTCATCAGTGCCCGACACTATGTTGTGCTGCTTAATCTATAAATAGGTATGCATTCTTGTGAAGAACTGCAAGATGGTGTGCGAGACCAGGGACACCACTACGGCGGAGCTTCTCGAAGATCCTGAGACATCTTCGAGGAGCTCATCGTAGAGGCACTCTATAATATGTGAAATTAGTTAGCTCCACCAGCATACTGATTTAGCTAGAGAAGATATAAACCGAAAGATGGTGTGGGAGAGCAGGACACCACTACGGCAGAGCTTCTCGAAGATGTCTTAGGATCCCGTCCTCAGACATCTTCGAGGAGCTCGCCATAGAGGCACTCCCTAATATGTGAATTGTGATGTCTTCTTATCAAGTTTTTATGAATTAACCCTATCTTTGTTACAATTTTTTCATTTTGTTGAACGCAGGTAGACGAAGAAGGATATTTTGCCCAGCTAGCTAGTTAGAATGATGAACTCACGCATATGTGTGCTTCTAAAATCAAATTTCGAGACTATGTGCCAAAACAAAATATATATAGATAGAATCCACATATTGTGATATTTACCTTAGAGTTCCTTACATTAATACAAGATAGATAGAATATAAACATCGATCTCATGCTATCATTGCAAAACTTACTACCAAACTAAATCCACAAATCCATCAATAAGATAGAGCATGAAATGAGCTAATATAGCAATGAGAGTTCAAAGGATGAAGTTGCTCACCTTTTAGAACCTTTGGATAGATGGGGCACTACAAAATATAGACAAATCTTGAGGAAAAAAAGGGCATGAACTTGAGCTTGAAGCAAGAAAGAGAGAGAGAGAGGAGAGCCACCAGCTTGAATGGTGGCTCGGGAAGGGGAAGAAGATATAGCCAGACCTTTAGCCCCGGTTCGTGTCTAGAACCAGGGTAAAGGTCCACCTTTAGCCCCGGATCGTATAACAGACCGGGACTAAAGGGTATGGCGCCCGACCTGGCCTGCCTGAAACCCTTTAGCCCCGGTTTGTTACATGACCCGGGGCTAAAGGTCCCGTTCGAACCGGGGCTAGTGCCTGCCACCCCCCTGGGGCCAGTTCTTGCCGTTGGACCGGGGCATTAGTCCCGATTTATAGCAAAACTGGGGCTAATACCCCTGGACCAAAGGTCTGTTTTCTACCAGTGAAACAAAATACTCAAAAACAACAAGCTTGAATTGATGGACAAAGTGTTTCAGCTTTCTGGTGTAAATAGACATGCGGGAAACTCTATACAAAACTTTATGGAGAGCAAACCATGAAGAGACCTAGTGCATGTGGCCACTATTGTACAGCCAATGACAGTGGTACCACCTAATCAGCCTGACTTGTCCTATTGTCATGGAATATTAATTTAGAGCATGTGAAACGGTGCACGATCCTCTCTTTTTTGAAATGGGGAGCATAGCCTCGGCTTCTGCATCAAATCGATGCACACAGTCTTATTTATTGCATCATTCCAAACCATACTCAAGTTATTACACTCATGGATCGAAAAGAGTTGAAACATGTATCAACCATCTAAAAATGAAACGCAACAGAATGCTATCCATTTTGAATTCTACTGACATGCCGCCACCCAGTAGCCTGAAAATAGAAGTCCTGCGTAACCATAAGAAGACGGTTGCATCCAGCCTCCATAGGTTCCCACTGATCCTCCGGGAATAGGCAGGATCATAGTTGTATTCAGTGCACCGCCAGTCAAATAACCTGCAAAAAATTAGTGCCTGTTTATTTGTTAAAAACAATGTTGTTTCGAGTGGTACAAATGGACCAACATAAAGTCTACACTCCAATGCGTATTCTAGCCTTATCATTTTTTCAACACCATTATGCCAATTACCAAACATTTTTGTAATATTGGATGGTGGAGGAATATTATAAGTAAAATAAACAATTCTCTAAATAATACGAGCAAAGGGGCATGAAAGAAACAAATGATCTATAGATTCCAATAAATCACAAAAACAATATTGCTGACATCCCATCCATTTACGCTTAGCTAGATTATCTATAGTCAGAAGGACTTTATGTTTGAGAAACCATATAAATATTTTGACTTTCAGTGGTATATTTAGTTCCCTTAGGTGTTTTTGTAAGAATCTTGTATGACGATTCATCTGATCTAAGTACATAGATTTAACACTAACAATTCATGTGGTAGTTAATTTCCACACAAATTTATCTAGAGTATCGTTTAATTGAACCATCATTAGCTTCTAGCACAAATGTAACCATTGTGTCCACTTATTACCAGTCAAACTCCTTCTAAAACCAATGTTAAGAGGTGTTTGTGCAAAGCAGTTGATACCATAACATTTTTCCTATTAGCAATATTGTATAAAGACGGGTACTACTGGGCCAATGATGTGTCCCCTAACCAAGACGATCCTCTGCTTATGCATATCCACCAAGCTGGCAATTTGATATCAGTATCTATCGTTGCATTTATCTAGTACGAATATAGCAATCTGTGTTAGAGTGATGATCAAGTCAGTACAGAACCAAGTCCACTTATCATATCCATGCATGCACAGCGTGTGCAACGTGTGTCCTTGTATCTAGCCCTAGTATTCATTCTAACATGGTATAAATTTTCTCTCCGGTCCTATTGCCGACCACGGCCAACAGGGTGGCCGCTGGGGTGGCTGCCGCCCCGGCCGCTGCTACTGCTGCGTTCACCGCCCTCGGCAACGCCCCTCCCTTTGTCTCTGACGACGCCGCTTCTCAGATCGCGGTGCTGTAGCATGCCCTTGCCCTCGCTCAGGTTCCCCCAGCCCCCATCCTCACTGATGCTTTTCCCTCTGTCTCCTTCGAGATGCGTTGGGTACAGTTCAAGAACATCCTCACCCGCACGCTGGAGCTAACCACGGGGTCCTATACCCAGTAGCGCACCCTGATGGAGATCACCGCCGAGGAATACGGTGTCCTCGACCACCTCACATCCGATGCTACGCCAACCGCTCCTTACCAGGAGTAGCGCCTCATCGAGCTCACGCTGCGTCGCTGGATCATTGGCTCCATTTTATCGGAGCTGCATGGCATGATCATGGATCCTGCTCGCACGACTCAGCAGCTTTACGTCGCGCTCGCGGTGGTCTTCATCAACAACAAGCGCACGCGCGTCGTTCATCTCACCTCGGATCTTCATGACTAGCAGCAAGGCAGCCTCGGCATCACCCAGTACTGCGCCCGCATAAAACCCATTGTCGATACCCTGTGTGACATCGACCATCCGGTGAACGATGACACCCTCGTCATCGTCCTCACGCGCAGCGTCAACGAGCGCCACTCCGTCATTGACAACATCCTCCCTGCCATCCCCGTGAAGACAACCTTCGATGATTCGTGGAACATGCTCCTTTTGGACGAGATGCAATCTCGTGCCACTGAGCGCGTCGCATCTTAGTCTGCCCTTCTCGCCCTCGCCCTCGCCCTCGACGGTGGCGGCGGCAGTGGCTATGGCGGCAGCGGGCCTCCTCGAGGCCATCCCCACCCTCCTCCTCCCCACAACGTGTGGACGTGTTATGTCGTGTCCGTGATGTCATCTCTGTACAGGGTCATTTCGCCTCGAACTGAGATGTATGCATGGCGCATCTTCTCGTGATTCATATTGTCACTCTTTCTTCGTCTACTCTTACCCTCACTATCCTACGAGCGTAACCATTGGCACTTTTTCTCTGCCCGCTCTTCCAGTCTTTTCCTAGCCATCGTCCGATCGTAAGCGTTGGCCATCTTCCTCTGCTCGCTCTTCTGCTCTTCCCCTCGCCATAGCCCGACCGTAAAAGTTGGCGCTTTTCCTCTGTTCGCTCTTCCCTTCACCCTCCATTCGTTTTTTCTCTCTCCATCGACTTTCATCTCTATCCAAAAAAGTTGGTACTCTTTCTTGGTCCACTTTTCTACTCAACACTATTCGACCATAATAGTTTGCACTGTTCTTTTGTCCACTCGTTCCTTCACCACTACATCATACAGATTTTTGTGTCCAGTGCCTCTGCGCACGAATCTAGCCCAAGATCCTGGTATGTTTACAGTCGGCGGCGATGCATAGTCTCCGCTAGCATTACTATGGTATTGTCTTAGCACGATTCTTCACCTCGCGTCTATGACGTGCTCCCTCGACAGTCCTTCTGGATGAGTTGTTTGCTCGGAATACTAGCGACCGTGCGAGCAGACAGGAAGAGACGATAACAATCCTACAACAAACAGCGCCTAGATAATGTGGAGTTTCAGACGAAGACTTGGAGATTGCTATCGCTCTCGTGGCAGCAATTCCTAAGAGTAGCGAAGCCTGATAGTTGTTAATCTTATTGTGACTCCTTTGTCCGTCTTCTTATTTTGTATCTTTTGGTGTAAAAATATGAAATGTCCGGTTTTAGCATTCAAAAGAAGTGTTAGTTCTAGCGTGTGTCCAAGAAGCACAATTTGTTTATCTGCCTGCTTTTGGTGGTTCAGACTTTTATGCAACAACTATACGTGTATGCAGGGACGTGTATGGTCTGTCATCTTTTTCTATGTGCTCTTCGATATGTTTTTCCTGCGCGATAGCGACATTAAGCAGTATGTTCAAATTGCTCGGTACTCTAATCCATCCGTCTCGGCAATCGTTTTTCCTCATTACACAATATGTATGCCGGCCACATCCCGAGGGGCGCAGAGAGAAGTCTAGTAAGGTATAATGGTAGACGACGTATAGGATCTGCCTCGCAGTCTTATCGTCATCTCTTAAAGTTGCCGCTAGGACAAGTCTAGGCGTCATGATATATATTAAGAATGTGCCTGATTTGGCTCTAGACCACATATTTTGTGCCATTGTCATGCTGATATCGCTAGCGACCAACAAGGCTGCAGATCCTATGATGTACCTGGATCGACGGAAAATAGTGGTGCATTAAACTTCCTACACATGTTGTATGATCTTCTCAGTAATCGTTGATGGCTTCTCGCCCGATGCTTTTTTGTTTGCTGTTCTATGATGATGATGAACCCAGGACTATGTTTTTATGCTATGCCTCCGGGCCGCATCCTAGAGTCTTCTTTTAGATCACACTCCCCTAAGCCCGTTCTACAAATTTTGACTAAATTTATTTTTGCCTTTATTAGTCGAGCATTTTTTTACCAGCCACGCCCATGCGAGGCAAAAGAGAAGTCTAGTTTGAATTAGAGTTGACCAGAAAATCTTGGTTTGGCATAAAAGTTCTATAAATTACATTGGCTTGCAATAAGAAAACTTAAAAACTAAAACTTCCAACTACTGCTAATTTAAAGTAAGTAACTAAATAATCACAATTTTGACTTGGTAAAACAAACCCAAAAGGAGGAGCACCAAAGAATAATAGGCACGTGAAGTGTTGCGAGAGTACTAAAAAGAATACTAATTTCTAAATTTGAAGAATGTAAAACTCTATCCTTTCCCCCATGTTTACATGCCCACTGATCGCATATTTTCTTGTTTTCAACATCTCAATTCACTCACAAAGCCTCACCGTTTAAGTAAATGATTCGCTATAGTAAAGCATTGTGCAAGTCAAGAGGAAAAGGAAGGAGCATCTGCAAACAATAGGCATGGGACACATCAGGAAAACATGGGAAAAAAATCTTAGCACCTAAGACTAGGCAAAGAGTAGTTTTGACTTTCCTCCATGTTCTCATGCCCAATGCTCTCATACCCTCTTTTCTTTCCTCTTCATACTCACTTCCAACACTTTATCATCTAAATCTATGCAATTGAACTTTTTGGATTAATATTCCCCCTTAAAAGTAACTATGCAAGCCATGAGGGAGAGGAAGGAGTACTAAGAACGATAGGAATAAGAGGCATCAGGAAAACAGAAAGCAAATATTTACTTCCAACACTGGAGGTCACATTGTGCTCTAGATTTTCCTCCATGTTCTTATTCCCATTTATCTTAGAGACTCTCTTTCTTCCTCTTCCTAGCTCACTATGGAATCCTTAAACTCCACAATGTTAACCATAATATGCTCAAACTTTTGAACATTGCATGTGTTGTTTCGAGTTATATATAGTCTTTGAGTGCATAGTGCTCTAGACCTAACTAAACCCTATAAAGACAACAATAAAATGAACCCACCATGTGTCGCACCATAGGACATAGCGTTTAGTGACACACGATAGTGTGTCCATGTAATAGTTAATGTAAAATATTAAACGCCATTCTGTGCAACTTTAGAGAAAAAAAAGTTTGTATATTCTCTTATTTTCTTATTGTGAATGAGGACAAAAGATGGATAAAATGGCACGCTACATATGCCATGATCTAATCATGGACTTTGTGCATAATTGCTTGAGAGGCATTGAACAATTATTACTGGGTTCACTTTTGAATCATAACGTATCAATCTCTCATGCTTTTTCAAATTTAGATAACGACAGAGTAGCACAATTAACTAATTATATCAAGTTCATATATGAAATAATTAAACAAACATATAGTCATGTACCATGTTTGTTTAACCCCCCCCCCCCCCCCCCCCCCCCCCCCCCCCGCGCGGGGGGGTTGAGAGGCCCAATTAACATTATTCTATCACAACCGGAGGAACAAATCTAGACAATATAACTAATTCATATTTGTACAGAGGATAACAAATATAACCACCATTCCTAGGAAGAATAACAAATAATAGAATATTATTTTTGTTCATGTGTTCATTTTATCGCTATTGTACATGTTGCATACTTAGTCTGCTATGATGCATCTACCGAAGCTATTATTATTTCCAGGACAGGTTTAATTCAGTATAAGCAGGATAGCTAACTAAAGTTTCTTGAAGACTGATAGGTACTCGATTGTTTTAGCTTGGTCTATGATTCACGAGAATATAGAGAATATTGTGTGAGTCTGTGACATGATATGTATCTCATTATATTGGAGACTGAGCAGTCACTATCTTCTCATTAGATGTGCACCCAATGTTAGAAGATCTGCATATGTATTCTCCCTAACATGACTAATTGTATTGTTTATCGATGTATTTCTCCATGTTACCTCCGGTTCTCCAAGACACCGTGTTATACCTTAGTAGCAATAGGATTAGTTAAGGTAATTAATATGCTAACTACTTCGACAAATGTTATGCTAGGTTCAGGTTATATGGTTCTCTTTAATTTTCTCTTCACTCTATACCAGATACTATTGATGCATGGTGTATATATACAGTGAGAAAGATTTGGTGTACAAAATAACTAGTAACATATATGTGTTACGCACTAAAAATTATGATGAAAATATCTTGTGGAAACCAACTAGCCATGGAAACCAGTGAAACCATGTTAAAACTTTTTTTTGGAATTCTAATATGTTGGGATACGAATTTTGTGTGTGTGGAGGGGAAACTAATTTTATATAGACCTGTCAAATTTCAAGTACAAAGTCAAGTCGATAGAAGAAGTGGAGAAAACAAGTCCATTGAGGAATAGTGACAAACAATAACATATCACTATTCATGCAAATTTGTGTTACATACTTGTCAAATGAATCTAGGTTTGAACTTAGAATTTCACATGTTTATAGAACATCACAAATAGTTGTGAGATTTTTTGAAAACTTATAAATATTTCCATGGAGTCCTCACTAGAGCTTGGTTTCTACCCGATATTCTCGAAATTATGTGACCAATCGTTTATTTTGATCAGTGTACTAGTTTCTTACGTCTTGCATGGCACTTATGCAACTACCGTTGGATTGATGTGCTCAACAGTCACACGTTACCATGTATGCTATTTTATTGTTGAGTGCGGTAATACACTCTAATGTCTAGGGGCAAGTTTGGATTTTCTCCATCCCACATGGACTTCTCGTGTGCCCTCTTTTCTTCATTTTCCCCGACTGTCGCCTTTCAGAGCTCACAATATATACAAATGTTTTTTCAGTGTCTCCATCAAATGTACCGAGTAAGCCAAAAGGAACAGGAAGGAACACACAAGAACGGTAGGAATGAGTGGCTTTGGAAAGCACCAAATAAATATTTGCTCGGCCAACACAACACTGGAGGTGGAAAAAAAGGTTGGACGTTCTCCTCCATGTTACCAATCACAACGCTCTTGAGCTCTCTCTTTGTTCCTCTTCTCGGCATACGCTCAATGCCTTAAAACCTAAAGAAACAAAAATCTCAAAAACAACAAGCAGCTTATTTCTCGATGATTCACTATCTAATGTTGGTGTCTAGTTTTCGGAGAGATGGGGGACTCTAGCTCAAATTGGAATGACAACTACAACGGATACTCGGGCAATGAGGATTCTAGTTCTGAGATGAGATCTAGATCCAGGACCTATGAAAATGTACCTCCCGAGAACTGCCACTTTGGTGGTCATAATAAGGATGAGAACGATCCTCGATCGTCGGCATACTCGAAAAAAATAAGTGAAGTATGATGAATATTTGGTAATGATAATGTATGAATGGAATCAACGAAATACCATCTTAAAACCTAAAGAAACAAAAAAATCAAAAACAACAAGCTTGAATTGATGGACAAAGTGTTTCAGCTTTCTGGTGTAAACACTACTAGGAAACAGCTTATAGGTAGACAAGTTACTCTATGGCGCATATGTAAATCCATGCGCCATAGAGACTTGTCAGTGGCGCATTAGGAAACATGCGCCACAGAAACATAGAAGTTCTGTGGCGCATTTCGTACAACATGCGCCACAGATGTTTGGTGGGACTCGCCAGCCGGGGAGGGGCGATCCAAGTTCTGTCGCGCATAATGAGATATGAGCCACAGAAGTTGCCTCTTATGTGGTGCATATTTCACTATGCGCTGCAGAACTTGGAGGCGGGCCCCACCATGGATACTTTTTTACCCACGATCTGTGGCGTATGTGTGGGTATGCACCACAGATATGTTTCACTTCTGTGGCGCATTCCACACATGCGTCACAGAAACCTAACCCTAGGTCCCACCACTTTAACCTGCACCATATGTTCTATGGCACATATGGCCATATGCGCCACAGAAGTTTGAGCATCGGTGGCGCATTTCTGCCATGTACGCCACAGATGAGGGCGTCCAGATCCATGTGAAAAAGGTGACAAGCTCCCACCATATCTATCCACCACTACCCATTTCACATCTCTTCCTTTCTACCTCCTCCCAGCTCGTCTTCCTCCCCCTGACACCCCATTTTGCCCATAGTTTCTCCATTTTCTTGTAACTAAACCTACTTTAGTCCATAGATTGGTAAGTGAAGCTTCCCTCCAACTTGTAGATCTAAAAGTTCCTTACTTTTCTCTCTCACATCTCTATTTGTTTACTGATTTCCTCTCCACCAACTTGTAGATCTATTTGTCCACACTCTCTCACCGCGCGGTCTCGTCTCTCTATTATTGTGTCTACTAGGTGAGTACTTGGCCATGAACATGTAGGTGAAGCTTGTCGTGTGGGTGGTGTGTGTGCGATCCATGGCGAGACAATGCTTGTGTGGTGCATGAATGTTTGCATTGGGAGGATGTTTTTGGTTGCTTGGTTGTTGTTGTCCCGGCCGGTGTGGTGCATGGATGTTTGCTGAAATGTGGATTCATTTCCATTTCGGAAAATTTTTGCACTACCCATATGTCCTAATTTTAGGAAAGGTCATGCCGAATTTTTCCGGCTAGCATTCATGCATGTGTGTGTGCATATGGTGTGGTTCTCACCTATACTCTCTGTTTTGACCGCTCAGGCAACCATGGTCTTCACGATGAGCGAAGGTCAAATTGCTAGGTATAAGAAAGACGTGAGGAGGACATGATTTTGAACAACAAGACCATGATAAGATGTCCATGTCGAACATGCAAACTCCAATGCTGGATCGACCCTGATTCTGGACAATTGGAGGGTCACCTGCTTAGGCGCGGTTTCATGCGCGACCTCAATGAGGCGCCGGCAGGACATGGTGGTCATGAAGACGTGGGTGGGTGAGAAGACGAAGAGTCTACCGGGCATGATCATCATGACGAAGGAGATGTCGGCGGGCATGATCATCATGACGAAGGAGATGCCGGCGGGCATGATCAGCATGGAGAAGGAGATGGCGACGGGCATGATCATCATGAAGAAGGAGAAGACGGGAACACACAGAGCTGCTAACTTCGGTCTTGCAGGACCCTCATGTTCAAGAACTGCTCCTCAAGGAGACGAGCAAGGACAAAGCTACAGCCAGAGAGAAAGCCAAGCTGGCCCAAATGGAGGTAGACGGGATGACTCCGTTGTATCCTGGGTGTCGGCCCGAGGATACACGTTTGAGTGTAACGCTCAAGGCTCTGGAGATGAAGGCCGAACACAAATGTACCGATGTGAGCTTCAACACGAAAATGGAATACTGGCACGACCGACTTCCTAACGGGAACACATTGCCAACAAGTATCCAGGAGGCCAAGAAAATTGTGTGCCCTCTCGACCTACCACACATTAAATACCACGCACGCATCAATGATTGCGCACTTTATCGGAACGAGTACGCGGATAGAACCACATGTCCGGTGTGCGGCCAAGGACGGTACAAGAGAGGGAACAAGAAAGTTCCTCAAAAAGTGGTATGGTACGTTCCTATCACCCCCCGTCTGCAGCGATATTTCGTAGATCCTAAGGAAGCAAAGCTCATGCAATGGCACGCGGAAAGAGAGAAACCCGAAGATGATCCAGAGAAGGGCAAGATCTTGACACACCCTTCAGACGCTATCCAGTGGAATGCATTAGACATCGAGTTCGAAGAGTTCGGGGGCGATGCAAGGAATGCCAGGCTGGGTATGAGCACCGATGGACTCAATCCTTTTAGAAACTAGAGTAGCACGCATAGCACCTGGCCCGTATTTGTATAGCCGTACAACCTCCCCCCGTGGCTATGCACGAACCAAAGGTACGTACACATGAGCATTCTTATTCAATGGCCGAAACAACCATACGTGGTACGCCTACACTAAAGAATATTTCCATCTGAGAGCCGCGTTGCTCATGACGGTGCAGGACTATCCTGGTTACGCATATGTATCGGCCCAGGTGAACCACGGACACAATGCATGCGTTAAGTGCATGGATGAGACACTACATCTCCAGCTACCAAGGGATCCCGGGTCTTCGAATACCATGTTCCAAGGTACTCGAAAGTGGCTCCGCATGGATCACCCGTGGAGAAAACGTGGTGACATGTTCAATGGTAAGGACGAGCTCGAAAGAGCCCCACGTCCGAGGAGCGGCGAAGAAATCAAGGAGCTTTTGAATAATTGGGTAGATTTCCCTGCACCGGGAAAAAAACGACCGAGGACAAAGCCGTTGTTGGGTGTATAGAAAGCAAGGTCTGTTTTCTAGGACCTGCCATATTGGAAGGTCCTTCACACTCCCCATAGCCTCGATGTAATGCACATCACGAAGAACGTTACCGAGAGTCTGCTTGGCACTCTACTAAACATGCTGGAGAGGACCAAGGATGGGCCAAAAGCAAGAAAGAACCTTAAATTGATTCGCATCAAGAAAGATCTTCAGTACCGTGATAGTGATGATGATGATGATGACGATGATCAGACGGAAGGGACTCAAGGTCGCCGCAAAAGAGTTAAGAGGAATGAGGTGGTGCTTTGTGTTGCATGCTTCACTCTGAGTCTGGAGGAGCTCGAGCAGTTTTTCAGGTGCCTCCTAGGAGTGAAAGTTCCTCACGGTTACTCGGGGAAGATAAGCAGATATCCGGATGTGGCGAAGAAGAGGTTCAGCGGTATGAAGTCTCACGACTGTCACGTGCTGATGACGCAGATACTCCCTATTGCGATCCATGGGATAATGGACGAGCATGTCCGTGAGACGCTGTTTGGCCTCTGTAACTTTTTCGACGTCATATCTAGGAAGTCGATCGGTGTGAAGAAGCTCGACTGGCTACAGGAAGAGATTGTGATGATACTATGCGAGCTTGAGATTTACTTCCCGCCCGCATTCTTCGACATCATGGTGCATCTGCTTGTACATGTCGTGGACGACATCATCCAGCTCGGGCCGACATTCCTGCACAGCATGATGTCGTTTGAAAAGGCTAAACGGTGTCATCAAAGGATTTGTTCGCAACAGGTCTCGTCCAGATGGAAGCATAGCCAAGGGCTTTCTGATCTACGAGTGCATCTCCTTCTGCCAGAATTATCTAACCACCAAGAATGAGGATGTTGGAATACCCACCGAGAAGCACCTCGGCAGGCTCGGTGGATATGGTCACCATGAGGGCTGCCGCTCATTGCATGTCGGCATTGATGGTCGACGCACCGATTTTGACAGGGCACACCGAGTCGCGATACAACACATTGAAGTGGTTGGCCCTTGGGTGGAAGAGCACAGAAGCTTAATCGAGCAGGAGTACGTCGACCAGGGCCGGCCTAGGAAGAAGGGAGACGTAACAAGCGAGCACAACTCTAGCTTCACGGGTTGGTTCAAGAAAAGGCAATTGGACAATCCCCCACAGAAGCCTTCTACGGAAGATCAAAAACTCATATTCTCCTTGTCGCAGGGCCTAGTGCACAACCTAAGGACCTATCAGTCATACGACATAAACGGTTATAGATTCTACACTGAGGAAAAGGACAGGAATAGCGAATATCAAAACTTAGGAGTAACAATGTTATCCTTTGTTAATGACGAGACTACTGTCATGGAAAGATTCTACGGAAGGATCGAGGAGATATGGGAGCTCGACTATTGTGGAGAGATCGTAACGATGTTCCGTGTTAGATGGTCCAAGAACGTAGAAAAAGAAGGCCGGTATTTCACCACAATGGTTATACCATATGCCAAATCGACGAAGAACACCTCCGCCAAAAATAAGCCTTGGGTACTCGCTAGCCAAGTTGATCAATGCTTTTTTATTACCGACCTGTCAAAGCCCAACCATGTTGTACTTAGGAGGAACAAGAGGAGCATCATCGGAATGAAGGAGCCGCCAACGAGCAAAACTTTGACAAAAACGGCGACCCGAAGATCGAAGAGGAATTCGACAAGTACTTCGACATGCCTACTACTACTAAAGTAAGAAGGAAGACCACACTATCTACTAAAGGTTGTCCATTCACAAGAAGAAATCTCAAAGTGCACGGGCTAAAGTATTCAACCGCGATGAAAAAGGGCAAGAAGATTGTGAAGAGACGCTAGCTCGACACATCACATGATTGTATATGTTCGGAGAGAGAGTTTTTTGAATAAATATGAATGTTTGTATATGTTCTTGCTTTATTTTAAACATATATAATTAAAAACACATCACATGATTGTATATGTTCGGCGAGAGAGTTTTTTTAATAAATATGAATATTTGTATATGTTCTTGCTTTATTTTAAACAGATCTATAATTAAAAATGTGTTTTTAAAAAAGAAAAAAAGTGTGAGACGGCCAGGATTTGAACATGGTTGCCCCAAGTTTAGAATGGCACAGGCAAGCAGAGACCACTAAGGCAAGTGTGTGATCTTGTCATACTACCACGCACGCCGTGTTTTGTACTAAGTCCATAGGTTATGTGGTGCATTTCGGCAATATACGCCACAAAAGTTCCAACTTTTGTGGCACATATTGCCAAAATGCGCCACTGAACCTATGGACTTAGCGAAATAAATGGTTCAGCCTTTCATTCCCCTTCTCCCCATTCGATTCAGTCTCGCTCGCCGCACGCAAACCCTAGCCCTCGCTGCCGAAGCCGCCACCGCCGCGCTAGCCCTCGCTGCCGGATCCACCACCGCCGCGCTGAAGCCCGTGGAGGAGGAGGCCCACCGCCGCCGCGCTGAAGCCCGTGGAGGAGGAGGCCCCCATCGCTGGAGCCCGTGGAGGAGGAGCCTGTTCGTAGCATGATACTTTGCTAACGTATCTATAATTTTTGATGTTCCATGCTTGTTTAGTATCTACTTTGCTTTTCTTTGTCCACACTTTGAGGTACTTTTATGCATTTTCTGGAACTAACCTATTAAGAGGATGCCATAGTGCCAGTTGCCTGTTTTCTATAGTTTTTGGTTCCAGGAAAGTCAGAAAATGAATATTCTCGGAATTGGACGGGACAAAAGCCAAAGTCAATTTTTCACTGAGGGACACTTGGAGCCAGAATACGAGACGGAGAGGGGCCAGGTGGCCGCCGCACCACCTGGCCGCGCGGCCCAGCCTAGCCCACGCCAGGGGGTGGTCTGGCCGCCTCCGGCACCCCCTCGGCCTCCCCTTTCTCCTATAAGATGCCTGTGATATAGAAACCCTAAGGACCCAATCAGAAATCCACGAAAAGTTCCGCAGCGCCGCCGCCACCAAAGGGGAGATTCGGGGGACAGAAAATCTCTGTTCCGGCACCCTATCGGGACGGGGAAGTGCCCTAGAGCCATCTTCATCGATCTCCACCGCCATCACCATCACCATTGCTGATTCCTATGATGATGAGGGAGTAGTTCTTCCTCGAGGCTAAGGGCTCTACCAGTAGCTATGTGTTCATCTCTCTCTATGCATGATCATATTGTGATCATGAGCTTTGTAATCAAGTAGATATACCTTGCTATTCAAGTGCTTTAATAGATCTCTGCTCTCCCCATGTGTGTGAAAGTGATAGCGTGCACACTATGGTGGCACTTAGGCTAGATATTACAAATACTGGTTATGAGTTATATTTGGAGTTGGATGTCTTTATGAAATTTTACTGTTTGTTGGAACCATCTAGTGCTCAAGGTGACAGTGTGGGGTTATCTAGATGGGAAAGGCTTACTTTGAGGTGTGCTGTTATAGCCGTACCATGGATTAGAGTGTCCAACCGGACAATAGTTCAGAGTAGTATCATAAAGAGAAGATATTTATATGAGATTGTTCACTAGTGAAAGTATGATCCCTAGGCCTTGTTTCTAAGCATTGAAACACCGTTTGCAACTAGATCTGTTACATGTTTACTTGCTGCCATCTTTATTTCAGTTTGCCTTTAGTCTCTTCCACGCCATCAAGCTATTTTCTGTCACCGTGTCTTATATCCATACCACTTGTATTTCACTATATCTTTGCCGAACTAGTGCACCTATACACCTGACAAGTGTATTGGGTGTGTTGGGGACACAAGAGACTTCTTGTATCTTGATTGCAGGGTTGCTTGAGAGGGGATACCTTTGACCACTTCCTCCCTAAGTTAGATAACTTAAGGGAAACTTGTTGCTGTTCTACAAACATATGCACTTGGAGGCCCGACAACTGTCTACAAGAATAGAAGTGCATAGACATCATAGCACGCAGGAGGAGGAGCCCGTGGAGGCGGAGGCCTGCCACCACCATGTTAGAGCCCGTGGAGGAGGAGGCCCGCCGCCGCCCTGCCCGCAGCAGGAGCACTGCCACCACCCTCGTCGTCGACGACCACCGCAGCAGCAGCAGGTACCCTCGACACCATGTCCATCTTCATTATTGCCAATTATTCCTAGTTATCAGTACTGAAGAAATTCTACCGAATATGTTACTGCGTGTTTTCAGTAGTATTTTTTAGTACATGGATTTAGAGTTGTACTACTAAGATTAATTGCTTGCAGGATGGGTGTTCAGAGTTAAATTCAAAGTACTGTTAAATTGCTTGCAGGCTGGATATTCAGGGTTGTCATGGATTCAGAGACTTTTCTCTGCTCAAACATTTCTCTGTTAAATTGTGAGTACTGTTAAACTGCTTGCTATACTGCTAGAGCTAGCTCATAGAATAAGAATAAAAATAGGACACCTTGTGCAACTAGTATTGTTGTTCCTGGCTTTGATAGAGTAGTGTCTCGCTTGATTCAAAGAGTAGTGCATGATTCAGAGAAGGGCTTGATTCAGATAGTAGTGCTTGATTTTAGAGTAGTGTCTGGCTTGATTCAGAGAAGGGCAGTGCACAATTACAGAGTAGTGCCTAGCTTGATTCATGTTATAAAGATAAAAATGTTCTAGCTTGATTCAGAGTAGTGCCTAGCTTGATCCAGAGAAGGGCAGTGCACAATTATAGAGTAGCACAATTATAGAGTAGTGCTTCAAAAAATGTTCTGGTTTATTTAGTTTCAGAAAATTACAGTAGTGGTGCTAAATTATTGATGCTCGTAGTCCTTGCTGATTCTACCTGATTCTTTAGTTTCTTGAGTTTGTGATATAATCTCTAGAGTCTCATAATAGAATCTCTGCTAATAGCAAATAAAAGATTCAATCATATGTATCTACGGTATTATCTTATTTCCTGTTTGCGCACTGATTTATTGGATTGTTGGTGCAAATGACATCATATGCCTCTAGCTTGCTCGAAATTGTTGATGCGGGAATCTATTCTATGAAATCCTTCTCCCCAGCTAATTTCCATTTTACTGAATGATTGCCAAGTGATCTAAATAAACTTTAGCCACATGTTAACTATTTTGTAGTACTTGTGTAGTTAATTATCACATCACTAATAGTTTCTACCAGCAGATAAACTATCCATCCATTGAGATTTTGGTCTTATAGGTAGTGTGGAAGATTAATTATAAAATCTATAGACATCTATAACAGTAATTTTATTTCTACTAGTAGTAGTTTATTTTTTGGTACTGAACTGTGCAATTTTGCATGTTTTTTGGTATTGAACTATGCAAGTTTGCTGCTGTATATATTGCATATTCCTGTATGACTTGATTACAGATAAAGAACAATTCGAGGATGGTATTCCAATATGTTTTTATAAGGACCTAGTTCCTTGCTTGAAGATGTAATATAGGATGTTTAAACATATCCTAGGATGGTTACTATATGGTGTTGTTGTTACTTAAAATATTGGTACTATATGGTGCTGCTATTACTACAAATATTGGTACTATATGGTTATTATTGCTGTTGGGGCTGTGAATGGGGGCTGGGGCTGTTTTCTCGTGTGTAAATATTGCAGGGTTTCAATGGAGTTGCCCATTTCTCCCGAAGTGTCGATTCATTTCTGTTTTGGTTGAGAAATGGGCACTCCTAGGTCAAAAAATTAGCAAAGGTCATGCCGAATTTTTCGGCCGAGATTTATGCTAACTTTTTGCATCTTTTTAATAGAGTAGTGCAAACATGTCGGGCAACAACGAGGCCGGCCCTTCTAAGCACATGATGTGTCGAAGAACAAGCCAGACATGCCAACGAGTCATTCTGGTAGGGGTCCCAACAGGAGGAGGAGGAGGAGGCGATGAGGATGACACCACCACCGGAGGAGGAGGCGACCGTCGCCAGAGCTGCTGGGGCCAATGAGGGAGGAGATCTTGATTACGAGGGGGACGAAGACGACTACGATGGAACTAGTGAAGGCGGCAGTAAAGAGGATGACACCACCGATGGCAGCGCTCGCACCGATGGCGGCGAGCGCACGGATGGCGGTAGCGGCAATCCGGCCGCTTCGAAGAAGAAGAAGAAGAAGAAGAAGGAAAAGAAGGAGCGGAAGGTGCCAATGTTTGCCATCGTCTGCGATGAGTTCACTAAGGTCATAGAAAGTGGCCAACCCATTGCGCCAGAGGCGATTACTAAAGGGTACGGCCTGCAACTTGGGTGCATCGTCTGGGAAAGCATGTCAATCAACACGAAGTACATCAAACATGCTGACAATGCAGCTTTGGTCGATAACCTCCTTAAGAAGCTTCACAAGTGATACAAATTCCTAGAGCGGTTTAGAAACCTCGAGAGAAAGAACCCGGTGAACAAACTAGCACTCACAAAGATGAGCAACGCCTTGAGCAGCTGGAAAAATCGGGTGAAGAATAGCATTGACAAAGCTGAAAGCTGGGAGGTTATTAGTAAGAAAAATATGATGCTCGACGAAGAGGAGTTTAAGATATTCAAGGCAGATATAGCTACCGCTGACGCTATACATTGGACTAACTGGGGCAAGACTATGCGGGAACAGAACATAGGTAACCACCGCCTTGGAAGCAGCGGTTACAGGGGGAAACATGCCATTTGGGACAAGGAGGACGCCGAGCTTGAATGCCTTGGTAAAGACAACCCTTGGCTTAAAATCACGGACTTGCAGCTTAGGTAATTTGTCCGGGCCCGCTACTACCTGGACAAGGAAACAGGGGAGTTCATGACCGACGATCCGGAGGTGAAGGAATTCAAGAAGAAGCTGGTAAGAAATTTATCACCGATCTCAAGTCTATTGCGTTCTAATTAAAATAATGAAGCCAAGAATCTAAATGGGTTCACCTTTCCTTGTCTCTGCAGGAGGAGGAACTGAACGCTCCTGCCATAGAGTCGTCCCAGGATTCGACGGAGTCGTGGTGCGACACGGTTTTCAACAGGGCGACGAATGCTTACAAGAAAAGGGACAAGGGGTTGCCACCGTCCTCAGCTGGCCATGTGTCCGGCTTCGGTACGAGCATGAAGTTCAAGGAGTACTACAAATAGGATGCCAAGAAAAGAAGGGAGAGGAAGAACCAGTTGGCGGCTAAGGATAAAGCCACTGTTGAAGAGCTCAAGATGAAGGTGCAGACACTAGAGGAGAAGGCGGTGGACGAGAAAACGGTGGACAAGTTAGTGGAAGAGAAGCTCCGCGCGATGATCCCCCCTGAGTTTTTGGAGGGGCTTACTGCTTGGAATGCGGGAGGTCAACAGGGGCTGATACATCTGCCCAGCTTAAGCGAAAGCAACTCGGGCATCAATTTTACCATGTCGCCGGACCTGGTGACCCCGCCGGCTGTCAACGTCGGTATGCAGCCGCTCGATTTGGTCACACCGACGCCCCCTCCCGCCAAACATACCAATAAGGTGCAGCCGATGGCGGTGGTGCTTCGTGAGGCATCCGAGCGGGAGATTGCAGATGATGATAGGCCGGCCGCCGGCATCGGCCGTGTCTCTACATTAGCCGAGCTCCACGCCATCACCAAGGTAACTAATTAGTTAGGGCACGTCATCTCCTTTATGCCTTTGATGCATGACTTCTGCCATCTCATGACGCCCAACAACATGTTTTGCCTCAAGACACTTCTTGCGTACTCCTCCTTAAAGATGTCGGCGGTGAGTTGAAAGATGTTTCCAAGGGCACTCTCATACAACCGACGAGCCGCACGATACACAACAATCCAATGGATGATGACGTGATGAGGGTCAGGTTGGCTCGGGTGTTGCCAGGGTGCGACGACATGGACCCCCCTTTCAACCTCAAGGAGCTGACGAACACAAGACCCTTGGAGAATGCTACAACTGGCCCTTGACATGGCCGAAGACCCATATTTGTCTTGTGGGGGGGAGAACCGGCGACACCTCTCGATCGATCGCCCGGCCACCACCTCGGAAGCCAGCAGCCGCCGTCGTCGCCACCACCAGCCGTCAGCAGCAACTCTTGGCAGCGTGTGTACCGCCACATGGCAAAGACGTTGTGCCACAACCACCGTCTCCCCCGCTACCACCACCACATGATGGAACCCATGAAGTTGATGATGAATTGGTCAACGTTGACGACTTCATCAACACCGGCGCCGACAAAGGATTGTATATGCCTTTTGTGGATGAAGAACCCTTCACAGCTCGCGACCATCAAGCTGGTCGGCCCAATACATGCACGCAGCGCCTGGTCTTCCATGGTCTTTCTCAAGAGACGCCTCCGGCCGCCGATCCACCACAGGAGAAACCAGATTGGTTTTCAGCCCCAACAGACTCCGAAGAGCGGCTGATGAGCAGATGGTAGTGGCTGACACTATTGTGAAGAAGAAGCACTACAGGAAGAGAGGTAATAATAATAAGAAGGGTGCGAGCCAGCCTCTTCCGAAGAGGATCCGGGCTCAGGACGCCGTCGTCGTACCATCCACACAATATGGCTTGCCCCGAGTGCATGTAGCTGGTGATCTGATATTGACTCCGGATATGCTCCACATGGCGGTTGGAGCCATGTTAACTTTGCACGAGGATGTCAAGACACTAGAGGGCCTCCTTCTTAAAGACAAAGATCCAAATTACCCGGTTTTCACGGCCAAGGTGCCATTGGACATGGGCTTCGTCGATGAACTCCCCGCAGATATATTCTTCATAGCGTACGAGGACATATTCAAGTTGTTTCTCACGAAATGGCTGGACTATAACTTGGTCCGCCTATACGCGCTCAATCTGGCGATCAAGATCAAGAGAGAGAGTACCCCGGAAATCGAGATAGTGGATCCCTACTACAGGTGGGATAGCCAGTTGGTCGAAGGATCAGAGACACGGACCAAGGCAACGGCATACCTCGAGAAGTTCATGGTGGACAACAAGAGGAAGGACACACTTCTTTTGCCTTTCATTCCCGAGTAAGTACACATACTCGCTCATCGCCGCCGTAACTTATGTATTTCTTATAGATTTCTTCCAATGCTCTTTTTTCAACATTCCGTTCCAATTGTGTGGCGCAAAGACAAATACTGCACACTCATCGTCCTTGTCCCGAGGTATTCGCTAGCCACGTATTTCGACTCGGGGAGTTTGACAAAGAAGAAAGACTACACCAGAATAAGGGGTGTTCTCAATGAGGCTCTCGAGGACTACGCCAAGCAGGGATGCACCTTCGTAGACAAGGGGGAATGTATCAAGGATGGCAAACACGTGTTCAAGCACATGCTCGAGTTCCCCTGCATCAAGCAGTCGACTGCTGGTGCCAAGGAGGCCTTCTACGTCCTCCATCACATTAAAGGCTATGTTCGGGATTGCCAAAACCTAACACTGCCATCTAGTCTCCGAGGATGGGCCGAAACTTTGGCGCGAATCGACGATGATGACCTTAGAGAAGATTTCCATCGCATTCAGATGAAGTTGTTGCAAATCATCAATGAAGATGTCAACACAAGAGGGGGCTACAACAAGCTAGAGGGTTGAGTAAGAGGGAGATCGAAGAATGCCTCCGTAAGCAGGTTGACACAAGGACGTGGATGACGAAAGAGGGCTATCTACCGTTCTCGAAGCTGAGCGATAAGAAGTCTTCATGATCAATGCGTGCCTCTAGCATGATCCAGTGTGTGTATATTCTTGATGGACGCCTGCTGTAGTGTGTGTGTCGTAAACTTTACTATCTTGTGGTCGAAATGGTCATTGTTGTTAGACTAAAACTACCTTGTGGTCGTGTTGTCGTTGAACTTATTGCTTCTATGATGATCGCGAGATGCTATCTTTTAGGTTTATGGATCCTTTGTTTTATATTTTGTAAACATATATATATATATGGATGTGAACCCTTTATTAATTCTTTTCGTTGTATTTTTACTAATATGCCTTGTCGTCTATAGAGATGGCGACGAGGTGGTATGTGGTGTACATGGGTAGGGTTTCAGGAGTCTACGAGGAGTGGGAGGATTGTCACAAACAAGTGAACAAGTTCAACGGCAACATCTACAAAGGATACGCGACTAAAGAGGAGGTGGTAGCCAAGTGGAGGAACCACCTGTGGAAGAAGAATCGGATGAAGATATTGGTCGGGCTCATGCTCTTGCTCACCATCATCACAGATGTATTCTATTTGATCGTAGTGTAGGCGGCGGTGACCACTTCATATTTGTAATGTGAGATGATATGAACTTTGTATTCGGCACTTGTGTAAAAATTCGGCACTTGACACTATATATGTATCTCGATCGGGCTCTAAGTGTTTGTATTATATATATGTCGGTTTTCATGCATCTACTACTTATGCAATGTACTATTTATACTCATCTGGATAAATACTGTATAAATACCTGATTATACACCAGAAACGTATTTTACTTTGAATACGTGTTATATAGTCAGTGGCGCATATATAAATATAGTCAGTGGCGCATATGATTTCTGTGGCGCATATTAAGGAATGCGCCACTAAAGTTGCTCCTGTGACGCACAGGTAGAAATAAGTCTGAGACTTCTATGGCGCATATCTATATGCGCCCCAGGAAGCAATTATCAGTGGCGAGGTAACAGTGGCGACAAGGATATGCGGCATAAAAGTCTCATTTCCATGCGCCACAGATAAGTTGTTTCCTAGTAGTGAAGTAGACATGTACAAAACTCTATACAAAGCAAACCATGAAGAGAACCGGTGCATGTGGCCACTATTGTACAACCAATGCCAGTGGTACCACGTAATCAGCCTGACTTGTCCTATTGTCATGGCATATTAAATTAGAGCACGTGCAACACTGCACGATCCTCCTTTTTCTCGAAATGGGGAACATAGCCCGGCATTTACATCAAGCGATGCACATAGCCTTATTTATTGCATCATTCTAAAGCGTACTCAAGTTTATACACTCATAGATCAGAAAGGATTGAAACATGTATCACCCATCTAAAAGTGAAGAGCAATAGATGTGGAACAATAAGCAGACTGCTGCATCCAGCCTCCATAGGTTCCCGCTGATCCGGCGGGAGTAGGTAGGATCATAGTTGTATCCAGTGCACCACCAGTCGAATAACCTGCAAAAAATTAGTGCCCGTTTGTTTGTTAAAAATAATGTTGCTTGGAGTGGTTCAAATGGACCAACATAAAGCCGACAGTCCAATGCGTAATCTAGCTTTATCATTTTCTCAACACCATTAAGCCAATTACCAAACATGTTTGTAATATTGGATGGTGGAGGAATATTATAAGTAAAATAAACAATTCTCCAAATAATGCGAGCAAAAGGGTATGAAAGAAACAAATGATTATAGATTCCAATGAATCACAAAAACAACATTTCTGACATCCCATCCATTTATGCTTAGCTAGATTATCCTTAAGTCAGAAGGACTTTATATTTGAGAAACCACATAAATACTTTGACTTCCAGTGGTATTTTTAGTTTCTATAGATGTTTTTTTATGAATATTGTGAACATTCATATGATCTAAGTACATTGATTTAACACTAAAAATTCCTGTGGTAGTTAATTTCCACACAAATTTATCTGTAGTATCGTTTAATTGAACCATCATTAGCTTCTGGCACAAATATAACCATTGTGTCCACTTATTACCAGTCAAACCCCTTCTAAAACCAATGTTAAAGTGTTTGTGCAAGGACAGTTGATACCATAACATTTTTCCTATTAGCAATATTGTATAAAGACGGGTACTGTCGGGCCAATGATGTGTCCCCAATCCAAGGCGATCCTCTGCTTACTCATATCCACCAAGCTGGCAATTTGATATCAGTATCAGTCTTTTTATTTATCTAGTACGAATATAGCCATCTGTGTTAGAGTGATGATCAAGTCAGTACAGAACCAAGTCCACTTATCCTATCCATGCATGCACAGCGTGTGCAACGTGTGTCCTTGTATCTAGCCCTAGTCTTCACTCTAACTTGGTATCAGTTTTCTCTCCGGCCCTATGGCCGACCACCCCAACAGCGTGGCCACTGGGGCGGCTGCCGCCGCTACAGCTGGGTTCACCGCCCTCGGCAACGCTCCTCCCGTTGTCTCCGACGACGCCGCTTCTCAGATCGCGGCGCTGCAGCATGCCCTTGCCCTCGCTCAGGTTCCGCCAGCCCCCATCTTCACTGCTGCTTCTCCCTCTGTCTCCTTCCAGATGCGCTAGGTACAAATCAAGAACATCATCACCCGCACGCTGGAGCTGACCACCGGGTCCTATACCCAGTGGCGCACCCTGATGGAGATCACCGCCGAGGAATACGGTGTCCACGACCACCTCACGTCCGATGCTACGCCACCGCTCCACGACCACCTCATCGACCTCACGCTCCGCCGCTGGATCCTTGGCTCTATTTCATTGGAGCTGCATGGCATGATCATGGATCCTGCACGCACGACTCAGCACCTTTACGTCTCGCTCGCGGCGGTCTTCATCAACAACAAGCGCACGCGCGCCGTTCATCTCACCTCGGATCTTCATCAGCGGAAAGGCAGCCTCGGCATCGCGTACTGTGCCCACATAAAACCCATTGTCGATGCCCTACGTGACGTCGACCAGCCGGCGAAACATGACACCCTCGTCACCGTCCTCACGTGCGGCCTGAACGAGCGCCACTCCGTCATTGATAAGATCCTCCTTGCCATCCCCGTCAAAACGACCTTTGACGACGCGCAGAACATGCTCCTCTTGGACGAGATGCAATCTCTTGCCACTGAGCGCGTCGCATCTCAGTCCGCCCTTCTCGCCCTCGCCCTCGGCTGCGGCGGTGGTGGCGGCAGTGGCTATGGCGGCAGAGGGCCTCCTCGAGGCTCTCCCCGTCCTCCTCCTCCCCACGGCGGCATCGACACCTTCGTCCCCAACTACGGTGCCCTCTCTCCATCGCCCAGTTAGGGCAAAACCAAGCGCAAACGTGTCATCAACTACAACGGCTACTCTCCATTCGGTGTTGGCTACTTTCCAACTTGGATTTGATACAATCTCGTGCTTAGGAAAGCACCAAATAAATATTTGCACGGCCAACACAACACTAGAGGTGGAAAAAAAGTTGGACGTTCCTCCTCCCATTCCCAACGCTTTTGAGCTCTCTCTTTGTTCCTCTTCTAAATTACAAAAAATCACCACAATTACGGTTAGGGTTTCAAAAAACCACCACTATCTGTTATGGTTTCAAAAAAACACCACTTCAGCACTAATATGTTACAAAAAACATTGATTGAACATTAACCCTTTGTAGATAGTGAAATTGACCGGTAGGGCCTGCTTGTCGGGCTGACGTCGAGTCACACGTGTTAGTAGACATTGCTTCTTATTATATCTTCCTACTCATTTTTTTCTCCCTAAAATCCATCTTGGAACAAATCCCACAACCGTTCCCAGTAAACAAAGGGAGTACTAGGCGTTCCCCGGGGGATATTTCCTCCGGATCCCCCGCCTCCCCTGCTGACACGTGTTCTCCAAAAGACCATAAATCCCTCTTTTGCTATAAAACTTCCACTCTTGCTACAAAATATCCACATATAGCAAAAAAAGGTTCATCCATAGGACAAAAATTAAAAAGACAGATCTCACCGGAGACCTCGTCGGAATCCTCACCGGAGTATTTGTAGCAAAACAATTATGCTAATGTAGCAAATCCGAGTTTGCCAAAGGCTCGTCAGAGATAATTGCCAGGCAACCTCGCCGAGGATCTTGTAGCGAAAACTTTACGCTTTTGTAGAAATACCACAAAACAGTGGTAGCAAAAAAATGCTAATGTAGCAACAAAATGACCTTGCCGGTGGCTTGGTAGCAAAAAACGTTGGGCTTCCGTAGAAAAACCGACTTTGCTGGGGATTTTCGTTGAAAATGTCGTAGTAAATATTGTGTGCTATTGTAGAAAAACACAGAACAGAAATAGAAAAACATTGGTACTATTGTAACATCACCCCTGTAGCAAAATCTCAAGACACATCCATTGGTCGGTAGCGTCGCGACCCTTCATTTGTAGCAATGATGACCACTTCCAGTAGCATCGTCATCCTACCTGTGTAGCACCGTACCGAACGAGAAGGAGATGCACGGAATCTTCTCCGATGGCGGACGCAGGAGTTGCAGCTATGGTGGGTTGAGGCAAGGTGTCCTTTGGTAGAAATGTCGGCAGCCGCACATGAGGAGACGACCGTCGTCGTTGACAGCAGCGATGACACACCCGGCCAGCGCTCACGTATAGCAGCACAGCAGGCAGAGCTTTGCAAAGAGGCATGGATGGAGGTGGAGGACAAGTCGGACTTCCTGGGGGTGGCGGCCATGTCATGCGGCCCCCATCTCCGGCAGTTGGCAGGAGCTGGTGAGGGCTGGAGGTGGAGCAACAGGACGCCTTGGGAAGCGGCCATGGCAGTGGCCTCCATCTCCAGTGGGAGGAGCTCGCGCATGCGGCGCGGTGGCGTCTTCCACAAGGATCGGGTTGGGGAGCATGGCGGTGCGGCTACACGGCGGCGCAAGCTGCAGTAGTGGCGCGCGGCTGCTAGATGCGTGCGAACTGCAATTGTCGCGGTGGCGGCGCGTGCGAGATTGAGATAAGTTTTTTCGGGCCCAATGCATTGGATGCGAGCTAGTTGACCCGGGGGATCAATTCGATCGATCCCCCGGGGGATGGTATCATTTTCCAAAACAAAATCACGACCAAAAAAATAGTCCAAGCACCACCCATCGCCATCCCAGCCTGCCCGCCGTCCCTAATCAGCTCTTATCGGCGAGCAGCCCCTCCCAGTCGGTGTGCTGCCCCGCTCCCAGTCCTGCCGGCGGCAGCCCCCTCCCCCATTCTCGTCCCCGGTCACCTCTTGTATCGGGATTCTTCCCCGCGGTCGGCGTGCCATCCACAGGCTCCTCCACGCCGGTCGGCGCACCCTTGGCCTATATCAGTGCTGCCACTACCCTTCCCTGCCCCGAACACCGCAATGAGAGTGCCGTCCACAGCCACCTCAGAGTTGCACACGTTGCTCTAGCGTACCCACCGCCACTCGCCTCCCCTGCATGTGTGTGCCGCCTTAGGTGTACGACCTTCGGTCCTCCATAAAAACCAGAGCGCCAACCTCAAGCGCAACTGTCCCGATACCTGGCTGTCATCTAACATGGATCCTACTCCTTCCCACCAACACCCGTTTGGAGATTGACATTTTCACCGGCAACATAGATAGCGGCCATCCGAGAAACTTGGGAGGAGGCTATGGCTAGAACAGACAGGTAGGAAGCTGCATGAAACGTGTTTCATTTCTGGTACTTCCTCTATTCCAGATGGCAAGGTATACATGTAGAATGACGAATGTTCAGGTTATGTGGCTTAGATGTTTCTCTATAAATGTACATTACCTTTTAATCTACTAATCGAGAAGTGGACAATCAAAGAGGACTTTGATAGTAATGTCGATGACCCATTCATTGATGAGAGCCTGCACTTTTTTCGATAAAGGGAGCTTTATTATTTAATGATGAGCCTGCACCTAAGGTTATGGATCCTTCAGGAGGGTGTGGATTGGGTACACTGCCTCTGGATGGATTTGATGTAGGGCAGCTGATAATCAAGGGTGTACTTTTTGTGTCGTATCGGTAGTCTCATGACCACTATCCCAGCTGGAACACTCTTGGGGTGCACCTAAGATATCTCTAATATGTGTAAAGCTATCTCATGATTGATTCGCTACTGTCGTAGTACTTTAATATGGAGCTACCTTATGGTTTGTAGGGCTTTGTTAGTAGAACTATAATTTGAAACTATTATGTGTGTGTGCCCGCGCTTTTATCAGTTCCCAAACGGTTTTTCTGGCATCCAGCGTCATGTGTGTGTGTGTGTGATTTTATCGGTTCCCGAGCTCCAACTACCACCGTCTTGACCTCTTCTAGCCCTTCCCCTCGCTCAATGCTCCGTGAGCCGAATCAAGAAGATAACTCGTTCTAGGAGTGGGAGTGGAACACGTGATCAATCGCACGAAGGGATGGAGATGGTTGGCTCGTTCAAGTTTTCATCTAGATGTGGGTCCCTCTGTAACTCACCCCCTTGAAACAGCTGTAGGCCACCACCTAAAAGTTGGGTGTTGAAAACTTGGACCACACGTGGGAAACAGTTCCCGCCGCCACCCTTAAACTTTTACTATAGAAAATAAGTAGTACGTTTTATCTCCCCTACCCAGCATGGCTTTCTATCAACCAGAGAAACGACCACTAGCTAGCTCCCATCTAGCAAAGGAAGCAAGTGCGAAACTGGTGCAATGATTCTTTTCCCAATTTGCTCCGATTAGGGAGTTGTTGCTTATCTCGGATAGGTGGGTGTATTTGCTCACCTCGAAAATCAGCTTTATTTGCTTCTGATTGGGACATCTGGGGTTCTATTTTGTATGCTTTGCTTGTGAAGTTATTGCTTCTCAGATAGGTGTGTGTGGTGAGGGTTAGTGCTCACCTCGGAATCACCGAATCAAGGTATTTTGCCTCATCTGCTCTAATCTATTAGGCCATGGGTATTTCGTATGGATTAGGGATCAGGGCATGTCACCGTTGTTCTGATCGGAGCATTTGGTCTGGTTCTATCTGGGTGTTCTTCTCTCTCTACTGACTACTGTAACCTTTAATTTCTAATAGTAATGTTCAGTGCATTTTGCGTCAGATTCTATATAGAGAACTATGGGTCAATGGCGCACGGCCATTACAGACAGGGATGGTCACGTCAGTTCCCTAAAAAGTTGCCTGAAAAAGGTAATGTAGCAGTATATTGCTTGCGTTCTTACATTCTATTTTTCCATGCTGAAAATGGTTGTCTACAACCTAGATGTATCGATGTGTTATAAAATTTGTCTCTATCTACATCATGTTTTTGCAGAAGCCTCTGTGACACCATCTTCTTCTTTATTTACTATAGAAGGGTGATACATACCGGCAAACATGTGGTCCTCTAGGTGCGGCAAACAGGATGATACCCCCACATGTTGCAGGATCCGGCTAGTACCACTAGTCACTAAACAAGACCAATGCCACTTCCCATCTAGGAGGGCCCAAGATAAGGGTATTTTTTCTTAATCCACTTACCATGGTGCGTGTAGTTTGATTTAATTATTATTTGCTTGGTTTCATGCATGCTTATCAGATGTTCAGAAACATATGTGTGATTTTATTAATTATGGCAACTATGTTTATGTGAATTCAGATCTAGATATGTCTATCTATCTGACTGTCTCATATAGTCATATGACTACTATTGTATTAAATTGTTGTGTTCTATTGCTATTTATGTAGATTGAAGGTGTTGTTGCAGAGGTTGAGGCTGATGAAGAGGTTAGTAGATTGCTGATGCCCCCACTAAAAGCGGACATCGTATACACGTCGAGGAAGCGCAAACACATTACCTAGGTGGGCAGTGACCTCTCTAAGAAGTGGGTATAACTTGGAAATCCACAATTTCACATGTTATGATTTTTTGTGTTATTATTATCAGCTTTATCTTTACTCTTATCAGAAGTTCACAAACATCAAACCGGTTTGCTTTACATGCAATAATTCTATCAGATATTATTAGATTTACATGCTCTTTACATAATTTAACATTTCTACTTAATTTCATTCAGTGCGACGCACCAGCTGCTCAGCCATTTGTTCTGCCATCCTCTTGTCAAGCTTGTGGGTTGAAAGGGCCCCTGTATGCCCTTCAAGAGGGAAGAAAAATGTTGCATGGCCACCCTTCGCGAAGGGTACCCATGGTATCAGGTATGGTTTCCAAGTGGTTTATAATGACTTGATGAAATATCTTATTTCTCACTTTTCTTGTTTTCGTCTTACTTTTCTATCAATTTTCTCATGAAGGTTGTCCCTTGTGTCGCTCGCCCCATTATAAACAAGCTGTGCGGAAATGACAAGTTTCTAACTCTGTATAGAGAGGGACCTAAAGGCACGCAACAACTATATGATGTGGATGTCCCCCAGACAATGGCCACCGCCTATTTGGGTGGACGAGGTTGGTTCAAGTATGTAAGTGAGAATGATCTGAAGTAGGGGGATGTGGTGGCCCTTGATTATAGAAAACCTGGGCAGATACTTTCAAGTCATTGTACACCTGTCCACCTAAGGACCAAGAACAGAGGCGGTACTAACTTAATCTGCTTCTATACTCATCACAACCTCTGATAACTTTCTTGCGAGTAAATGTTAAGTGCCATTGTCTTGAACTCATCATATGACTCTGACAACTTCTGAAATTCGCTTCCCCTTATGTACCCCTAGAAGAAATCCAAAATCAAGTTGTTGCCACCAGCAGTGGCCCACTTCCTGCAACGGCACATGTTGACCTAAATAGGAGAAAGAATATAGGTAGTAACTTAACTTTCTTCTACACTCATCATATCCTTTGATCACTATTTGGGACTAACTGTTATATAAGAAACAATTTTTCTTGTGCACATCTCATATGCCTCTCTAACCACTCCTGCTGTCCCCTTACCCACCCCAGAAGGTAACTAGTATCAAGCTTATTGTAACTAGTATCAAGCTTATTGCACAGGCACCGGCATTGGTAGCTGCCCTAGTTCCTGCACTGGCACATGTTGATCTAAGGGGAAAGAGTAGAGGTAGTGGTCAATTTTCTTGTATACTCATCATATCCTCTGATCACAGTCTTGCGAGTAATTGTTGTATAGGAGATCATTTTTCTTATGCACATCTCATATGCCTCTACCACTCCTGCAATAATCTTACCTGCACATCGGAAGAAATCCAGCATCAAGCTGCTGGCGCCGGCACCGGTGCCAGCTCTTGCACCTGCCCCCTTACAAATAACTGCATCGACATCATCTCCTGCACCAGTCCCTAATCTTGCACCAGGACCAGCTACTGCACCAGCCCCAGCACAGACACAGATACCGGCATCGGCACTGGCACCAGCCCTAGTACAGGCACCGACACAAACTCCCGCATCATCCCGTTCACAACCTAGTCTCATTTTATTATACACATGTGCGATCACCAGGTCACATAGGACAATGTTTATGAGTGTATGTCGGCAGATAAACTGCCTGAAATGTCTTCTCCTTAAGTTCACATGATTCAGTGCCTTCCTCTTATTAATTGTGCGTTTATCTCTTGCTTTGAATCAGAAATTACCTAAGAGTGCCACAAAGCAACTCCATGCCAGACGAAAGGGAACAATATTCTTCAAGACGTAGAGCGAAGGAGTGCAAATTGAGGGATGATGTGTCATTAACGGGATAGATGGGCGCTTAGCAGCTACTTCTAGGTGGATCAAGTTCAGGAAAGTAGGCAAACTTACCATTGGAAGAATGGTCAAGGTTGATGTATCTCGCTGCCCTGAATGTCACACTCTAGTCATGAAGTTCCTAGCTATCTAGATCTTTGGTTGCATGCTTTTGTAATTAATTATGTGGTTTTCTTATCTCCACTAATCATATATGGGTGGTAAAATTGTGACAACCTCTTATTGGATTAGAGCTATGACTAGTACAGACTGGTATGGTGTATCTGTATCTATATGACGGTTCCCTATATGACCAACTATTATGACAATAATTGTGTTCCATCTTAATTTGTATTTTAGCCATGGGCTCCTGGGGAATAAAACTATTGAACTTTCAGGGGAAAACTGACCGTATACCAAGGTTTTTAGAGCTGAAACAATTGATTCTCTCTGAATAGTTTTTATACTCCCTCTGGTCCATATTAGTATTCTCAACTTTGTCAAGATACAAATGAATCCAGTCTAAATACTTAACTAGATACATACGAATCTAGACAAACTTGAGAACGTTAATATGGACCGGAGGGAGTACATGAAAACTTCAGAACATTAATATGGACCGGAGGGAGTACATGAAAACTTCAGAACATTAACATGAATATCTGTCAAAAGAACTTCTCCCTCGATCCAGAAATAAGTGACTTGGGATTGTCTAGATTCATATTATCTATGCACTAAAACCTGTCTAGATACATTCAAATTTAGATAAATCTGACTTACTTATTTGTGGACGGAGGGAGTATCTCTTTTTTCCTCCCTTAGCGATGTCTTTTTTCAAATCCGGATGAGCCACGACACAATGCATTTTTTACTAACGAGCAGATGAAATCTAGACCATTTGGTCCCTCTTTAACCCAAAATCTTCTAATTTAGCATTTTTAAGGTCAGGAGACTGTTGAGCATGGATGGAGTATGGCCCATGCAGAATAGCCAAAATTATTTTCAATTCGGCCTTTTGGGCATTGCCCTATGACTTAAAAAAACTCTGCCAACCCATGTTTTAAGAAACTACTTCATTATGTTGCATTTAATAAATTGATATGCCATGGGTGCGGCCCTTTTATATTAGAAGAGATAAATATGGACACACAAAATATTTTAAAGAAGACTAATACATAAGTTATATGTACTAATAAATATTTAGTGATCATTTTTTTAGAAATATCGTTGGCGTATTAGCGACACACTCAGTTTATATCAATTGAAAGTATTCAGTTCAAATCCTCTGTGTGTACATATCGTGGGTTTACATTTTTTGAAGAAATATTACTTTGCGGTGAGGCTGACAGCATGTGTCCCTCGAATTTAATGGGTGGATTTAAAAAAATGTTAAGTACTTGTACATAGAGGCTGGCATCTGGGACCCACCATCCAGGACATACATGGTTGCATTGAGATATGTTAAGAATATCAAAGTAATGGACGCGGCTGAAGAAAAGTCCAACATGCACAAGTTTGTTCTAATCTGAGGCTGACATGTGGGACCCAGCAGTCTGAATAAACAGCTGATGCGGCAAGCAATATTATCGAGTTCACATCAAGGAGGCACGAGCTAAAGAAAAAAGTCCATCATACACACGTTTCTTCTAATGGGAGACTGACATGTGCGACCCAACAGCCTGAATAAATGTCTGATGCAGTGATCAATGTTATCAAGTTCGAAATAGGGAGGCGTGTGCGAAGGAAAAAAAAGTCCAGCATGCGCACGTTCCTTCTAAAGAGATACTGACATATGGGACCCAGTAGTGTGACCAAACGGCGAATGTGTCGAGCAACGTTATAAGTATGGAACAGGGAAGCACTAGCGAAGAAAAACAATTCCTTCATACACGCGATTCTTGTAATGAGAGGACGGCATGGGGACCCACCAGCCTGATTAAATGGCTAATGCATTTATCAATGTTATCGAGTTCACATAGGAGGCACGAGTCAAGGAAAAAATCCATCATATACACGATTATTCTAATGAGAGTTTGACATGTGGGACCAATAACCCTGACTAAACGGTATATGCATGGCTATCAAGTTGGGAACATGGTAGCGCAAGTGAAGAAAAAAATTCATCACACACACGATTCTTATAATTGGAGGCTGACATGCGAGACCCAGCATCCCGACTAAACAACAGATGCATCGAACAACGTTATCGAAATCAATTCAGGGAGGCACAACTGAAAAGTTTGGTCCGCTAGAGACACTGACATCCGGGACCCGCACGCCTTAAAACATTTCGTCGAGTCAACATCACGTGAGGAACCGAAAATCTTACTTCTGCCATGCGTCAGCTGAATTTCTTCCATGTTTTTAGCGGTTTCGTCGTAGTAGAGCACCGCGAAACCGGGAAAATTCCATCGGCCACGGTCGAGCAAAGAAAATCATCACGGAAGAGGCACCTTCTACGACGACCAACGTGCCAAATCGTTGCGGATAGAAACATTTCTTGTAGTGTCATCTCCTGTGCCTTTATCATAGATTCTCTACATAACCACGTTGTATTAATGATTAAATTGTGACCCAAGTTCTTTAAGTCAAGGAACAGGTTCTGAAGTGATCCATGAATTAATTACTAAACCGATATTAAGCATGTCATCAGATATGATAGGATCTGCATTGGCATTGAGGCAGGAAACTACTTCAATGATAGAAAAGTATGGCAAGTCGATTAATGAAGTTATACTTCAACTAAGTGAATTTCTAGTATACATGACAAGAGTGACAGTTTGCATGACCAAACAACCGTCATTATACTCACTCAGAAACAAATTCTCACTTTGTCATCAAACGGATACTTTGAGACATTATGTGGTAATGGTGTCAATATTAGGAGACACTAAACAATTTGCAAACATACGGATCTGGTAAAACAGATCTAAAGACAGGATGTTTTCCACAAGCAGTCATGATCTTAAACACATGTGTTTGCGATAAAAACAAATGCAGCTAGATTATTTTTATTCTAGTGCAAGTGGGAGACTAAAGAAGATAAAAATAATAAATAGTTTTATTACCATATCTCAAAATAATTCATAATAATTTTATATTGTGCTATAACTGTATCAGGAGAAAATACTGATACAGTTGTGGTATACAAACAAACCAAGTCTCTAGCAGCCTCTATTCAACTAGTTCGTTGGGCAACTGATGATCAAAGTTTCCTGATCATGGTGCATTTATGCCACTTGACAATGGAGTCATGTTGTTGAGAATGACATGATAGACATTACCCACATAAGAATTACAACATGATTCAGTCACATGGTTTATAGTTGTAATAATTATAAACAAAGTAATCTTCTCCTTCGACTGTGAGATCATATTAATAACTATCTCCTAAGGAAGCTTTAAACTCATCAAAATTCATGTCCATAACTGGGTGACAATAACGGTGTGTACTGGGTTTCTAGAGGAACAGTTTGAGGCCTATGTATCAAGATCATGATTTGTCCACCCGCGTGATGGGAAGATGCACTGGGCCCACTCGGTGAGATTGTATCCAATAAGCTGCGGCGTAGGACTAGGTCATGGGGATACAAGATCATGGTAACGAGATAAGTAGAATTCAGTAACGAGATTAGTATTCTGTACTAGATCAAATACTCGAAAAGTCATGTATTGAAGAGACAAAGGGAATCGGGTAATAACTTTGTGGTTCAAACGACAGAATTTTGTGGAATGCATAGTTGTCATTATGGGCATCCCTGTCCCGCTATTGATTATTGATAAGATCATGATTATGACATTTCCGAACAGTTGGGTAACACACTTAAGGGCCGATGACGTTCTAAGATCATTATGGAAGCGAAGGGATCACCGATGAGAAAGAGAGAATCGGAATCATTCCAAAAAAGGTATTGCCGGAATAGTTACGAAGAGGATCCGAATTACGTTTGGAAGAAGGAATAAGACAAAAACGGTTTTCAGATTAATTGAGATTTAAATATGCATTTGTATATGTTAATTACGGATTAATATATATTAAATAAATATTTAAATTAATATTAATGGGGAAACTGCCACTATAGGGTAAAAACCCTAGAGGAAATCGGTCCAGAGGATAGCCACCCCAATGGGCAGCAAACAGCCATAGCAGCTAGGCCCACGCGGGGCCCACGCGGGCTAGCGTGATGGCGGGCCGACCCCTCTGGCCACCGCCTCGCCTGGCCATGGGCTGGCGTGTGCGCGCGCGAGGAAGGCTACCCGGGGCACTGCCTGACCTTGCTAGGCCATGGGCTAGGGCACGCGGGCCAGCCCACCTAGCCACTGTTGGCTTCCATTGGTTGCTCTTCTTTTCTCTTTTCCTTTAGTCCCACATGGGGACTTTAGGGTAAGGGGGTCCTCCCTTTCCCCTATATGATAAGGCATATAGTGGAGGGAAAAGACACACAATAAAATAAAAAGAGGATTTCCTAAGGATTTTTCCTTGGAGAATCCCTCTCTCTTAGTTGAATCTCACGATAGTCTGGTTCCAAGACGTACTGCGCACGGGGAGACAACACCACCGGCACGCCGTTGTGCTACTAAATCCTAGTTCTAGAGGGTCTACTTCCGCATACAGACTGGATCAAGGAGAACGGGAGTCCTCGTCGCATACCGTACATGTGAGATATCTCGGTGGCGCTGCACTAGTGGCGTCGGGCTGTCGTACAAGGACCGGAGCAAGGGTGACCTGCGAGGAGCTTCGCGATCTTGACGTCGGACGGGTACAACTACATCACCAACTTTCCCTGTGGGACGTACTGCTTTCGGTCTATAAAGGTAACTATCTGAAACACCATACCCGTTGCTGCATGTGCTAATAGATAGATCCTAGCATCGGATGTTGCGCTATCTAGTAAAATTTTGTTTTCTGCTACGAACCCCTTCACGACTTGAACTATAACAAATGGTAGAATGGGATTAACCAACCATTATATGATCTGTTATCATTTATCGGCAAAACTATATCTTATATGTGGAACATTTTCTTGAGGAACAAAATATATACATGTAGTGCTTTAAGTAACTTAGTATCTAAATTCTATAGACATGACCAGAGATTTTGGACAGTGTGGTCAAGCCCGTGTGTCATTTGATCTAATTATGCCTTGAGCTTCAGTTCAACATAGGGGAGCAAGTGAAGACTTTTCTACCATTTGTGTGTAAAAGCTGTGTCTCTTATCTTGATATTAAGTTTTAAAATGTGCTTATTTATGTCTGTATGACTACCTACCCTTTTTCGGATCGACAGATGTATACATGCCAAAACTCCAAATAGAGATCACCGCCTGGGGCCTGATTTTAAGAAATAAACTCAAAAAAATAGTACATTTCAAATAATTCAAAAAATATACCCAAGTACATAACTATGTCTATGTATGTATAAATTTTAATCGAATTATGTTTTTATATGTGATACAAAAAACATAAATAGGAAGACCAAAATCGAATTTTAAATACCTATTTAGAGCCACATTTCGTGATTTTGTACAGCCTAGAATACAACATATTTTATCTTAAAAATACAACATATTTGTTAACAACATATAAAGGTTTACAGAAATTATCGTCATGTCTCTAAAAAATTTAGGATTTTTCAAACTTTCAAATACTATTTTCAGAAAACTACGGAAAATCGCAACTTTTTCATATAATTTTTTTTTTCAGATTCGTAACCATTTAAATTTAATTTTAAAAACCGAAAAATTACATAAACATGCACAAAACGTCCTTTTGATCGATTTTTTGAACCGCTCGTCAGAATGGAGGAAATGATGATGTGTTGGAAAGATAATGAAATCGCACACCTTTTTTATGTTGGATTTTTTTCAATTTCTCCATTGTTTGCAACTAATTTTGAATATACTAAGATTCGGATTTTTCAAAAATGATAGACAGTAATTTGTCGATTATTTTTTGAAATGCTTGTCAAAATGATAAAAATGATCTCTCGTTTGATAGCTATGGAGTAGGCACAAATTTTTCATTCAGAACATTTTGTCAAATTTAAAACGGTTTAAGAGTAATTGTAAAAATATTGTCCGTGATTTTATTTACTAGATACGGACAGTAATTTGTCGATTATTCGCTTGCAGGAATAATACAAATGAGATCTCATTGGATAGCAATAAAGTAGGCGCAACTTTTGCAGTCAAAAAGTTTTCTCAAATTCGAAACAGTTTAAGAGTAATTTAAGAATACTTTCTGTGGTTTCATTTTCCTAAGGAGGGAACACAATACTTTCCTTTTGTAAAATTTCTATACTTCCCTTTTTTGATTTTTATACTTATCTTTTTTCAGTTTCTATACTTCCTTTTTGCTGGTTTCATTTTCTAGGAAGCAAACACTATACTTCCTTTTTTCAACTTATATACTTCCCTTTATGCAATTTCTATACTTTCCTTTTTCAAATTTCTATACTTCTTTTGCTAGTTTCATTCCCTAGGCAGCAAACATTATACTTCTCATTTTGTATTTTCTATACTTCCTATTTACAACTTTCATACTTCTTGTATTTAAATTTCTATACTTCCCTTTGATGGTTTTCATTTCCTAGTCAACTAAGACTCTACTTCCTATTTTGCAAGTTCTATACTTCCCTTTGTGCAATTTCTATACTTCCCTTTTTCAGATTCCTATACTTTCCTTTGTTGGTTTCATTTTCTAGGCAGCGAACACTATACTTTCCATTTTGAAACTTCTGTACTTTCCATTTTTCAATTTCCATACTTCATGCCTTTAAATTGCAATACTTCCACCTTTTGAAAATTTCTACTTCTTAAACATGTATTGTTCTTTCAGTTATGTTTATCGATAGCTCCAAATTTCATCACTTTTTACTATTGATTTTTCTCTTGTTTATTGCTAGATTTCACTAAAGATTACTTCGTTCTACTAACGTTTTAATGTCGCAATTAGCGAATCCTTGGTTTCTTGTGATGGTTTTTAGGTAATGAACATTTCTTAAAGATCTGATAGCATTTATGGGCTAATTGCATCTAAAGAAGTAAATCCCCAATTGGAGCCCCTTTCATTGGAGGCGTTCAGAGAGCATAACGACCAGCGGTACGGTCGGGATGCTCCCGTACCGTTCGCTCGTACTACACGCCGCCAGCTCTGTTATATCAATACAAGTAACTTTCGTGATGGGGAGACGACAAAAAAGACAACGAAAGAGATAACACATCCGCCGCTAACTCATCTAGAGAGGGTTAGATCAGATCTGGAAGAGGAGAAGAACATCCCCTTGTTCCTTGAAGATTTTCAACTCCTCAACCACATACTCCACCATCATCCCCATCGTTACTTATAGAGAGAGATTGGCAATTTAAGATTAGTTTTGTATTTGATTTGATATTCAATCACTATTGTGGTTTGCTACAATAACTTTGAGATGATTTCTATTTGCAATACATCTATGCTTTTGATTTGTCTTCCTCTCATGTCTGAGTAAATTCCCATAAGCATGGGAGATGTAGGGGATTGGTGAGATGTGTCATGCCTCCTTTAAATCCATCTGTTTGTTATTGTTGTAGTGTTTATTAAATATTGAGAATGATTATCTATGTTCGCCTAATGCTTGTTATCTAATTTAAGGGCCCGGGTAACATGATCCAAAGATCTCATAGGTATGATCTTGTATGCTAGTGAATCCGCCATCCCCGAGTGACATGGCCGATATCAATGAGGATCTAGCACTACTCGAGGAAAAAAGGAACCATCTAGATTAAAGCCTTGATCTGGTTGCAAGACTTTAATTAATGTGCTAACCATTGTCGTCGTAACAAGAAGATGGATCATTAGGGCTGGGTAGAATTGGCCATGAGGACTCCTAGTCGGTATATGGGTTGCTTTCCTACTCACTTACAGATAAGAAATATCACTATCACTTATTCCACTTTATCCATTTGGTGCTTTCACTATCACCATGAACCGTTTCTCTCCGTGCCTAACTTCTCATCTCTAGGACCTCTAAGCACCTTTCTCGTCTTTACTTTTATACAATTTAATCCTTATTTATTTTCTAAGCAAGTTTCCTCTATCTTTCACTCAAAACCTTCACCACCAGCAGTTGTAGTCAATTCACTCAATACCTTTGACACTTTGAGTGCGATAGAAACGCCAAATAAAAAACTTACCAAGGCTCCTTATCAGGACCAAAAACATTAAATGAGGACTCTACAAGTTTCCTCGATCTTTCACTTCTGCGAAAACATTCTCTAGCGAAGTTGTGCACTTGTAGGGCATCAAGATATTTTCTGGGACCATTGTCGGGGAGCTAAGCGCTAAGTGTTGTTTCTTGACAAAAGAAGTTATTGACACCATTCATGATCTCTGTTAAAGACAGAGGTACCACTCGATCAGGAAAACCTTATCTACCTCCATATATTTATCATGTTCCAATCGAGAGACGCCTAGAATTTATTGAAAGATTTTCTAACTCACGTACTATAGATGTGGTTGAACCTGAGCTACCATTGAGAGAATATGGGAATCCACCTAGCCACTTAAGAAAAATGCCTATTCTTTGTCATAAACTTGAAGGCCAGGAATTCAAAATATATCCTGACCTAATTTATATGATGAAAGAAATTTCTTTCGCATGAAAAGAATTGGAAGATTCTAGTGACCACTAGACAAGGGTCCATGACTGTAACACCCTCGCATCGGCCCTATGCAAGTTTTAGCGATTTCCGCCGAACCCGCATAGAAACGATTCAAAGACGCCCACCAGGCACTTGCGTGCGGGTCGAAACGAAGTAATAACATTACACAATAGTCCACGATGGAACCCACAGAAACATATATATACAACAACGACTCCATGAGTCAAAAATACAGATATACAATACAAAGATCCAAATCACCTTGAAAACGATACAACATCTGAGTACGGATAAGACGCAAATTGAACTAAGAGCCCTGAAGAATAACCAATGGCGTCCATAACCCTGCTCAGGCCAAGCCAGAAGGGTAACCCTGCTAACGACGTCGATCTCAAACCTGCTAAAACAAAAGGGGTGCCAACAAAGGGCAAAGGAAACAGGGAGCGGTCAGTACTGAGGCCAGTACACAGCGAGGCTAGAATTCAGCGACTCTCGCCTACATAGGTATGGTGGACTGAAGCGGCAGTGCAACATGCACTAAACAATCTATAGAGACTAGATTCAACTGTCGGTAGAGAGGGATAAGAAAAATCTATGCGGGACCAACCTTATACTAACACCAATCATACCCATCCTGGTATTCCCCCTCGAGACCAAACGAGGAAGTCAAACTGAGGAACTCACACAGTTGGCAGTTTTATTCATTCCATTATAGTTTAAGCACTTACTAGTCAGATATAGATAGCATGAGTCATCCTGATAGCATAAGTAGTGGACAATTTTAGTTAACTAATCAGTTGTAGTTGCAGTACTTACTATTCAGATACAATTAGCATGTGACAAACCAAATCCAGCAGTTGTTGGCACTTTTATTTCATTCCATTGGAGTTGCGATACTTACTAGGCAGATATAACATGACACGATACACCCCAGTTCCACCAGTTGTTGGCACTTTTATTATCCATTCCATTGTAGTGAAGCTGATTACTAGTCACATATTAAGTCAAATTTATAGCACTACTTTAGTTATGCTTGTCTATGATCGAGATACTGTGCTCCAAGTCGTCCATAACCGCGGACACGGCTTTCAGAAAGATTTACCCTGCAGGGGTGCACAAATAGCAACACACGCACGATCAACCTCGGAAAAACCAAATCAAAACTCAACGTGGCTTTCATGACAAAGCAATCACAGGATTCATAAAATATTTCAGGGGGGCACCCCACTAAGCTACCTGCGACGAAGTTGGCCGGCTCCGAGACGGACCCAGGGTTTATGACAATGGTTGTAAACGACTAGGAACCCGAAAGTGTGACTGGGCTTGTCGATACCGCGAAAACATTCCATGTTAAAATAGTATAGGTGCTCCACGCACAATCGTAAATAAAGCAGTAAAGCATGGCATAAGTACAGGATAGTAATAAAGCTCCAAACTACTTTGTGGCCCCAAGAAATAAGAAATGAATCAACCTTTGTCTAAGGGGATTCATGGTCCCACATGCGGATAGTGCGATAGGCAAGGAACAGGTATCAAGTACTCGGGGCCTACGGGACACAAGTGGACATGAAAAAACAAATAGCATATATTGCCCACCGATGCCTCTTTGATTAGTTGTCCCAGCAATTTAATAGTTGTATTTAAAGTCATGATCCTCTCCACCGTAAAGCATATGACAACATTCCAACAACTCTGTGGTACTTCACGACACGGGATCGCACCTGAGCAAGCGACTACGACTCGCAAGACCATCTATCTACCAAACAACAGGTAATAGGAGGTGTCCAAGGCAATATAAAGGCTGCACGGAATATATCTGGTACGGAACACTAAAGCATCATGACACAGATAGCAATAGATCAACAGGAGGAAATAAGAACTATAAATGCAAAATAGGTAGAAAGGGGGAGATGCTCGCCTAGGAAACATAGCCGAAGATACATTATCCGAATAACTTGTCGATACTCGCATCAACTCAACGTCCTAATCCACGAAGAGCCAAAGCACTAAAAGAAACACTGAATGCACTATTTAATACTACGGTGGAAGATCGGGCATGATGCATGTATGATGCATGACATGGCAAAGATGTGGTGCAATTAGACAATATTAAGCGGAACCGGAGTCCCGATAATTAATTAGATGGTTCATGTTGTTTAGGTACCCCGCAATTTAAATGTTGGCTTAACAAGGCAAAAATGGCATCGGTTCGCTACACAAGTTTAAATGAAGCCAATACAAGACTAGAATAGCCGGCATATAGTCTCCATATTTAATTATTAGGTGAATCGACAATATACCCCAAACAAATGAAGATGTATGTGATATGATCAATTTATATGCAATAGGTGACAATGCCATATATGATAAAATATAGGGGTCTCGGATAGGGGTCATACATAAAGGTCCAAAGATCTTGGGGTTCCGAGGGTTTGACGGGGTCGGTCTTTAGATCCATGAAGGAGATCTTGGTGTCCGGGGTCTCGGTGTCTTCGGATACCGGGTCGAAGAGCTTGGTGGCCTTTGGGTTCGAGATCGGGGTCTTCGGTTCCTTGTCGGAGTACTCATGGCTTCTAGTGAGGTATCGGCATCTGCACATGTCCATGACACGGACGAGAGGGAGATCTTGGCGGCAACATGATGTCGAAACAGCGAATCTCAAGTCATGCGGCCCTTCTTCTAGTACTTGTGTTCCACCACCACAGAAACATGCAGCAGAATACTTGGACATCAGAGCCAGGGTAGCACGCTTGTGGCAACGACCTCTACAGATACACACACGCGAGGCAACATACTTGCTGGCCGAAGCAGGCATGGTCGAGCGCGGCCAGACGCGGGCTCGAGGCGGCCAAGGGCCCCTGGTGGATGCATGGCTCGGACGAGGATGACTGCTGCGAGCTTGTAGGGGCGGCGCCCTTGTGAAGGAGGAGACGGGACCGCGGCGGGCGAGGCCAACAACGGCGACGCGAGGTTGCAGAGCGGCGAGGACACGGTCGCGGCCGGAGGTGCTCGGGCGCGGCGGTTGCTCACAGCGGCGGCGCGGGTCAGAGGGGGATCCGGCGACGCGTCGCGAGACGGTGAGGAAGGTGGCCTCACGGTGGGGCTCTGCGCAGAGAGGGCGCAGGGTAGGTGGGCGGCGAGGCTGGGCCGACGGGGGGCGCGGGCGACTCAAGCTTGGGAAGGACGAGCAGGTGCTAGGGCAGCTGGACTTGGCACGAGCAGCATCGAACGAGAGGAGGGCCAGGGAGGAAGCAGCACATCCGGGGGCGAGGTCGAGGTAGGTGCAGGCGCGGTCTCGGCGGTGGCTTGCCGAGAAGGGGAACGAGGGAGGCGACGCAATGAGGACGGACGACAGGGCGGCGATGGCCTGGCAGACGCACGGCGGCGGCAGGGCTCTGCAGGCGAGGGCTAAGGACCAAGGCGGGGGATCGCGAGGTGAGGACAGGATCAAGCAGGGCGGGGTCACGCATCAAGGTGGGGCCAGGGACTTGTCGTGTAGCGACGTGCGGGCTGGGGCGGTTGTTGCGTGTGCGTGTCGGTGTTGCTGGTACGCTGCTGCACGCGTCGAGTTGATTGTGTATCGCGTGCGGCACGCGGGTGTGGGTGAGTGCGCCCAGGTGGTGGCGGCTGGGTAGGTTAGCTTAGGGTTAGGGTTAGTCGATCTAGGGTTTTGTCTAGATTTGGATCTAGGGTTAGGATGAGATAGGGTGGTAGGCTGCTACTAGATGGGCCCTTTGGGCCTGGCCGGTGGCGGCCTCCCCGGAACAAAATAGTTTTTATATCTTTTAGTTTATTTTAATTTCTAAGATGGTTTTCTTTTGTAACAGCTTTTAGACAAAACAAAATATCCGGAAAAATGCCGGGGTTTTAATTTGAAATAGAGACGAGGGGCATTTAGAAAACAAAGGTTGGCCTTTAGAAAATAGTTTTTGACGAACTTATGCATGATCACATGACGATGCTCAAATGCAATGTGGCATGATGTCATGAGCATGATATCATGAGCATGTGGTCATGATGATGCACACAAATTGTTGGGTCCGGAGCATAGAAAACAAAAAAATTCCTACGATGAGAACTACACGCCAAGATCTATCTACTAGGTACAGAGCAACGGGTGGACATACATCCAATGAGAACTTACCCTCGAAGACAACGAGTTTTGTTAACGAGTAGGAACTCGTGGTTGATGTAGTCGTACACTTGCCGATCTCAAGATCGTGAGGAAGTCCGAGCACCGCAACTCAGCAGCGCATCCATACTCACACACACGTTCAAGCCACCGGACAACCTCCACCTCCTCGCTCCAGCGATCCAGCAGAAGCAGCAACTCCTTCCAGACGAAATGCCACCGGGAACATGTATCTCGCTAATCCGAGACCATGGGGAAATAATTCTAGAGGGGGAGAGAGATCCTTCACAAGGAGGTGTGTGGAAGAAGGAGGAAGAGGGGGCCTTTTATAGGAGGAGGGGGTGCCCCTCCTTCATGGCCGGCGCATGGGGGTGACTCCTCACCTCCCCCATTCATGTGGTGGTAAACCCTCCACATTAAAATACCTCTTCACATTCCCCTTTAAAGTCCCTACTTTAAATGCATTAAAATTCTCCAAGTTTAATGCTCTCTCATTTAATAAAACTCTTTTATTAAATTTATTCATAATTTTGTTAATTACTTTAATTAAAAAACATTCACATATAACCCCTTGCAATATTTCAATATCACATGCAGAACCACTTTCTGCAATTTCACCCGAAACAATTTCCGGTTTCTATCGAAACAATTCCTGCGCTTTGCAATTCTTTCGTCTGAAATATATGTGCTCCAAAATGGTGTCTGGTAACTCTTAAGTGTCTCACCCTACTGTTCGCGAATAATGCAGACATGATTGAGACTCCTCTCAGATAAATAATCAGAAGCGGGACCTGGAGATCCATACTGACTCCTGGATATTCAACGATGACTTCTTGTGATCGTGAGAACCTTTAACGCTAGTAACTAAATCCCTTTGTCTCGTGATATATTACATGTCCGAGATTCGATCATTGGTATCTCCATACCCAGTTTGATCTTGTTACCAACATGCACTCTTTTCTCGTTCCCGTGATATAACATTTTAGTGATCACATCACTTGCTTGCAAGCTATCTTAATGTGATATCACCGAGAGGGCCCAGAGTATATCTATCCGTCATCGGGATTGACAAATTCCACTCTTGCTCCATGAGCCTCAACATAACACCTTCGTAGCACTAAACCCATCTTTATAATCACCCTGTTACGGTGTGACGTTTGATGTTATCGAGATACTCTTCTGGTGTTAGCAATTAACATGATCTCATGGTCTAAGGATAAAGATTACTTCGTATGGTGTTATAGCAATATAAACATAATGACTTTGATCGTAATGCTATACTTCGGATGAATGTTCATCACATCATTCCACCAATGTTGTGACCTTGTTATTAACAACATCCAATGTCCATGATCAGGAAACCTTGATCATCTTGTTAATCAACGAGCTAGTTTATAAGAGAGGCATAACTAGGAACCCCTTTTTGTTTATTAAACACACATGTATTGATGTTTCCGATCAATAAAATTATAGCATGCAAAATAAACATTTATCATAAACATGGAATAAGATAATAACCACTTTATTATTGCCTCTCGGGCATATTCCCTTCAAAAATAAAAACAACACGTGATTTTCTAGTAGTGGTTTTCCCGGGGTGCTACAATTCGACACCACTAACAAGGGATCTCGCCCTCGAGATCCGCCTCATGGTACGGAGGAGAAGGCTGATGATTTGAATCTTCTCGCTTCGTGTAGATCCTCGCGACACCACTAACAAGGGTGCTTACTCCATCTTGTAATCGTCAACACCACCAACAAGGAATCATTGTTCACATCTGTCGAGAGAACACTCTGGAGAAACAAGGACAAAGATAAAGGTATCGAAAGGTAAGGCCACCTTTAACTTTCGTGCAAGGAGTAAAATTGCATCGATCCACCCATTCAATATACAGAAGCGAATGATAAGAGTAGTGGTATGGTCGTGACTCCATCCCGCACTCAAAGCATTACTTTGCACATGAATAGGAGAATTATGCACCCAACTCTCGGAATTCAGACTGAAGATCTCGACAAGCGAGGTTGGGAAACAAAGGAGTGATGCAGGGTTTCATCGGATCTGATGTAGATGAGGTCGTCGTATTGGAAAACACCAGAAGGCACAAGAAGGAACAACGAGAAGTCCAACAGATGAAGGATTCCTCAGATAGCATGAAGACCGGATGTAGAAGCACCGTTACCAAAGGAGGAAGCGAAACCCTGAAGGTACGACGGAAACACAACCACGAGAATTCCTGGACTTGAAGAAAAGATAAGAGAGCAGATTCAAAACACGCGAAGGTAAGAGGAGAATAGCACAGAGGTAAGGAGTAAAAGCAGACCTAATCAGATATATCCAACCGATTTTTCAAAATAGTTTTGACACTCTACAATGTCCGTTAGCTAGGTTATCCTACAGGCTGGACCAGTGGGGTATCGTAAAAACCTGGCTCTGATACCACTTTGTAACACCCTCGAATCGGCCCTATGCAAGTTTTAGCGATTTCCGCCAAACCCGCATAGAAATGATTCAAAGACGCCCACCAGGCACTTGCGTGCGGGTGGAAAATGAAGTAATAACATTACACAATAGTCCACGATGGAACCCACAGAAACATATATATACAACAACGACTCCATGAGTCAAAAATACAGATATACAATACAAAGATCCAAATCACCTTGAAAACGATACAACATCCAAGTACGGATAAGACGCAAATTGAGCTAAGAGCCCTGAAGAATAACCAATGGCGTCCATAACCCTGCCCAGGCCAAGCCAGAAGGGTAACCCTGCTAACGACATCGATCTCAAACCTGCTAAAACAAAATGGGTGCCAACAAAGGGAAAGGGAAAAAGGGAGCGGTCAGTACTGAGGCCAGTACACGGCGAGTCTAGAATTCAGTTTAGCAACCCTGCAATCAAGATACAAGAAGTCTCTTGTGTCCCCAACACACCTAATACACTTGTCAGGTGTATAGGTGCACTAGTTCGGTGAAGAGATAGTGAAATACTAGTGGTATGGATAATTATAAGTGGTAACGGTGCTAGAAAATAACTTGATGGCGTGAAAAAGACTAAAGGCAAACTGAAATAAAGATGGAAGCAAGCAAACATTTAACAGATCTAATTGCAAATGGTGTTTCAGTGCTAAGAAACAAGGCCTAGGGATCATACTTTCACAAGTGAACACTCTCATATAAATATCTTCTCTTTATGATACTACTCTTAACTACTCTCCAGTTGAACACTCTAATCAATGGTAGGGCTATAACAGCACACCTCAAAGTTCATATTTCCCATCTAGAAAGCCCCACACTGTCACCTTGAGCTCTAGGCGGTTCCAACAAACACCACAATTTCATAGAAAGATCCAACTCCAAATATAACTCATAACAAGTATTTGTAATTTCTAGCATAAGTGCCACCATGGTGTGCACGCTGTCACTTTCACACACATGGGGAGAGCAGAGATCTATTAAAGCACTTGAGTAGTAAGGTAGATCTATAGATTACAAGCTCATGATCTCAATAAGATCATGCATAGAGAGAGAGATGAACACATAGCTACCCATAGAACCCTTAGCCTCGAGAGAGAACTACTCCCTCCTCATCTTGGGAATCAGCAATGGTGATGGAGATGGTGGTGGAGATCAATGGAGATGGCTCTGGGGGCACTTCCCCGTCCCGGCAGGGTGCCAGAATAGAGACTTTCTATCCCCCGAATCTCCCCTTCGGTGGCGGCGGCACTGCGGAACTTTTCGTGGATTTCTGATTGACGATTTAGGGTTTCTGCCTCGGGAGGAATATATAGGTGAAGGAGTCAAGGTCGGTGGCCGGCCAGGGGGCCCACACCATGCCCTGGCGTGGCCTAGGTGGACCCACGCCTAGGGGTGGTGTGGCCACCCTATGGCCCCTCTCCGACTCTCCTTCTGGCTCCGTGAGTCTTCCGGGAAAATAGTAACTTTGGCTTTTGTCCCGTCCAATTCCAAGAATATTCATTTTCTGACTTCCTGAAACCAAAAACAGCAAAAAAAACAGGCAACTCGCACTATGGCATCTTGTTAATAGGTTAGTCCAAGAAATCATATGAAAAGTACTCCAAAGTTGGAACAAAACATAAGAAAGTAGATAAAACCAAGCATCGAACATCAAAAATTATAGATACATTTGCAATGTATCAACCGACTCTCTAACGAGTTCATTAAAGGCGTGCATTATTTTTTCTTGTGGCCGAGGCAAACAAGCGGAATGGTTTTATGTCTTGTCCATGTGGTGTCTGTCAGAATCATAAATAATACTCTTCCTCAAGAGTCCTTCACAGCCACCTGTTTCGGTCCGGTTTCATGACCGACTATAATTGTTGGACCAAGCACAGAGAAAGAGGGGTTATGATGGAAGACAACGAAGAAGAAGAGAATGACAATGACTACCCTGAATACGATGGTACTACAATGGAAGACAATTATGAAGAAGAAGATGAAGAAAGGGCATCAGATCTGCCCGATGATGATCTTAGTCGGGCCATTGTTGATGCCCAGGAAGAATGCGTAACTGAAAGGGAGAGGTTGAAGTTCAAGAAGATGTTAGAGGATCACAACAAATTGTTCTACCCAAATTGTGAAGATGGGCACAAAAAACTGGGTAGCACATTGGAATTGCTGTAATGGAAGGCAGAGAACGGTGTGACTGACAACGGATTTGAAAAGTTGCTGAAAATAATGAAGAAGTTGCTTCCAAAGGATAACGAACTGCCTGCCAGTACCTACGAAGCAAAGAAGGTTGTCTGCACTCTAGGATTAGAGGTGCAGAAGATACATGCATGAATTAATGACTGCATCCTCTACCACGGCGAGGAGTACGAGAATTTGGATGCATGCCCAGTATGCACTGCATTGCGGTATAAGATAAGACGAGATGACCTGGTGATGTTGAGGGCGAGCGCCGCATGAAGAGGGTTCCTGCCAAGGTGATGTGGTATGCTCCTATAATACCACAGTTGAAACGTTTATTCAGGAACAAAGAGCATGCCAAGTTGTTGCGATGGCACATGGAAGACCGTAAGAAAGACGAGATGTTGAGACACCCCGCTGATGGGTCGCAGTGGAGAAAAATCGAGAGAGAGTTTCCGGACTTTGCAGGTGATGCGAGGAACTTATGGTTTGGTCTAAGTACAGATGGCATGAATCCTTTTGGGGAGCAAAGCTGCAGTCATAGCACATGGCCTGTGACTCTGTGTATCTATAACCTTCCTCCTTGGTTGTGCATGAAGCGGAAGTTCATTATGATGCCAGTGCTCATCCAAGGCCCGAAGCAACCCGGCAACGACATTGATGTGTACCTAAGGCCATTATTTGAAGAACTCTTACAGTTGTGGCACGGACAAGGTGTACGTGTGTGGGATGAGAACAAGCGGGAGGAATTTGACCTACGAGCGTTGTTGTTCATAACAATCAATGATTGGCCTACTCCTAGTAACATTTCAGGACAGACAAACAAGGGATAGAATGCATGCACACACTGTTTAAACGATACTGAAAGTATATATTTGGATAAATGTAAGAAGAATGTGTACCCGGGGAATCGTTGTTTTCTTCCGCCCACGCACATCCTAAGAAAGAAAGGTAAGCATTTCAATGGTGAGGAAGACAGCCGGTGTAAGCCTATCCGCCATACTGGTGATGATGTATTTGACGTGGTGAAGGATTTAAAAGTAATCTTTGGAAAGGGTCCTGGTAGACAATCTGTTCTGAAGGACGATGTCAGACACGCACCCATGTGGAAAAAGAAATCTATATTTTGGGAGCTACCCTATTGGAAATTCCTAGAGGTCCGCTCTGCAATTGACGTGATGGACCTGACGAAGAATCTTTGCGTGATGCTCCTAGGCTTCTTGGTCATGTATGGTAAGAGAAAAGATACACCTGAAGCACGGCAGGACCAACAACGTATAAAAGACCGAGACGGCATGCATCCAGAGATGTTTGAAGGTACTACTAGATATGCTCTTACCAAAGAAGAGAAGGAAATATTTTTTGAAGTCCTTTATAGTATCAAGGTCCTGTCTGGTTTCTCGTCGAACATAAAGGGAATAATAAATATGGTAGAGAAATTTTTTCAAAACCTAAAGTCTCATGACTGCCACGTGCTTATGACCCAGCTGCTTTCGATTGCATCGAGGGGACTCCTGCCGGAAACTGTTCGAGTACCCATTGTGAAGCTATGTGCATTTCTCAATGCAATTTCTCAGAAGGTAATCAGTCTAGATAGTCTACTAAGGTTACAGAAAGATGTGGTCCAATGTCTTTTTCAGCTTCGAGTTGGTGTTCCCACCATCCTTCTTCAATATTATGACTCACCTCCTAGTTCACCTAGTCGATGAGATTAACATTCTTGGTCCTGTATTTCTACACAATATGTTCCCCTTTGAGAGATTCATGGGAGTGTTAAAGAAATATGTTCATAACCGTGCTAGGCCAGAAGGAAGCATCTCAAAGGGATATGGAACAAAGGAGGTCATTGAGTTTTGTGTTGACTTTATTCCTGGCCTTAAGCCCATCGGTGTTCCTGAATCATGGCATGAGGGTAGAATTAGTGGAAAAGGCACGCTAGGAAAGAAAGCAAGGATATGTATGAACGGACATTCTCTCACTAAAGCACACTACACATTTCTGCAAAGTTCCACCTTGGTGGCTCCGTATATCGAGGAACACAAGAATATTGTACACTCCAACAACCCGGGGAAGCCTGGCTCCTAGATTAGAGATGAACATATGAGGACTTTTGGCGGTTGGTTGCAGACACATCTCATGAATGACATAAATGTTGGAGAGCATTTGTACTTGTTGGCAAGGGCACCATCTTCGACTATATTGACTTTCTAAGGGTACGAGATAAATGGGAATATATTTTACACGATCGCCCAAGATAAAAAAGAGCACCAATCAAAACAGTGGTGTCCGATTTGATGCAACAGACGAGAATGGGCAAAAGGATACATATTATGGTTACATAGAGGAGATATGGGAACTTGACTATGGACCTTTTTTTAAGGTTCCTTTGTTTCGGTGCAAATGGGTCAAGCTGACAGGAGGCGGGGTTGAGGTAGACAAGAAATACGGAATGACAACAGTGGATCTCAACAACCTTGCGTATAGAGATGAACCATTTGTCCTAGCCAATGAAGTGGCCCAGGTTTTTTATGTGAAGGACATGTCTACCAAACCGAGAAAAAGAAAAGATAAGAAAAAGAATACAGCATCCGATGAGCCAAAGCGCAACATAGTTCTTTCCGGAAAAAGAAACATCGTGGGGGTGGAGGATAAGACAGACATGTCAGACGATTATGATAAGTTTCATGAAATTCCGCCCTTCACTGTGAAGGATGACCCAAGCATCCCGTTAAGTAAGGAAGATGCTCCATGGTTACGGATTAGAAGAAAACCCTAACATGTGTGGATGTTGGTGATATACAATATTATTAAACCTTTGTTTTTAATGATCTTCTTATATGTATATGGATATGAACTATCTTGATCTCAATAGGTAGTATTGCAACTTGTTGTGGCCAGACATTTATTAATATTAAAACGTAAAAATTAGTCATAATCATATCTAGCCCTGTAGTACGCAGCTTCTGGGTCATCTTCAGAATCGTCATCGTCATCGTCATCGCTCATAGCATGCGGATGGATCCTCAGCCCTTCCTCGTAGCACGCGGATGGATCCTCCGGCCTCGGATTCACGACGCGCGGGGGAGGGGGCTCCCGGATGACGACCCCAATACGCCATAGGCCTTCACCACCACCACCATTCTTGTGGCTATGCTGCTGGTGAAAGTGCGGGTACCTCAGGCGAGGATGGTCTCCCATGGCGATGTAGCGCATCACACTGGCGATTGTCCGGTTCGCCCACCACAGGATGCGACTAGCCTCGTTGTGGTTCACTGGGGGCGGGCCGTCACCCTCGTACCTGGCGATCTCCCTTTCCCGCCGGTTTGCGAACAAGGCATTCCAGGTGTCGAGGTTGTCGGGATCCCAATGGGGATCCATCCGCTCCTCCGGCGTGAGCTCGAGGTAGAAGTGGTTCGTGATGGTCGCCTGGCGGGCCGAACCTTGAGGCACAGGAGGAAATGGAACCCCTCCAGCGCTCAGCATCCAGCCAGCGGGCAACCGGTACACGGGCATGGGTAGCTGGAGGCGCACAGCGCCTCGGTCAGAAAGGCCTAGTAAGCGGTGTCCATTGTTGTGAGAGAGAATGTGTGGATGTGTGGATGGACATGGCGGTCGGCCTAGATATAGAGGGACACGGCGGAAGAACATGGTGGGAAGCGGGGGAAATGGCGGGAGAACATGGCGGGAAGCGGGGGAAATGGCGGGAGAACATGTTTTAGTCCTAGTTAATAGTTTTAGTACTAAATATTATATTTCTAATGAGTCTATTATTTTTTGTGAATATTTTGGTATATTATATGTATTTTTCCATTTTTAAATAATAAACTATATTTTTATTATTTTTGTGAACATTTGTACAAAATATAATACTTGTTAAACAATAGATAATTTCATTTAAGTTGTATAATAAAGTATGATAATAGATTTAAATTATAGATCTTCTTTTTCTGAAAATTTTGATATAATACATAATTTTCTAAAAACTATAAACCATTTTTAGTTTTGGCGCCAAAAACAACCTTTAGCCCAGGGTTGTAATACAAACCGGGGCTAAAGGGGTGTGGCGCGCGGGAAGTGCGTGGGCTGAAAAGACCTTTAGCCCCGGATTGTAATACAAACCGGGGCTAAAGGGGGACCTTTAGCCCCGGTTTGTATTACAACCCGGGGCTAAAGGGGGGTGGTATAAATACCCTACCCCCACCCCGGGTCGTGCCACGACCCGGAGAGACACACCATTCGTTCCCAGAGGAGCTCGCTGCCGTAGCCCGCGCCGCCCTTCGTGCCGCCCGCGCCGTCCGTGTCGCGTCCCTCCGTGCCGCCGCTGCCGTCCGTCCCACCGCCGCCCGCGCGCCGTCCCGTCTCCGCGCCGCCCGCGCCGTGTCCCGTCTCGGTCCGTGCCGACCGCACCGTCTCTCGCGTCGCCCGCACCGCCTCGCCGTCAGGTACGGTGATCGCCGCCCTCAATTAGGTTAATTATGTGTTAATTTTGGTTAGTATTAATTAGGTTAATATTAGGTTAGTATTAATTAGGTTAGTATTAGTATTAGTATTACTATTACTATTATTATTAGTATTTAGTATTAGTATTAAGTATTAGTATTAGTATTTAGTATTAGTATTAGTATTTAGTTAGTATTTAGTATTTAGTATTAGTATTAGTATTAGTATTTAGTTAGTATTTAGTATTTAGTATTAGTATTTAGTATTAGTATTTAGTATTAGTTAGTATTAGTATTAGGTGAATTGTATAGTATTATCTAGGGTTAGGTAGGATTAGTTAGAATACTTAGTTAATTAGGTTTAGTTTAGTTAGTGTTAGGTTTAGGGTTAGTGTTATTAGTTTAGTTAGTTAATTATGTTTTATGATTGTAATTTATTGCTATTATTTAGTTATGTCGCGTCTACCTCGTCCGAGCCTACTGGAATCCGTCGGGGATGTCCCAGTCTGGGCTCCGCCGGGTTGGCACTAGGAGGTGCTACCTGTTGGGACTCATACCTTGGTGAGGAATCCGGGTATCATCGTCGACCCGGAGCTTATTTGGTGGCGTCCACAAGGTCCAGGAGCGATGCAGAGGGAGCCAGCCCCCGAGGAGGTGGTACGTCGTCGTATCAGGGAGGAGGATGAGCATGTACGACGATACATGTATCTTTTGGAGACTAAATTCTCCAATATCTGGCAGGTTCACGGATCTCACCCGAGCTATTCTCCGGTGATGGTTCCTCTTCTATGGCTGTAGAGCTCCCGTAGCACAAAACGCGGCAGCCGCGTTCGCTGGTTTGATATGAGCGAGATGTATTAATAATGTACTTTATATTATGAGTGAGATGTATTAATAATGTACTTTATCTTATATTATTGTACTTTTTCTTAATCACTAAGTACTGTATCCGAGTTGTCGCAGTTGTAATATTCTTTTACTTATTGCAATATTCTTTTTCTGTATTAGTTAAGCTATGGACGGTAGACAGAATGAAGAGGAGCTTCTCAACATTATAGATGAGGGTACTGGGGGGTCTTATTATGATGGCTCCGAATATCTTAATTTGTCTGGAGGAGACGATGGTGGAGAAAATAGTGGAGACGATGGTGCTGACCATGGTGGAGACCATGGTGAAGACACCATAATAATGACAAACTCCGTCGAGGTATATAAAGCCTCTATCGATCATTCACTAGTATAGATGCACTAATTGATTCGTATATTTGTACTGACGAATGTTTCTTCTTTTAGACCTCCGCTTCCGGCCAATCTTCTACAAAGACAAGAGGCCCGACACACAAGTTGCCCGCTGATGTCCGTTTCAGCATTGACTTAGTCTCTCCGCAGGGTCAACCGCTGGAGCCCAAAGAAGCTGCGAATGCATTTACAAGACAATGCGGAGTGATTGTTAGAGACAAAGTCCCGATCACCACGCGAAATTGGAACAAGTCAGGAAAGAAAAAGGATCCAGCTAGGGCTAGTTTTGTAGATGACAGAGCGAAAGATACGATGTGGAATTCTCTCATGACACATTTCACCCTACCAGTCTTGGAGACTGGTGAGCTCACACAGCAAATGACGAGGAAAGTCAAGCACTTTGCTCTTAAGAAGATGGCCGAACTATTCAAGGAATGGAAAAAAAGGTTGTACCACAAGTATGTCTTGAAGAAAACAACTCCTCCATTCGTTGGCCCACTAGAGTTGCAGCAGGATAACTGGGCCGCATTTGTGGAATACAAGACCTCGAAACCAGCTAAGGCAATATCAGCAAAAAATAAGTTAAATGCAGTCAAAAAGAAATATCACCATCATATGGGCACATGTGGCTACAGGAGTGCCATGCCTAAGTGGGATAAAGCTGAGGCTGACCTGGAGGCTAAAGGGGTCACTCCAGCTATGTCTAGTTGGCCCTTGAGGTCAAGAAATTAGGTATTCGGGCATGGGGCATCATTAGACCCAGAAACAGGCGAGATTGTTGCAGCCGAAGAAATTTCTTCACCGAAGAAAGAACTTATTAAAGTGATAAAAGAGGTTGAAGAGGGAACGTTTGTTCCCGATAGAGAGAACGATCAGCTGACAAAGGCTCTCAGGAATCCTGAAAGGGCTGGACGAACAAGAGGGTTCGGACCTTCTTATCCATGGGTTATCGGGTTTCCCGAGCACCGTGACACGTACAGAAGCCGGTCGAGAAGAACAAAGCGGCAAAAAGAGGAGGATACGGAGCGGTTCGCGAGGTTTGAAGCCATGCTGCAGGAGCATCGCCAGGAGCTTAATGAACTTAAAGGACTCCGACAGCAAGATCCTATACCGGACAGTACGGTCGGCTCATCACAACGGAAAAGCAGCGTGGCTTCCACGGAGGGCCACGGTAATGATGCAACGATGGATGTGTACCCCGTGGATGCAATTAAGGAGAAGACTAGTTGTGAGCTGCATGTTGAACTGAAGAATATTTCCATGAAGGTGGCGGTCGGCTTTGCTTTACCTTCTGCACCGGGAGCGACCTACCATTGCAATCCGATTCCAGCTGGCTATGCTCATGTCGGTGTGGATGAAATTCTACCTATGTGTCAGTCACTACAGCTTGACATCCCTGGAGGTGAAGGGGAGACGACACTGGGAGAAGTCATGAGTGGCTTCATTCTTTGGAAAAAAGAATACATCAAGTTTCCAGGCTCGACACCAAGGCCACCTTCTCCACCGAGAAACAATCCATCACCTCCAAGGCAACCGTCTCCTCCCAGTAATAGTACAATCTATGACCCCAACGCGAGTCCATCTCAATCTACGCAGCCGCCTCCACCCACTAAGGGCCAAAAGCAGAAGAATACCACCGCTCCGTCAAGCGATAACCGACGCCCAAAGAAACAGTTGTCGCCCCTCCCAAGAGTACCGCCGGTTCCTCCTGAGAGGGCTTACGACCTGACCGATGAGGAGACCGATGCGGTCGTACGGGCCGAAGTGGATGCTCATTTTAAAAAGAAACAACCTGAGCCAGAGGTCCAAATAAAACCGGAAACCAAGGAGCACTTTAGGAAATTACCGACGCAGCCATCCCAAGCTCAGTTAAATGCGCCAGATGACTATACACGATGTCTTCAGAAGACACTGAAACAGAAGAGATCAAGCGGTAGAGGAAGCATCACAAAAGAGGTTCCCCAGCAGGGGGAACAAGCAAAATAATCGAGTGGTAGCGGAAGCATCAGAACAGACGTCCCCCAGCTGGGGAAACAAGCAAAACAATCGAGTGGTAGCCGAAGAACCAAAAGAGATGTTCCCCAGCTGGGGAAACAAGCAAACCAATCGCTCCCCCCACTCCAGGTGAACATACCCGAACCTCAACTATATGAGGAACCTATGGATCTGGAAATGGCTAGGATATTGGCCGAGCAATGTGATATGCCTATTCATGAAATTATTCACGGCGATATGCCCAAGGCTGAGGTAGCACCCAAATTTGTTAACGGGGAGCCTCTGGTCAGTTTTGAGAGGTTTCGGGATATGTCAACACAAATGCGACGATTCCATGAATGGTACATGAAAGCATCAAAAGAATAGCGAAATTGGCTCTTACTGAAAGTTCGAAAATCGCATTACTTCACTGAAGACGAGATCCCTGTTGAATTTACAGAATTATTTTAGTTATTCAATCTAAAGGAACTCGACAAAACTATCCTCAGTTCGTATTGTCTGTAAGTGATTACTTTATTTATGTAATTAGGTCTCTATCTCAGATTGTTCAATTCATTGTCGGTAAGTATACTCACTATATTCTTTTGTACGCTATATATAATGATGCAGAATGAAGATACTCGATTGTAAAAGGAAGGCTATCAATGGATTTGGGTTCATTGACCCACATCGAGTTTATGGAGCTATACTAAAGGATAAACCACTAGAGACCGAGCACAACTTGTTGCGGTTTCTCACGAAACAGCATTTCTGTAATGAAATACTATTTCCTTACCACGACGGCAAGTGAGTTTTTGTACACATTAACTTTTGCTTACTCGATGTTCAGTGTAAATGATGAGTTACTGACATATGTAAACCTTGCGTAGGTACCACTGGATTCTTCTAAGCATTTCACTTGACTTGGGAAGAGTTCACATCATGGACTCACTAAACAAAGACATTGAAAACTACTGCAGCATTATCGATGCTCTCCAAAGGTAATTTCAACCATCATCGCACTATATCGGTTTCTTTCGTTTATTTTCTGGGATATCAAGTAGTTATTAACTCATACATTAATTTTCTTTGTCGGGTAGGGTTTGGACACAGTTCAAGAACCATGTCCGCGGTCAATGGCGTCAGGAGCTATTTTTTAAATCACTCTCGGTAAGTACTACGAGCTAAGTCCGCGCATCTATTTAATTCTAGTTTATGTGCATTTATCATGCTAGCGTTATTATTTGATTGAATTCTATTCTTGTAAAGTGCGCGACGCAGCCACATGGAACTAATCTATGTGGATTCTACATGTGCGAGTTCATTCGCATCAGTATTGAGAAGCCCTCGGAAAATGTTTGAGTAAGTAAACAATATATTCACCATTTACTTTTATTACAAAATGTTGTGTTGAGTCTAATTCATACGATCTGCTTTTTATATAGTTAGACGCGATGCGGGACAAGCTCCTACCAGAGGACTGCCTAATAGCAATCCAAGAGGAATTTGCTGCATTTTTTGTCGACGAGGTCATAGACCCACGCGGAGAACACTCTATACGTAGACCCTAAAGCATTCATGTAATGATCTCCATGTAATCAAATAGACATGCTCTGGACCCGGTTGGGACTCCATGTATGCTTGTAAGAGAAAATTATATTATATATTGCGTCAATGTGTACAAGTACTGTGTAGTAGCGTTCTGTATGTATACGAAAACTTGTTTCTAATGAAAACACAGAATGAAAAATAATTAAACACAAAACACAAAATGAAAAGTAAAACACAAAACCCTAAAACCCCATCCCCTGCCGCGGCAGCCAAATGGCCCAAAATGCTGCCGCGGTAGGGAACCTTTAGTCCCGGTTCGTAACATGACCCGGAGCTAAATGTCCTGCCGCCCAGCGCGCCTCGCAGGCCACGTGGTTGGACCTTTAGCCTCGGTTCGTAACAAAACCGGGGCTAAAGCTTGGACCTTTAGTCCCGCTTTTGCAGTCCCGGTTCGCAATCCGGGGCTAAAGGCCCTTACGAACCGGGACAAATAGCCCATTTTCCACTAGTGCTATACCACCGAAAGACCCAAGCCCGGAGGAGCACTGGCAAGCTCTGGAGGAGGGATGGCATAAGGCTAATGCGGATGGCTCTTTCTTTCCGTCTTCGGGTCGAGGAGGTCGTGGTGTGATTTTGCGGAATCACCATGGCAGGTTTGTGGCAGCAACCAACCATTTTTTGCCCTCCATCGCCGACCCGGAAGGTGCGGAGTTGTTCGCTTGCAAGCGTGCTCTCGATCTGGCTAAGGACAAGGGTATTGCGAAGATTTTTCTTGAGACGGACTGTTTGGGTGTTGTGTCAAAGCTGAAGAGCAAGGAGCTGGATCGATCGGTTTATGGACCGGTTGTGGAGGAGATCAAGCAAACATTCAATCAGGCACGTGCTTCGTTCTGGTAATAAAGTGGTGCACCATCTAGCGAAATTAGGCTGCGGAAATAATATTTGTAACACCTGGTTGGAGTACCCACCAGAGACTATTGTGAACTTGTTGGCACCTGGATGTATGATATGAATGCAGCCATTTAATCTAAAAAAAAAAGTCGGAAGAACCTGAATCTTCCAGTACGGGTAATTATTCCGAGTAAATTTCTCCGATGGGGGAGAGCCCAGAAGCGCCACCACAGACGCGCTCGAGGAAGACGAAGTTGCCATCGCGAGAGCGAGTAGGCCACGATCGTGGAGCTGGGATTTTTTCTCTGGTTGTTTCCTTGTTTGAAGAAGGAAACAATCGTGGTGACGGGATTTTCTCTCTGGTTTCTTTTCTTGTTTGACGGGAGGGATGGAAGGCAATAATCAGCAGCGACAATCAATCCCGGATTCCTAGATCCGATCGGAGCCAGGAAGAGGAGGGCTCTGTTACCATGTGGATTAGCGTGAAAACGGTACCTCTGTTGAGAGGTCCGGTTACGTGTTAAATAGATGGGAAAAGCCCTCATCATGGCTATTACAGAAAGTGGCCATAATTATATGAAGCGGTATAGGAAACAAAAGATTTTGTAATTAACACCATGCACTAGAGAGAAGAGGAACCGAAACGGCTAACACACAAAACATGTACTGTAGCAAGAAAAAGGGAAATGCAAATGCAGATTGGACGGCCGAGTTAGCTTGTCTTATACTCCCTTTGTTTCAGAATATAAAATATTTTAGCTTTATGAAAAGAATATATTTATACCTCTTTTAGTATATAGATTCACTCTGAGCCTTGATAAACCTAGCAACAGAATCCAGATACACTTCTTTCATAAAAGTAAAACATCTTATATTTTGAAACGGAGGAAGTAGCTCTTTATTTGTAGAGCGATTCTGCGTGCACCACTATTTTTGCATGAACTGGCGCTGGTGTGCTGTGTTTCCGAGGAAGGGGCAAATAAAAGAGCGACTTGTGCATGTGTACGAGAGCAAGAGCAGCAGCCATGCAGCAGAGCAAGCGGGCTAACGTGTCCCGTCGCCTCGGCCTCCTCACGGAGGAAACCAGCAGCCGGGGAGCGAGGAACCACCTGTGTCTGGCGGCCGAGATCTCGATACGGCCGAGCTACGTGGAGCACCGGTCCAGACCAAGGGAACCAAGGCCCAGCGGCGGCGCGAGGGCACCGGCGGCCGGCACGAGGACACAAAGGAACCCGACCGTGGCGCCTGTGGCTAGTAGAGACGATCCCTACCCGGACGCGAGCCGGAGCTAGCAATCATACGGAGTAACGGAGGTGAGGACTGGAAGGTCGGGGAGCACATATCGTGCGAGGGTTGTGGGGAAAGAAAACAGAAGATGCAGTTCGGTGGTTTTCTTTTTCTGGACAGTGGCATCGCCTCCTATATAGGCCACATAGTGTAGAATATACTCCTGTTCATATGAGCTCTTTTTGTGGACCGTCTATGTGGCCTAGGGATTTGCACAATTTCTGAGTTTTGTGTCAGGTACAGACCAAAGTGAAAGATACGCGTGGCGAGTCCTGTTCATATCTACTCTCTATGTTTCAAAATATAAGATGTTTTAGCGTTGTGAATGAAGTGCATCTAGACTATTTTAGTGTCTAGGTTCATTTAGGTTTGGAGTGAACCTAGACACTAAAAGAATCTAAATACACTTATTTCATAAAGCTAAAATATCTTATATTTTTGAAACGGAGGGAGTACACGGTGGCAGACTTTGACTGAACGTTTGCTGCACGTCCAAGTCTGTTTGGCCCGGGTCAGTTATGTTCTTTTGGTACATGATGGTGTGCAGTTTTGTACCCAAGGTACAGCAGTTGCTGCCGTGGTGGGCATGTCTCGATTTCATCCTCTGACTGTGCTTCTTGCATTCGGGTTCCCCTCTCTAATATTTTTTGTCAATCCGCCCACGCCTCCGTCGACTTACCGTTGTGCTGCCGTCCGCACCGTCCTCGACAACAGCAAATCTCTGAGCCGCCATCCTCTGCGTCCCCGACTGCGCACTGACGGGTACATCAGCCTGGGCTTCCACCCCCAGTCTGCACTAATTCTGCTTGTACGTGAAATTAGGTGCTATGATCCCAATTGAAGCAGAATTTTGTACTGTGATGATTCCCAATTAGTTTAGAAACCAGTTTGAATGAAATTCCTTCTCGATTTGTTTCAAATTCCTGAAGGAAATCGCGGGCTGAGCATGCAGGTCATGGGCTCATGGCGTTGGATTAGGATTAAGAGCCTGCCATGCTCTCGCTGAAGCGAGGTGGATGTCTGCATTGCTACAGGATGTTGAGTTCCCGATCCACGCCGTTCCTGAATTATGTACTCCGTACCAGTATTGTCCCCGTCGGTCAGAGGGACGTAAATACACGTGCAGAGATGGGACCCGTGTGCTGCAGACTGCACATTAGAAAATAGACATACGACCAGGAATACAGCTGAGTACCACCAGTCTCAGCGGAAACGATTGGTTCGTGAAACGAGCTCATATGTGCTCAAGATTAGATGAGCATTTTCGTATTCTACACATGATGATAGAATTGTCTAACACACACGCACGCACGCGCGCACACGACGCTATCTGACGGGTAAATTCAACATATTGACACAATATGGATTCATGTGCAGAACAGAATAAGCTAAGAAAATTCAGAAACAAACGGAAAGAACATCGGAGTGATAATTGGTACATAATGTACTAGACATCAACAACCAAAAAAGGTACTTCAAGCATGAGTTGCACTAGAAGAGATGATAGAAATCAGCAAAACTATACCTTATATATGGTACATTTTCTTGAGGAACACAATTCTTTAAGTAACTTAGTATCTAAATTCTATAGACATGACTGGAGATTTTGGACAGTGGTCAGCCGTAGTGTCATTGATTTGATTATGCCACGAGCTTGAGTTCAGCATAGAGGAACTAGTAAAGACTTTGTACCATCATGTGTAAAAGTTGTTTTGCTTATCTTGTTATGTTTCAATATGTTCTTATTTATGTCTGTATGAGTGCCATGCCCTTTTTCGGATAGAGAGATGTATATCCGCCAGAAACTCCAATTGGAGCTCAGGGTCTGGGAGACTGATTTTAAGAAAGAAACTCAAAAACTTTATATTACATTTCAAACAATTCAAAAAAAATACATACACAAATACATATAGATGTCTAGTATGTACATATACATTTTAATCAAATTATATTTTCATCTGAGATAGGCATAAAACATAAATAGGAAGACCAAAATCAAATTTTGAATACCTATTTATGGCCACATTTTGTGATTATGTATAGCCTAGAATACAACTTATTTTCTCTCAAACATACAACATATTTGTTCACAAAATTTTCAGGTTCGTAGAAATTATCATCATGACTCTAAAAGAAGTTCAGTTTTTTTTCAAACTTTCAAATACTATTTTCGATTTTTTTTAAACACTGATCTCACTAGAGCTCAGGTTCCAAAACGACATATTTATGTATGCTTCATATAAATACATACACTATCTGACGGTCAATTCAATGTATTGGCATAATATGGACTCATGTACAGAACAGAATAATCTGGAGTTGGACATTTGTTTTGTTGTGCTAGTAGAATCTGTAAAGGAATCTTTGTAACTAAATTATGAAGTGTAAATCGGTTAACCTATTAAGCCATCACCTAATTTTATGTATGAGTCAGTCCAAGACAAAGAAAGAACGATCAAACATAGAAAATAGTAATCCAACTATGCAAGGTGTATGAACTTGAACCAAATAAGTTATACCATGAAGCCTTTTTTTATTTTGTGTGATCCACAAGGATGAGGAAGGAGCACCAAAGATCAGTAGGCATGGGAGTCATCAGGAAAGGTAAAGTCAAAGCCTCCTCTAGTGTTGGATGAGAAACTGAGGGCTTTAGCCTTCCATCATGTTCCCATGCCCAACGCTCTGAGGCCCTCTTTTCATCCTCTTCATGTATCACAATGGACATCTCATATCATATGACTATATAGAATATATGTTTGTTTTTTCTGCTAAAGCAATATAGCAAACAAAAAGGAAGAGGAAGGAGCGCTTAAGAACAGTAGGAATGAGAGGCATCGGAAAACCAGACCATGTTTCCACCTCAAAACAAGAGGTGAAGAACAAATAAGTTAGGCTTTCCTCTATGTTCTCATTCCCACTGCTCTTAGGCCCTCTCTTTCTTCCTCTTCCTGGCTTGCTTTTGAGATTTCACATCGAATATGTGCACATAGATATATGGTTTCTACGCTAAAGCAACTGGTCAAGCAAAAAAGAAGAGGAAGGAGGGCTTGAGAACAATAGGAATGGGAGGCATTGGGAAACACCAAATGCCTCCAACACTTGAGGTGAAAACAAAGAAAATTAGGCTTTCCTCCATGTTCCCATTCTCACTGCTCCCAAGGTCTCTTTTCTTCCTATTCTCGACTAGCTTTCATGGTCTCACTTATCTAAGTATGCGCACATATATTTACTGTTTTTCCGGTAAGCTATTATGCATGCTAAAAGGAAGAGGAAGGAGGGCTCAAGAACCATAGGAATGGGAGGCATCAGGAAAGCACCAAACAAAACATTTACACCTGCAACACTAGAGGTGAAAACAAAATATTTAAGCTTTCCTCCATGTTCCCATTCCTACTGCTCTTAAGCTCTCTCTTTCTTCCTCTTCCCTGCTTGCTCTTGGAGCCTACGGAATCTGAAGAAACAAAAGGTATCAAACACCAATCTTCTTGAATTGCTGGACGAATTGTTTCAACTCTGATGTATAAATAGGGGTGATATGCACTCTAAGGAGAACCTTGGGGCATCAAGTAATGAAGACACGCAGTGCATCTAGCATCGTTGTACATTCCATGACCATGGGGCCCATTGTCCTGTATTGTTAATGTACACCACGTGCATGAAGATCTTCAGCTCACACACATCTAGAATGTTGTGCATTCAGACGGTAGGGAAAGTAGTGTAATGCAAGAGCAATTAGAAGCTATAAGTTTCAGAAAATTAAGCCATATAACAAACTTGGAAAACTTTTAAAATAAAGGCAAATAAGATTATCAAATTAGAAAACCTAGATTGTGGGCTCCAGCTTCAGATTCTTTGTCCACCGTTCCGTCGCCTTCCCCAAAACTCCTCCTCTGGTTCTTCTCTAGTCGGGCCGTCTGGCCCCTCCCCCTATCCTCTCCGGTGTTCGCCGGCGGCGTGATAGGGTGAGAGTCCCACCCAGCTGTACAGTAGTAGATCTAGTAGGTTAGATTCGGTTTGTTGCTCTGCCTCGATGGCGACTGGCGCTATGGCGTCTGAGGGTCGGTCAGTGGGCTTCGGCGGCGAGCCTCTCTGCATCTTGTGTGTCTCCTGCTCGGCGACGCCCCGCCGGTGGCAAGTGGCGGCGTCTTTGGGCTGGGGCCGCGCCTGCATCCCTCCCAATAAGGCCTCCTCGAGGTGCTTCAAGCTTATTCTGTTGGACTGCAGATGGCTTGATGCGGGCTTTCTTCTCTTCGCTATGGCACTCTCAAGGTGGGAGACGGAGGTGGCGATGATGAGGATCCCCGCTCACCTCTCTAATAAGGTCCTTGCAAGCACCTGCTGCTACACTTTCCGGCCATCTCCTCCAGCTCGTGGCAGGAGTCGGGAGTTTGACGATGGCCAGTTCTTCCTGCAATGGTGGTTGGTGGCTTGTGCTTCCGGCGAGGACAAGGTTCGCCTTGTTCTCCTTCCTCTTCTTTGTATCCATCGAGGTGATGGCCAGGAAGTTGGATTTGGGAATTTCGTTCCTTGCTCTCTTCGGGGGATTTGCTGCTCTTCGTGGAGATTCCAAGCGACGGCAAGTTTGTGCTGCCGCTATCTTCGGTCTAGGGGACCACTCCTTGCGGCGGTTTGCTAACCGCTACTTCTTCAACTCCGATGGTGGAGGCCCTCTTGCGACTCAGCCAAGGCAACCTTGGTCACGCTGGCGTCAAGTGGCTTCGTCCCCGGCGCTTGCATTGCTGGCCATGGTGTTGAGCTCACCCCTGTTCCTGGTGGAGAAGGACCGGATGGACTCGATCGCTTTTGTCTTTTGCTTTGCAAGGTCCTTTGTGTAAAAGTTCAAAGGCTGGCTGTAATTATGTTTATCTTTAGGGCCATGCTTGTAATTGTTCCCACCTATTAAATGCAGCGCTGGACCCTTCTGGGTCCTTCCCCTTGTTCAAAAAAAAAAAAACCTAGATTGTATATATAGGACTATTATTCTGTAAGTAATACAACAACTATATTCTGTAGGCTGTACAAAGCGACACTGGAGCAGAGAAATGTATGGAAAACAAAACTCTGAGGAACCATCAGCCAGGGCTTGGTGGAACTTGTCATATATTCAGCCTAAATTCAATGTACACATCATGGAATGGCTACGCAACATGCTGAACCACCTAGTATTTTCGGAACATCGTTCGGACACAAAGGAAGAACGAGTCGTTGATAGTAATCCGAGTTATGAGCTAAAAATAATACTCCCACTGTCCTGAATTATTCGTCGCAGATTTGCCTAGATACAACATGTATCTAAACGTGTTTTATAGATACGTGCGAATCTAGAAAAATATGTGACGTCTAATTCGGGACAGAGTATAAACTTGGACAGATTAAGATCTTTAAATAAACTTGAATTGGTACACAAGGTATTTTAGACATCAAACAGCTATTAAAAGTTACTTCAGACATGAGCTGCTGCACAAAAGATGAAAAAATGCGATTAGCCCATGATTACATGGATCTATTATCAGAAAAACTAAAACATGGTATATACATGACATTTTCTTGATGAACAAGATTTGTATATAGGTCTATTGGTATATAAGAAACATAATATCCGAATTTTGCAAGGTGTACATAGATAAATGGAAGGAGAGAAATGTAGAAAAGAAAAACTCCAACAAAACCATCATCCACAATACCTTGGAGAACACATGAAGGTGTACTGGTCATATATAAGTCTAAACTCACTATACACACCGGGTCAGCATGGATTGGCCTGGCAACACGCTGAACCACTTAGTATTTCCAGCACAAGGTTTGGCACACAAAGTAAGAATGAGGTCCTGAAGAGAGCTTAATACTTCTTCCATCCACTAAAGAAAGAAGTCCATTTTTCGTCCTCAAACTTTTCAACAAGTTCGCTTTTCGTCCTAAATGTTCCGTCTGGTCTAAACATAACCCTGAACTCTGGGAACCGATCACTAACACAGTTTCCTCCGAATCGTGTTGACCTGTACAAAAAGGGGCAAAAAAGCCCATCACAACTGAACCGAACCGAGTCAGATTTACACCTTCAAACCGAGTCCCACCCCACGGGCCTAGGCGAAATTAACGAGAAAAGGACAGAAAATCCCGAACGAATCGCGCACGTCCTGTGTCTCTCTCCCCATAACGATCTCTCTACTCATTAGCGCCGCATGGCCCTAGCAGCGCCGCCGTTATCTTATTGTTGATCGACTATAGCCGCCGCACGACGGCATGCCCACACAGCCGAAGCAGCGACACACCACCGCTGCTCTCTTTAGCTCAGATCAAGCCCAGCCGCACAACCTCACCCACAGCAACAAAAGGAAGGAGCATGGCGTGACCACGTGAGTAAAGGCATATGATAGCAGAGGAATTGGCATCTTAATGAATGTACGTGGACATCAGCAAGAGGTTCTCTTCACATCTCCCTTTTGCATTTGAATTTTTTAACTTGTCCCGAATTTTCTTACATAGTTGGTTTTATTTACTAAGTAGATGTAGATCAGAATGAATTAGGGGTTAGTTCCAATATTTCTTTGTTTATGTTGATGTAGTGGCGGCATTCATCTGTTTTAGTTGATCAAAAGTGTGTCTTTGTTGGAAATCTTTGTTAATCCTAATTCTTACATATGGTTTGTAATCAGTGATTGATTCGTTTTATCTTATCTCTGAAACAGGGTTTGGGAATGGATAGTCTTAAGTTCCTTCATGTCAGATACCATTACAGTGGGGAGTTTTTGACTGGACACAAGAGTTTGACCCAATGTTGGTGGTGTCATAGCATCATCATTCATTGAGCGTACAAAATTGTCATACTTGGAGCTGATTGGCCATCTTAAAAACCACCTTCCAACATTAATGGAGTGCAGTATCTTTATTGGCTCTATTCAGGGAGACAATTGTTTGAAGGTTTGAAGACTATTATTAATGATGAGGGTTGCCAAGGAATTCAGATATTATTAGAGAGGGAGGTGTGGAAGAAATATTTGTGGAGCCTATGATGTATGTGACTGAAGACACAGATGGCAGCAACTATGAGGATGAGATGATTACACCCGCTCAAGACGGACAGAGCAAAGATGCAGATGATGGTGAGGGTATGGTAGCCAGTAGACAGAAGATGGAAGTCTCGTTATGTTCACCTAGAAGCTCTAAGGATGTGATAGTGAGTCAAAGGCCAAAAAACAAGGAAAAGCTACGAGGGTAAATACTTTGGTCATGGATACACTGTTAGTCTCACTGAAAAGACTTGCAGTTGTAGGTATTGGCAACTTTCAGGGTTGCCATCCCCTCATGCATTGTCATGCATATACTATAGTGGTCAAAGCGTTGACACATACATTGCCAACTACTATACTATGGAGTGCTTCAGAAAAATTTATGATCACTGCTTGGAGCCAATTGAGGGCATGCCAAGTTGGCCAATCTCTACTAGGCCAAGGCCACTTCCACCAATGTATGGTGTCATGCCTGGTAGGCCTGGTAGGGAGAGGAGGAGGGAACCACATGAAAAACCAAAATTTCAAAAGCTTCAAAGATGTCAAAGGCTGGTACAAAAATAAAATGCTCTCGTTGCAAAGAATACGGGCACAACAAGAAGACTTGTGAGAAAAGGATGGCAACAACAACATTTACTATGGCACAACCATCAGCTCAAGTTGCACCATCATCTCAGAATGTGCATGAGAAAGCTATGGTACACATCTCCTATATATGTCTTTATTTTGCAAAGTTTATATGCCTAGAAGATTAGTGACAAAGTAAGCTTAAAATAAAAGGAAATCAAGGAAAAGTATGAAAGTTATTTAGCCAAGATTTTTTACTGTGTCTAACACTTCATGCTCGACAATTGAATTTGCAGCATTTGGATACTCATCAGAAGAGAAAGAGAGCATTACCTAGTGTCAATATGCCAGTGCAAGTTGCCCCTGCTTCTATCACCTTGAATGCCTAGGACCAGTCCTCACAAGCTTCTTCTTCTGTAACAAACACCAATTCTGGTAGTGTTAGTGCAAGAGCCTGTGTACTACAGCCGACCAAAAAGTTTAAGAAGAAGCCTTTGCCACTGCTGCTACAAGAAGATTAAATATTAGAAGAAAATTTCATGTTATGGTTGCAACTAAATTGCTACTCTTTTTTCTTCATTTGTTCATGTCAGACTTGTTATGGCTTCTACTTCATTTCCACTGAATTTCGTGTGCTTTCATATGTAACATTAATTTACACGCATATGCTATCTAATCTCTGTACCAATGTATCTTATGAAAGCATGTGAATTAGCTATGGCTGATATGAATGCATCTCTCAGCTGTAGCCTGCAAGTTTAATTTCAGTTGTCAAGAAACATGACTAAGCTAGCATTCACGCTCAGTTACATCTGGACACATAATACTGTCAAACTTTCAATTGAGATAAAGCCAAACGAAATTTCATTTCAAGTACATCTCGTAATACATCTCAGCATACACTACATCCCGGTCAGAACTATTTGCTATAAAAATTATGAGCAAAAGATATCAACAAACACATCATGTGCATGCTCTGCATCCACGGGACGGCAGCTGCGCCATCAGCCTGCTAGCATGCACGTATGACCAGGGCCTTGTTGCAGACCAGTAAGAGGATGAGGACGACGTGGAGAACTACCGCCGCCTCGTCGGCTTAGTGGCACGCGGCAGGCGGTGAGGCGGACGACTACAGAGAGGTGAACCGCCAGCCGCAGCTTTGGAGTGGTGTCAGCCGATAGGAGGATGTGCTGCACGGCGAGGCTGACTGCGATGGAGAGGAAGACGATGGCTTAGGCGGTCGGCGGTGGCGAGGAGGGTGAGCGGGACAGCTGGGCCGACGCGCCGGCGAGCGTTAGGCCGGAGTGGGGATATTGACCACCGTAGTTGATTTTGACCAAAAGAGGGTGCGTGGGGATTTTAGATGGGTTTTCGATGCTTACGGGTTTTTGTCTGGTCCGGATGAGACGTTCTGTTTAGCCGGCTTTTGTCCAGTCGAGCGGAACCGTGTTAGTGATCGGTTCCAGAGTTCAGGGGTAGTTTTAGACCAAACAAAACATTTAGGACGAGAAGTGATCTTGTTGAAAAGTTTGAGGATGAAAAATGGACTTCTTTCTCCACTAAATTACTTTCAAATTACATGCTCAGAATCTAATAGCTTGGCCACAATCTCTAAGGGTGTGTTCCGTTCCAGAACCAGAGAGGATGGAGCGGAATGGTTCCATTCCGACAGCATGGAATGGTTCCGATCCTGTGTTCGGTTCGGAAACAATCTAGGAACGGAATGGTTCCGATTTTTGTTCGGTCGGTGGAATTGAAGAGCGGAACGTAGAACCAAAACACTGCCAAATATTCTATTGATTTGAAATTAAACTTAATCTTTCTCTCCAAATCATAATTAACAGTGACAAAATCGCTTTTTCTTCTCAAAATCGTAGCTAGCAAAATCTCGTAAAATCGCAATACACATTAAATCGCAATACATCACAGCTAAATAGGTTGAACAGAGGCAAAATCGAGGAACAGAGGCAGAATCTCCATGCTCGCGCTACCGCCTTCCTGCCTCGCCTTGCTCGCAGCCGGGCTTCGCCTCGCACGCCGCCGCCCGCCTCGCTCGCAGCTGCGCCGCGCCTCGCTGCCCGCCTCGCTCGCCGCCGTGCCGAACCGCCGCGCTCACAGCCGCTGCCGCCGCCGCCTTGCCTTGCGCCGCCACATCCTGTCGTTGCCGGCCTGCTCACTACCACACGCGTGCTTCTCTAATTAGGATAGGCTAATTATCTTTTGATGGATGAGTGGCACGGGTTAGCGAGCCGTTCCTCAATGTTCCACCGATTTGGCCGGATGGGTTGGTTCCGCATCTAAGGGGAATATTCTCTTCCTAGGAACTACTTGGTTTCGTTCCTCGAACCGAACAGAGGAATGGGTGCTAGGCGAGGAACGGACCAGTTCCGTTCCACCAAATTCTATAACCGAACACACCCTAAGAGAAAACCCATCTTGGGTTCCGCACCCATCGTCGACGACGTCACCGGTCTGCTCTGGCTCCGTTGCCCCTAGGGCGAAGGTGTGCCGGACCATGGTCTCTCGCTGACGGGAGGTTTTCCGTTTTTTGTTTTGTCTGTTTTCCAGTGTCTTCTTCGAGATGTTGAGGCGACGGTTACATCTTGAAGTCAGAATCAGGTCCTCCCCGCTCTATCCTCGCTCCAGTGGTGCATCTAGCGCCTACGAAGGACGCGTGGAGTCGTTTATCCGGCGGATCTCCTGGGATCTGTCCGTTTTCGTGTTCGCCGGTTTGTTTTCATGTCAGTCTCCTCCAATCTACGTATGTCATTATTGGCGATGGTTGCTACCCTAGTACGCTGGTCTTTGTGACCTTAGCACGACGTCTGTCTATCCACTACAAGAAGCTCTACTACGACAAGGTTTGCCTGGCTCCGGTGATAGCGGGGCCAAGACAGCGGCGCGCCTTCAGCTCGTGCTAGTGTTTGTAGTCATCGCTAGGTGGTCTAATGATTTATTTGTAACTTTTATTACTTTTGGATCTTTCTATACTACTATTGATGATTATTAATAGATCGGTGGAATTTGGCAAAAAAAGGTAGGGATGCATGCACCAAACAAGGTTCAAGAGTTAGGGACATAAGCTTCATACTGTGTGTCTACAAAAAAAATCAAAAACACCACCGGTTTTGATCAAGTGTGCAGATTCCACTATCTAGAGGTATAATAGGGGCAACCCCTAGGAGGCCTCACAGTGATTGGCCTATGTGAGCTGTCTGATCGCCCTCCCAAGGCGGATCTGGCCTGTCCATTGTCTATTTGACTCTTCTGCCCTTCGACTCTGACTTGTCAATGGTGCTTCATCGTGTTTGCGTCTCTGCTGGGCCTCGTTACCGCTGGCCCCACTGCCCAGTGGCTTACTTCCTTAGTTTCATTTCGTTTTGCTGGGGACGGAGAGATTGCAGGGGCAGTCGCGCGGCGCAAGGGGAACGAGCAACCGCATCGAAAACCCTAGCCGCCGCCCACCGAATCGCCCCCAATCCGGTTCCTCCCAATCTCGCGTCGAGCAGCCCCCGCTCGTCCTCTCGTCCTCCTCCCTAACCTCCTCTCCCTCTCCCTCTGGTAAAGGTTGAGGAGGGCACGCACACGAAAAGGGAAGCCATGCGGGGAGGCGTTGGGCGACGACGGAGACAAGGCGGCGAGGCCGCGGAGGTCGCGCTGGAGAAGGGCAGCCGCGCGGGGAGGCGCTAGGCGACGGCGGAGACGAGGCGAAGAGGCCGCGGAGGTCGCGCTAGAGAAGGGCACTGCCGTGTCCGTCGGGGACGCGCGGCTCAGGGGACGGGCGACGGAGGCGTTGAAGACGCACTAAGGCAGCCTCGAGCACACGCGGCTCGTGCTGGGAGCCAGAGGGGAGCTCGGGGGATGGGAAGCAGGGTCGCAGGGCAGCGGCACGGTGGCTTTGGGCGGTGCGGCTCGAGGTGGAGCTCCGGCGCGTCGCCGTCAGCACTACCCCAATCCACAAGATGTCTCCTCCCTAACCCCCTTAGTCTCCCCTCCCAATCCCCTCCTTCCTCGAGCTGCTGATGAAGACGAGGAGGCTGCCGGCGATGACCCCTGGCCAGCGACCCATCCTCCTTCTTGTGCGCCTCTCCCTCTCCCCGTGTGCACCTCTCCTGGCTAGCAGAGTAGCAGCCTGCCCTCCTTCAATTCTCCTTCAACGGAGACCTACAGGTCTCTCTCTCTTCCTCTCTCATCCTCTCTCTCATCAATGGAGAAAATCCCAGTTTGTGCAGATCCTTTTTATGTGTGCTTACATGGTGTTTGACGAAAATCCTAGCTAAATAGCCCTACATACTCCATCCATTTAGTCTGTTCATGTTATACGTTAGTTTGTGGCTTTGTCGTAAGCCTACAGGTACAAGAAGAGTGGATTCATTTGTTTTTTAGTTGCAGCATGTGATTCTCCATGATCTGTTCTATATGAAACTATTGGCGTACATGACAAGAAAATTTCCTTTCGTCAGGACAAGCAAATGGCCGGAGGAGGCAGTTCATACATATGAGTTCTACCTTTTGTTTAATGTTTGTATATTGATGGGAACCAAATCAAATTAAATTTGATTCCCAGTCAGTAGTGTATTTCTATGCTTTTGGCTGCTTAATCTCATCTTGTTTTTTTGTTCATCTTCCATACACATTATTCTGCCAATAGCGAGATTCACACTTTTCTGCTTCTAGAAATTTTGGATTGGATTCATGAAATTGTTTCTAGCAAATTATGATGATATTTTAGGTAGGAGTCATTGCTTTAAACATGGAAGATGGTAGCCTTCACTTTTCCTGTGCAAAAAATATAATTATCACCACTAGGGTAAAATCATCTGCGATTTGTAGGTACGTTAGCCAAGAAACTGATTTTTAGTTATGGGAGTAGTGTTATGGCAGGACCTATTTCTCAGCAATCTCGACTCACACATGTAATGGAGATGGAAATTTCATGGTTGTGCGTGCTGGATACCTCTTAAAGTTAATTTTTTATGTAATACCGATTATTAAAGTTCTTCCATTATCCTATTTAAATATGCTTGTGTGATATATGCATTGCAGGATTTCGAGTCCGTTCAGTTTCATCCTACAAACGTATATATTATGCTGGATACCTCATTACTCAAGGCTGTACATATTCAGATATGTTGTTCATGTTTGTCTTTGTGAAGCAAACCGAGAAATGAACTGGTTCGTATAGCATGGTTCCCAGTTTTTCTTTGTTTCAACCAAACTTTTTGTGTGGTTCCAACTATCTGATTATGTGACACGTCTAGGATACACACTGATATTTGTTTTATCTATTGTACAGATATATTCCCAGTTAATTCATTTGTTATATGAAGACTTATTTTCTCAATGATTTTTGGTGTGGATGCTAGAGAATGGCAGCTTCTAATATATTTCATTTGTGAACTACATGAGGTTCGTCGATCAATCCGGTTACAACTTTGGCCCCTTCTCCCCTTTGCTCATTGTCATCTTCACTTCTGTAATGTGTATATTGGTGTAATTTCATCAGGCTCAAGGCGCCGTATTCCTCCTTAACCGTGTCTCCTCAACAAGAGGAAAATTGAATGGCGTTGTATCGCGCGAGCGGGTGATGAAGATGAGCTTGCATATGCGGTCTTCCTTCTCTGCATGCTCTCCTTCTAGGTATGAACTTAGGTCCTTAACCCTCTACTTCTTTCGCCGTTGCGTGGAGCAAGAAAGAGCTTGCTGCTATTTCTTTTTGGTAAAAAGAATTATCTGATGTTATGCTAATGACCCATGTTTAGTACAAATAGTAGAATAAAGCATGTTGTGAACTTCCCTGTGTTTATGTTTCTAGGTTTGTTCTCACTTATGTAGCCACTGATTTCATCCACATCTACCGCTCACCATCCTTGATAAGTCAATTTAAGGAAGAGAATGTCGTCAGGTCACGTGCAAAAAGGCTGGAGCGATAACTCTTGTGTGGCTGGTCCTCCATGTAGATTTAATATGCATTTTATTTTGTCTCTTATAAGTGCAAATATAGGGTTCCTTTAAATATCCCGTGTATATTCAGTTTTTCTCCATACCATTAATCCTTCCTTTATCGATCTGGCTTCGTTTATTTAGTATATATAGTTTGCTTTTATGTAAAAGTGGATCCGCAATTTCTTAGCTCTTGGTTTGTTACCATATTTTCATTTTCTATTTTTGGATTTCTTTCAGATCAGAGCTTTTTCATTCCAGTCTCCTCTATGCAATGATCCCCCGAAGGACTACTTTCCTCTTTCCCCATTTCATGGGAAAATCGTCTTCAAGTTGCACGGTAAGGTCCCACGTGGTTGAGAAAATTTTACTTCCAAACCAGTCTGATGTATGTATGCACATCTGAAATGGCTCATTCTCAAGTGAGCCATGTATTTCCCTACATGTATTCCTCACATCTTATTTGTTGTATATTTTTGATTGGTCCAAAGTGCTTTCAAATCTAAATCTGTTGTGTGACGTAGATATTTATAAACAAGGTTTTAGATAAATTGGCGATAGCTTATACAGAACTGAAAATGACTATCTCAACTAATATTTATGTGTAAGACAAAACAAAATCCAGCAAACAGAAAAGGCATAGCTTCCTGTAATTTTTTCACCGAACTGTTGGGCGTTTGGATTCTTGTAGATACATAGTTGTTCTTGGATGATCTTTTGAATTATCGCTTTCATGTGCCTATATAATTTAGAGTTTATTTCTTGGATGATATACTGACATCACCTCACAAGAATCTGAATGCTGATAGTTCCCCTCTTCTGTTTTCAGAACATAGTAAATAGGCTTAACTAATTTTGGTTTGGGATTTGGAGTGTCGGAACTCGCTTTGGCCTACCAAATTTGTGTGGCATGTATCGCGTGGATGCCTGACACCAGCGACCTTGATGTATCCACTATTACCAAGGACATATGTGACCAAGGCATTGGCTAACAAAGGTGCAATAAGATGTACAAGCAGCATGTTTAGTTCAGTGGTGTAAAAGATAGTAGGGCGTAATTTTTGTTAATCTAGACTGCTTCTCTAATTTCAGGAGGGCATTCCAGTATTTTATTGTGTCTCATAGAAGTTAAGCGATCATACCTCCCGGACAAGTTCCATGAATCCCCCGGAACTGACCGAGTGGCAGTTTAGCTTTTCTATAGACAAATATTATTGGTCAGTTTCTTCTTGCAGGTAAGATTTCTCCATCTATTCTCCTTGAATCTCGATTTATCCTTTTTCTTATATGTTGCCAGGAGCTTAAATATGTAAGTGGTCATGTCCCTTTTGTTTACTTATTTTGCTCTTAAAGCTCCGAGTTTTGTATTTTTTTAGTCTACCAGATGGCTCTTTCTGATCGAATATTTGCACAAAATTCAGAAAAGATAGGGATCGGATAGGGCTGTAGATCAACCCTTTTTGGCATCCAGTCTTGGCATTATGTGAATACATTGAGTATCCAGCTGCTGATTAAGGAGACGCTTGCGAACTTCAAGCAGCATAGGTAATGCTCAATCAGTTCTAACTAGACAATTTAAACTTCAGTTATCAAGTGGTATGTTGTCATCGCATTTGGCTAGATGTGGTGCACCGTGTGGTATACTGTTATAGACGTCATACCGGCTACGCTGCAGACCAAGATTTTGCCCCTGCAAATGATGAACCTAACAGAGATCTCTACAAAAAGAAGCTGCAGGTGTCTGATCCTCGATGTATGAATACAAGTTGAACCATCTCCAAGTACTGATCACTTCATTTAGACTGTGAGGTGCTTGGTTTCTGCTATAATACGCCCACCGAGTGCTTTACGCTGTCAAGCAATGTTGTTATATCTTTCAGATCTAGCTATCCCTTGTTTTAGTAGATTGTAGCCTCTTGACCATGTAGACGGTATAATCAGTTAACTAATGTGTACTCCCTCCGTTTCAAAATATAAGATGTTGTAGTTTTTCTCGAAAACACATGTATTTAAACACCTTTTAGTGTATAGATACATGCTTTTCAAAAAAAGATAAAACATATAATTTGAAAAGGGGGGAGTACTAAATAATCATATACTACTTGTTTGTTCTCGACGATATTTTTCTTGTTGATTTTAGTTTCATCTTTAGTAAATAATATCTCTGCCCTCAATATTTCATCTTTGCCACAAAAATGTTTCACCTTACAAAGAAATACTACAATGGATACAAATGAAATGATTCATTGCTTCATTTATCTTACTGAATTCATTGCTGACTATTTGATCTGATGTAGAAAGAGTATTCCAAGGTATGCTTACCTTCCAAGTCCAGCAACAGCCAGCATTAGGTCTTCTCCTTGCTTTGTGCCGCCCGCCAGCTTCTTCTAGGATCAGATGTGCTTCTTCACCATCCGCGACAGGAGAACTATCATCACTCCTCCTGCAGGGTCCATGTTCAACTATGATCCCAATGTGGCTCCTCGCTCTAGGCGCTCCATTGATGAAAGGTGTAGCTAATGCCTTCAGCTATATGTGGTCGGTGTTATTTTGGCTCCAATGTTGTCTAGGCCTGATGTTTTCCAGATGTCTCTGTTAGTGCTACTTCCAACTAAGACCGGCTTTCTTTTCCTTTTGGTCATGTCGTTGGTTGCATCAGCCTCCTTATCCGGTGTAGAGACCAGTGAACTGAAAAAGATGTTTGCATGTGTTCGCTGAACATCTGTGCAATGTCTGTACATCTGCTATATGTTAGTATAGTGTGGACTTCTAAAAGTTGCTTTTTCCTCAATGATCTGATCTATTGATTCTCTTTATGTGATTTACATGCTCTTCAAGTACTCCTAACTGTGTATTGTTGTGATCGTTGCCTTTTATCTGCCTTTGATATTATATGTCTTATTAATGCGTAAAATACTTGAGTTTTAGAACTCAATTACATCTACCTATTTTTTGTAGAGTTTTTCTTGCTCAAGGAGAACTAATAGATGACTTCTCTGTTTAATATTTATATTGTTTTTATTCACTTTGATAGCTATTAGTAGTACAGTTTACCGCCAGGTGGGCCTTAGTTTATTATTTTATATTTGTATTGTTGCTGGTCTCATGCTTATTGCTATAATCCCATTTGAAATCGCCTATCGAATTTGAGCTTTGACGCTATGGCAATCCATTTGGTAAAAAATACAATATATAAACTACTATTTTTTGCTCACCTATTCCGCTGGCCCTCGTTACCGCTGGCTCCACTGCCCAGTGGCTTACTTCCTTAGTTTCGTTGCGTTTTGCTGGGGACGGAGAGATTGCAGGGGCCGTCGCGCGGCGCAAGGGGAAGGAGCAGCCGCGTCGAAAACCCTAGCCACTGCCCACCGAATCGCCCCCAATCCGGTTCCTCCGCATCTCGCGTCGAGCAGCCCCCGCTCGTCCTCTCATCGTCCTCCCTAACCTCCTCTCTCTCTCCCTCTGGTAAAGGTCGAGGAGGGCACGCACACAAAAAGAGAAGCCATGCGGGGAGGCGATGGGCGACGACGGAGACAAGGCGGCGAGGCCGCGGAGGTCGCACTGGAGAAGGGCAGCCGCGCAGGAAGGCGCTAGGCGACGACAGAGACGAGGCGGAGAAGCCGCGGAGGTCGCGCTAGAGAAGGGCACTGCCGTGTCCGTCGGGGAAGCGCGGCTCAGGGGACTGGCGACGGAGGCGTTGAAGACACGCTGGGGCAGCGTCGAGCACACGCGGCTCGTGTTGGGAGCCAGAGGGGAGCTCGGGGGATGGGAAGCAGGGTCACATGGCAGCGTCTGGCCTGCGGCAGCGGCACGATGGCTTTGGGCGGTGCGGCTCGGGGTGGAGCTCCGAGGCGACGCCGTCAGCACTACCCCAATCCCCAAGATGTCTCCTCCCTAATCCCCTTAGTCTCCCCTCCCAATACCCTCCTTCCCCGAGCTGCTGATGAAGACGAGGAGGCTGCCGGCGATGACCCCTGGCCAGCGACCCATCCTCCTGCTTGTGCGCCTCTCCCTCTCCCTGTGTGCACCTCTCCCGGCCAGCAGAGTAGCAGCCTGCCCTCCTTCAATTCTCCTTCAACGGAGACCTACAGGTCTCTCTCTCTTCCTCTGTCATACTCTCTCTCTCTCATGAATGGAGAAAATCCCGGTTTGTGCAGATCTGTTTTTATGTATGCTTACAGGGTGTTTGACGAAAATCCTAGCTAAATAGCCCTACATACTCTATCCATTTAGTCTGTTCATGTTATACGTTAGTTTGTGGCTTTGCGTAAGCCTACAGGTACAAGAAGAGTGGATTTATTTGTTTCTTAGTTGCAACATTGGATTCTCCATGATCTGTTCTATATGAAATTATTGGCGTACATGACAAGAAAATTTCCTTTCGTCAGGATAAGCAAATGGTCGGAGGAGGCAGTTCAGCAGTTCATACATATGAGCTCTACCTTTTGTTAATGTTTGTATATTGATGGGAGCCAAATTTGATTCCCAGTCAGTAGTGTATTTATATGCTTTTGGCTGCTTAATCTCATCTTGTTTGTTGTTCATCTTCCATACATATTATTCTGCCAATAGCGAGATTCACACTTTGCTGCTTCTAGAATTTTTGGATTAGATTCATGAAATTGTTTCTAGCAAATTATAATGATATTTTAGGTAGGAGTTATTGCTTTAAACATGGAAGATGGCATCCTTCACTTTTCCCGTGCAACAAATATAATTATCACCACTAGGGTAAAATCATCTGCGATTTGTAGGTATGTTACCCAAGAAACTGATTTTTAGTTATGGGAGTAGTGTTATGGCAGGACCTATTTCTCAGCAATCTCGACTCACACATGTAATGGAGATGGAAATTTCATGGTTGTGCGTGCTGGATACCTCTTAAAGTTAATTTTTTATCTAATACAGATTATTAAAGTTCTTCTATTATCCTATTTGAATATGCTTGTGTGATATATGCATTGCAGGATTTCGAGTCCGTTCAGTTTCATCCTACAAACGTATATATTATGCTGGATACCTCATTACTCAAGGCTGTACATATTCAGATATGTTGTTCATGTTTGTCTTTGTGAAGCAAACCGAGAAATGAACTGGTTCGTATAGCATGGTTCCCAGTTTTTTCTTTGTTTCAACCAAACTTTTTGTGTGGTTCCAACTATTTGATTATGTGACACGTCTAGGATACACACTGATATTTGTTTTTTCTATTGTATAGATATATTCCCAGTTAATTCATTTGTTATATGAAGACTTATTTTCTCAATGATTTTTGGTGTGGATGCTAGAGAATGGCAGCTTCTAATATATTTCATTTGTGAACTACATGAGGTTCGTCGATCAATCTGATTACAACTTTGGCCCCTTCTCCCCTTTGCTCATTGTCATCTTCACTTCTGTAATGTGTATATTGGTGTAATTTCATCAGGCTCAAGGCGCCGTGTTCCTCCTTAACCGTGTCTCCTCAACAAAAGGAAAATTCAATGGCGTTGTATCGCGCGAGCGGGTGATGAAGATGAGCTTGCATACGCGGTCTTCCTTCTTTGCATGCTCTCCTTCTAGGTATGAACTTAGGCCCTTAACCCTCTACTTCTCTCGCCGTTGCGTGGAGCAAGAAAGAGCTTGCTGCTATTTCTTTTTGGTAAAAAGAATTATCTGATGTTATGCTAATGACCCATGTTTAGTACAAATAGTAAAATAAAGCATGTTGTGAACTTCCCTGTCTTTATGTTTCTAGGTTTGTTCTCACTTATGTAGCCACTGATTTCATCCACATCTACCGCTCACCATCATTGATATGTCAATTTAAGGAAGAGAATGTCGTCGGGTCACGTGCAAAAAGAGCGATAACTCTTGTGTGGCTGGTCCTCCATGCAGATTTAATATGCATTTTATTTTGTCTCTTATAAGTGCAAATATAGGGTTCCTTTAAATATCCCATGTATATTCAGTTTTTCTCCATACCATTAATCCTTCCTTTGTCGATCTGGCTTCGTTTATTTAGTATATATAGTTTGCTTTTATGTAAAAGTGGATCCGCAATTTCTTAGCTCTTGGTTTGTTACCATATTTTCATTTTCTATTTTTGGATTTCTTTTCAGATCAGAGCTTTTTCATTCCAGCCTCCTCTATGCAATGATCCCCCGAAGGACTACTTTCCTCTTTCCCCATTTCATGGGACAATCGTCTTCAAGTTGCACGGTAAGGTGCCACGTGGTTGAGAACATTTTACTTCCAAACCAGTATGATGTATGTATGCATATCTGAAATGGCTCATTCTCAAGTGAGCCATGTATTTCCCTACATGTATTCCTCACATCTTATTTGTTGTATATTTTTGATTGGTCGAAAGTGCTTTCAAATCTGAATCTGTTGTGTGACGTAGATGTTTATAGACAAGGTTGTATATAAATTGGCGATAGCTTATACAGAACTGAAAGTGACTATCTCAACTAATATTTATGTGTAAGACAAACAAAATCCAGCAAACACCTGTAATTTTTTCACCGAACTGTTGGGCGTTTGGATTCTCGCAGATTCATAGTTGTTCTTGGATGATCTTTTGAATTATCGCTTTCATGTGCCTATATAATTTAGAGTTTATTTCTTGGATGATATGTTGTGATGAATACTGACATCACCTCACAAGAATCTGAATGCTGATAGTTCCCCTCTTCTGTTTTCAGAACATAGTGAATAGGCTTAACTAATTTTGGTTTGGGATTTGGAGTGTCGGAACTCGCTTTGGCCTACCAAATTTGTTTGGCATGTATCACGTGGATGCCTGATACCAGCAAACTTCATGTATCCACTATTACCGAGGACATATGTGACCAAGGCATAGGCTAACAAAGGTGCAATAAGATGTACAAGCAACATGTTTAGTTCAGTGGTGTAAAAGATAGTAGGGTGATACATTGCAAATGTATCTATAATTTTTGTTATTCCATGCTTTGTTTTATCCACTTTCTTGTGTTTTGTCCACACTTTGGAGTACTTTTCATATGATTTTTCGGACTGACCTATTAACAAGAGCCACAGTGCCAGCTGCCTATTTTCTGCTGTTTTTGGTTCCAGGAAAGTCAGAAAATGAATATTCTCGGAATTGGACGGGACAAAAGCCAAAGTGCCTATTTTCCGGAAGTCATCAGATGCCAGAATACGAGACGGAGAAGGGCTGGGGGCCGGCCACACCACCTGGCCTGCGCCAGGGGGTGGTCTGGCCGACCCCAGCACCCCCTCGGCCTCTCCTTCCTCCTATAAGATGCCCTCGGGACGAAAACCCTAAGTGCCCGATCAAAAATCCACGAAAGAGTCTATAGCCGCTGTCATCTCCATCCATAGATCGGGAGGGATCAGAAGCTCTTCCTGGCACCCTGCCGGAGAGGGGAATTCACCCTGGAGGTCTTCTTCATCACCATGCAAGCCTCTGGTGTGATGCGTGAGTAGTTCATCCTTGGACTACGGATCCATGTAGTAGCTAGATGGCTGGTTCTCCTCCTTTGTGCTTTCATGTTTAGATCTTGTGAGCTCCGTTCATGATCAAGATCATCTATTTGTAATTCTTCATGTTGTGTTTTCGGGGAACCGATGGATATTGAGATGATATTTCAAATTGATTATTGATTCTATCATGTATTTGTTATTTGTGATCTTGCATGCTTTCCGTTGTTAGTAGCTATCTTGGCCAAGTAGATGCTAGCAACTCCAAGAGTTAGTATTTATGCTCGATAGTGGGTTCATGCCTCTGGTAATCTGGGGAAGTGATAGAAATCTCTAAGGTACTAGATGTGATGTTGTTACTAGGGAGAAAACAACAATCCTTTGTTCATAGAACAATCGTATTGTTTATTTTACACGCAATTCGTAAAGCAATAATCTGTTGCTTGCAACTTAATACTGGAGGGGGTTCGGATGATAACCTGAAGGTGGATTATTGGTTATAGATGCAGTTGGATGGTGGTCTATTTATAATGTTGTAATGCCCAATCAAGTCTCAAAGGAGTCAAGATAATTAGTATATGCATGTATTGCTTTCTTGATGTTTGTCAATTTCCCCGCTGTAATTTGTTCATCCAGCATGTTATCTATCTAAGGAGAGCCACCTCTAGTGAATTATGGATCCCGATCCTTTCTTTTACATACAATCTATAAACTGTTTACTCCTTTGTGTTTACTTTCTGCAAACTATTACTTCCTTCCATTCGATACGTTTAATCCTTTGTTTCCAGCAAAACATGCTGAAATTGACAACCTCATCGCAAGTTGGGGACAAAGTTCTATGGTTGTGTTGTGCAGGTATCCACGTTGCTACTAGCACCAGTAGTGCGCCCTGCCAAGGCTTAGCTAGCAACACCTTTGGGGTGTTTTCTTGCTCCTACTGGTTTGATTAAACCTTGGTTTCATAACTGAGGGAAACTTGCTGCTGTGCTCATCATACCTTCCTTTTGGGGTTCCCCAACGAGCTTGTTAATACACGAGCCATCAAGCACTTTTCTGGTGCCGTTGCCGGGGACTTGAAGAAGAAGAAGCTCCCACGTCAACCACGCGCCAGCAAACACATTTTTGGCGCCGTTGCCGGGGAGTCAAGGACATCTTCACAAGGGGAGTCCCTCATAACCAATCTCTTTACTTTGTTATTTTTTTGCTTTGTTTGCTTGTTTCTTTATCAAAAACACAAAAAATTAGGTTTACTAGTTTACTTTCTTATTTCAAAAACACAAAAAAATTAGTTCCTATCTTGAGTTGCTACTATGTCTAGCCTTGCTCTAATAACTATGTTACCTGAGGAAATGATTTTCACTTTTAAACAAGTAATTGAGGAGAGCGTCAAGAAAGCTTGGTCTAGAATCTCTGATGTACATAAAAAAACTGAGCCTAAAATGACTCAAAGGTTGTTCCTTAGCAGTTTTTACCTTGGAATTGCTCTTTGCTATAGATATGCTTTAGATGCTTTTGTTGGAGGAGATTTCCTCCATTGTAATGATGATGATGCTATTAATGCTATAAATAAATTGATCCTTACTTACAACTTGCCTAGCCAAACTGATATTTCTTTCGCAAAAAGACTTGCTAGATTGAACACTCTTGATACTAGCACTGCTAGCTTAAAAGATTGCTATAATACGCTTAGGGAGCATCACAATTATGTTCCAATAAATTCTAAACCATCAAAGTGGCTCCCTATAGTAAAGATTGAGATAAACACTGAAAATTTTCAAGCCCGCTGTGATATCATGTCTGAATTTTGTCTTATGCCCAAAGATATTTATGAATCTTTGAATGTTTGGGGTCTTACTGAAGGAGGAAAAGAAATATCTCTTGGTAATAATTCTACCATATTACCTATTGGAATAGCTGAAGGAGTGTTTACAAAGATCTTTGGGAAAATGATTTCTACTGATTATCTTGTTATTGAATGTGCAGGAAAAGGACAAATTACACTTGAAAGGTCCCTATTAGAACTCCTTGGAGCAATAATAGATGTGGGAAAGGGGACCATGCACCTTTCTTCTCCACCAAACAATCATATTTTCCCCAAGGTTAAGAATAAAAGTAAGAGAGGTAAGGGCAAGAAATTTGGTCTTAATGCTTCTTCATTTGAGAACACTTGATTCTTTCTTACTTCTTATGCCTAACTTAAAGGCGTTAAAGAAAAGTACTTATTGGGAGATAACACAAAAGTTTTATTGAGTCTTGGAAGTTATTACCTCTGTAATAACCGCTCCTTATCCTTTTTATTTGCTTTTTGTGCCAAGAGTAACCTCTAATGAGGGAGAAGTAATGATTGGGAAAGTTGCTGTCCCAAAACAGATTTCTGTGCTTCACTATACAAATTCGTGTAAAATCTCTGAACATCTTTTTGAGGCGTGAATTTTTGTGCTTGTGCCCCAGGTTGTTATCTAACTTTCTATAGTTCAACACTTTTTGATTTGAGCAATAGAAGGTCTTTGAAAAAATTGTTCTTTACCTGCTAGTCTGTTTTGACAGATTTCTGTCATTTTCTGCATTTGCTTCTTGTTGGTTCCTTTTTGTGTTCTTTTGGGGAATTGAGCTTTTTGAGGGAAGTGCTACAGTAGTTAGTGTTCTAATGGAAGTTTATTGGTGTTAGAACTGAACCTTAAGACTTATTTATCTTGAGTGTACTAATGTTGCTAATAAAGATTGTGTGAAGTTTTGTATGAAGGAAAAATTTCAGGTATATGGAAGGAATGAGTAATGAGATGAAGGATGGACTAAATCTCAAGCTTGGGGATGCCACGCGTGTCACCCCAAGAAATATCCAAGAAGTACAAGCGTCAAAGCTTGGATATGCCCAAGGCATCCCCCTCTTCATCAATAAAAATCCTAGGTTTCTTCCAAACGCTTCATTTTTATTGTTTCATGCACAGTTGTGTTGTTCTTGGAGCGTCTTCATTTTTGTTTTGGTTTTTCGTTTGCTTTGTTTTCTTAGTTTTCTGAATAAATTGGTTGGACCCCCTCTTTCATACATTGGTTTGCAAATAGTTTGGTTTGGTTTGGAAAAGAGTAGGAAAGTTCATACTTATGTGGTAAAAAGAGCTCGTTTTTGACTGTGGCCTATGCTTTGTCATGCCATGCTTGATATTGTTTTGGCTTTATTCTTAGTATTCTTTGCTATAGCATGACTTGTTATAAACAATTGAGATTGCTTAATGTGCCTTGGATGAATCATGCGTTGTTTTAGCATATTAAAGCATAGTACAGTGGTATTCTCCTTTGATGTTTTATTTGGGTTGACTTGGCGCATGCTCACACCACGTTATGACTATCTCAAGTCATCATAGCCTTTATGATCCTTTAGTTTTCAACTTGTAGTATCACTTTATGCTTTGATCAATGATGTTTTGTCGTTCTGCATGATTATGGCCATTATTGCTCTCTTAGTTTATCGCTCCTAGTCTTTTGCTAGCCTCCACAACCAAGTATGAGTTCCACTCATGCATCCAACCCCTTAAACCAAGTTATTCCAAAGAGTCCACCATACCTACCTACTAGCTTATGCTATTCCAAGTATATTCATGCTTTTGTTTACCTTCCAAATTAAACTTGTTATGAGAAAACTAGTGATTAATACTCTCACAAACTAGATGGCACACTTTACTTTTCTTGCCCTTAATAAACTTGAACCATTGTGTCGTCTATGTTGTATATGCTTGCACTTATTTGTTGGCAATTAGCAAAAACATGTTGTCATGGGGAACGCTTTTTGACATTGCACTTGGTACTTGTACCTAGTTGATATCATGCTCTTTTGTATATGGATGTCGTCGGTGTGAAAAGAAAGAGGAGCTTGTAAGTCCATGGAGTTATGTATATGTGTTAGAGAAACGCCTGGGCCGCTGGTCCAATCCATGCTGACATGGTGGAAACCTGCAGCGTAACCATAGTGAGCTGTCTATGAAGCATTCTTCTTATAAAAAAAGAGAGTCCTATATTGAGAAAAAAGAGAAAAAGAAAAAAAGATATTATGAAAAGAGGAAAGAGAGAAAAAAGCACCATATTCCCATGGTAAATAAGAAGATTGCTGAGGTGCTCATTGTCTGCTTGCCTTGTCATTTTGATATGGGGATTCTTCCGTATCATCGGGCAAGGGGTATCCCATTGGCGGTTCTCTATGATACACATGTACTTACGATGACAAGAACTTACCGGTGACTAAACTTGAGTAGAATGAGGAGCGGCCCTCGTATACAAGGGACATGAGATTTCTAACTTATACTTCGTCAAGCATGTACACAATAGTTTGTTCACTTTAACCTTAATCACCTTCAAGATGCTTATGATAGGGGCAATGAGAGCTGAAAGCTATAAGTACCATAATTTTTGGAAGCTCTTTATGAGACTTGAATCCCTACTTCCTTTTATGAAGGCCTTGCTTCCACCATTATATTGAGTCTCCACCTTCTACCTTTATGCACCTACTTTGAGAGCATAGTGGCCATTGATACATTGCAAATGTATCTATAATTTTTGATGTTCCATGCTTGGTTTTATCCACTTTCTTGTGTTTTGTTCCAACTTTGGAGTAATTTTCATATGATTTCTTGGACTAACCTATTAACAAGAGCCACAGTGCCAACTGCTTGTTTTCTGCTGTTTTTGGTTCCAGGAAAGTCAGAAAATGAATATTCTCGGAATTGGACAGGACAAAAGCCAAAGTGCCTATTTTTCCGGAAGTGATCAAGTGCCAGAATACGAGACGGAGAAGGGCCAGGGAGCCACCACACCACCTGGCCGCGCGACCAAGCCTGGCCCACGCCAGGGGGTGGTGTGGCCGCTCCTGGCACCCCCTCGGCCTCCCCTTCCGACTATAAGTTGCCCTCGGGACGAAAACCCTCAGTACCCGTTCAAAAATCCACGAAAGAGTCTCTAGCCTCCGTCATCTCCATCCCTAGATCGAGAGGGATCTGAAGCTCTTCCCGGCACCCTGCCGGAGAGGGGAATTCACCCGGGAGGCTTTCTTCATCACCATGCAAGCCTCCGGTGTGATGCGTGAGTAGTTCATCCTTGGACTACGGATCCATGTAGTAGCTAGATGACTGGTTTCTCCTCCTTTGTGCTTTCATGTTTAGATCTTGTGAGCTCCGTTCATGATCAAGATCATCTATTTGTAATCCATACATGTTGTGTTTGCGGGGATCCGATGGATATTGAGATGCTATTTCAGATTGATTATTGATTCTATCATGTCTTTGTTATTTGTGATCTTGCATGCTTTCCGTTGTTAGTAGCTATCTTGGCCAAGTAGATGCTAGCAACTCCAAGAGTTAGTATTTATGCTCGATAGTGGGTTCATGCCTCTGGTAATCCGAGGAAGTGACAAAGATCTCTAAGGTACTAGATGTGCTGTTGCTACTAGGGAGAAAAAAACAATCTTTTGTTCATAGAACAATTGTATTGTTTACTTTACACGCAGTTTGTAAAGCAATAATCTGTTGCTTGCAACTTAATACTGCAGGGTGTTCGGATGATAACCTGAAGGTGGATTATTAGTCATAGATGCAGTTGGATGGCGGTCTATGTATTATGTTGTAATGCCCAATCAAGTCTCAGTGGAGTCAAGATGATTAGTATATGCATGTATTGCTTTCTCGGTGTTTGTCAATTGCCCCGCTGTAATTTTTTCACCCAGCATGTTATCTATCTAAGGAGAGCCACCTTTAGTGAACTATGGATCCCGGTCCTCTTTCTTTACATACAATCTACAACTGTTTACTGTTTTGTGTTTACTTTCTGCAAAGTTTTACTTCTTTCCATTCGATACGTTTAATCGTTTGTTTTCCGCAAAACACAGTGAGATTGACAACCTCATCGCAAGTTGGGGACAAAGTTCTGTGGTTGTGTTGTGCAGGTCTCCACGTTGCTACTAGCACCGGTAGTGCGCCTTGCCAAAGCTCAACTAGTAACACCTTTGAGGTGTTTCCTTGCTCCTACTGGTTCGATTAAACCTTGGTTTCATAACTGAGGGAAACTTGCTGCTGTGCTCATCATACCTTCCCCTTGGGGTTCCCAACAAGCTCTACATCAACACCACGCACCAAGCACTTTTCTGGGCGCCGTGTATTGAGCCATCAAGCGATTTTCTGGCGCCGTTGCCGAGGAGTCAAGGAAATCTTCACAAGGGGAGTCCCTCACAACCAATCTCTTTACTTTGTTGTTTTTGTTTTGCTTAGTTTCTTTTTCTTTGTTTGCTTGTTTTGCTCTTCAAAAACCCCCCAAAAAATTAGTTTTACTTGTTTGCTTTCTTATTTGAAAACACAAAAAATGACTACTCTTGAAAACACTAAGTTTTATGACTTCACTAGCACCAACAACAATGATTTTATGAGCACTCCTATTGCTCCACCTGTGGCTGAAAATACTTTCTTTGAGATAAAACCTGCTTTGCTCAATCTTGTTATGAGAGAACAATTTTCTGGTATTGGTAATGAAGATGCTGCTTCCCATCTAAATAACTTTGTTGCACTTTGTGAGATGCAAAAGCATAGGGATATAGATGGTGATATTATTAAACTGAAATTGTTTCTTTTCTCTTTGAGAGGAAAAGCTAAAGAATGGTTGAATTCCTTGACTAGGAATAGTATTGATTCTTGGACTAAGTGCAAAGATGCTTTTATTGGAAAATACTATCCTCCTACTAAGATTATATCCATGAGAAGTGAAATAATGAAGTTTAAACAACTTGATAATGAGCATGTTGCTCAAGCTTGGGAAAGAATGAAATCTTTGGTAAAGAATTGTCCCACTCATGGACTGACTGCTTGGATGATCATCCAAACTTTTTTATGCAGGATTGAACTATTCTTCAAGGAACCTATTGGATTCAGCTACTGGAGGTACCTTTATGACCATCACTTTGGGTGCTGCAACAAAACTATTGGACAATATGATGGTTAATTATTCTGAATGGCATACCGAGAGAGCTCCACAAGGTAAGAAGGTAAATTCGGTTGAGGAAACCTCCTCCTTGAGTGATAAGATTGATATTATTATGTCTATGCTTGTTAATGGGAAAGCCCATATTGATCCAAATAATGTTCCTTTAGCCTCTTTGGTTGCTCAAGAAGAGCAAGTTGATGTGAACTTCATAAGAAATAACAACTTTGGCAACAATGCTTATGGTAATAATGCTTATAGGAACAATTTTGGTAACAACAATTATAAGCCATATCCTCCCAATAATGGTAATGCTTATGGAAATTCTTACAATAATAATAAGAGTGCTCCCTCTGAACTTGAAGTTATGCTTAAAGAGTTTATTAGTAAACAAACTGCTTTCAATAAAACTATTGAGGAAAAACTCTCTAATGCTGAAAGAAATATAGCATCTCTGGTTGAAGCTCAATCTTCTTTAAATAAAATGGCTGCTAAACCTGAAACTAATGATAATCCCTTTGCAGCCACTAATGCTATACAGGTAAGAATTGATGAAAATGTTAGACTATTAGCTGAATTACATGCTAAGTGGGAAAGAGAAGATGAAATTGCTAGAAACATTAGTGTTTCCACTATTACCACCACTAGTGTTGAGGCTAGTAATAGTTCTTCAACTTCAGATGATAAATTTGATTTTGATCTTGATGGTTGCAACATCTCTGAAGTTATTAAGTTCCTATAAAAGCTTGCTAAAAGTCCTAATGCTAGTGCTATAAACATGTCTTTTACAAAACACATTACTGATGCTCTCATAAATATTAAAGAAGAAAAGATGAAACATAAAGCTTCTATTCCTATAAAACAAGAAGATGGTTGTGAACCCATCATTAATATGAAAGTGAATGACTTTGATTTCAAAGTTTTGTGTGATCTTGATAGTAGTGTTTCTATTATGCCTAGAAGGATTTATGATATGCTTGATTTGCCTCCTCTTGAAGATTGTTATTTGAATGTTCCACTTGATGCTAATGCTAAAAATAAACTCATGGGGAGTCTTAATGATGTTCTTATTATGGTTAACGATTCCTATGTCCCCGTTGATTTCTATGTTTTGGATGTTGAATACAATGCTTCTTGTCCTATTACTTTGGGAAGACCTTTTCTTAGAACTGTTGGTGCCATCATTGATTTGAAAGAAGGCACCATTAAATATCAACTCCCACTCAAGAAAGGTATAGAACACTTCCGTAAAAAGAGAGAAAATATTTCTTTTGCTTCTCCTATGAAAACAAAATTTGGTCTTAATGCTTCTTCATTTGAGAACACTTGATTCTTTCATTGCTTCTTATGCCTAACTTAAAGGCGTTAAAGAAAAGTAATTGTTAGGAGATAACCCAAGAGTTTTAGATGAGTCTTGGAAGTTATTAACTCTGTAATAACCTCTCCTTATCCTTTTTATTTGCTTTTTGTGCCAAGAGTAACCTCTAATGAGAGAGAAGTAATGATTGAGAAAGTTGCTGTCCCGAAACAGATTTCTGTGCTTTACCGTAAAAATTCCTGAGAGAGCTCTGTACGTCGGATTGAGCTGTAATTTTTTGTGCTTCGGTCCCAGGTTGTTATCTAACTTTCACTAGTTCAACACTTTTTGATTTGAGCAACACAAGATCTTCGAAAAAATTCGTCTTTACCTGCTGGTGTGTTTTGACAGATTTCTACCATTTTCTGCATTTGCTTCTTGTTGGTTCCTTCTTGAGTTCTTTTGGGGAATTGAGCTTTTTGATGGAAGTGCTACAGTAGCTAGTGTTTTAATGGAAGTTTATTTGGTGTTAGAACTGAACCTTGAGACTTATTTATCTTAAGTGCACTAATGTTGCTAATGAGATTGTGTGATGTTTTGTATGAAGGAAAATTTTCAGGTGTATGGAAGGAATGAGTAATGAGATGAAGGATGGACTAAAGCTCAAGCTTGGGGATGCCACGCGTGTCACCCCAAGAAATGTCCAAGAAGTACAAGCGTCAAAGCTTGGCGATGCCCAAGGCATTCCCTTCTTCATCAATAAAAATCCCAGGTTTCTTCCAAACGCTTTATTTTTATTTTTTCATGCACAGTTGTGTTTTTCTTGGAGCGTCTTCTTTTTCGTTTTGTTTTGGTTTTTAGTTTGCTTGATTTTCTTAGTGTTCTGAATAAGTTGGTTGGACCCCCTTTGTCATACTTTGGTTTGCAAATAGTTTGGTTTGGTTTGGAAAAGAGTAGGAAAGCTCATGCTTATGTGGTAAAAAGAGGTCGTTTTTGACTGTGGCTATGCTTTGTCATGCCATGCTTGATATTGTTTTGGCTTTATGCTTACTATTCTTTGCTATAGCATGGCTTGTTATAAACAATTGAGATTGCTTAATGTGCCTTGGATGAATCATGCGTTGTTTTAGCTTATTAAAGCATAGTATAGTGGTATTCTCCTTTGATGCTTTATTTGGGTTGACTTGGCACATGCTCACACCATGTTATGACTATCTCAAGTCATCATAGCCTTTATGATCCTTTACTTTTCAACTTGTAGTATCATTTTATGCTTTGATCAATGATGTTTTGTCGCTCGGCATGATTATGGCCATTATTGCTCTCTTTGTTTGTCGCTCCCAGTCTTTTGCTAGCCTCCACAACAAAGTATGAGTTCCACTCATGCATCCAAATCCCTAAACCAAGTTATTCCAAAGAGTCCACCATACCTACCTACCAGCTTATGCTATTCCAAGTATATTCATGCTTTTTTTTACCTTCCACTTGTTATGAAAAAACTAGTGATTAAAGCTCTCACGAACTTGATGGCACACTTTACTTTGCTGGCCCTTAATAAACTTGAACCATTGTGTCTTCTATATTGTATATGCTTGCACTTATTTGTCGGGAATTAGCAGAACCATGCTTTCAATGGGGAACGCTTTCAACATTGCACTTGGTACTTGTACCTAGTTGGTATCATGCTTTTTTGTATATGGATGTCGTTGGTGTGAAATTAAAGGGGAGCTTGTAAGTCCATGGAGTTATGTATATGTGTGAGAGAAACGCCTGGGCCGCTGGTCTAATCCATGCTGACATGGTGGAAACCTGCAGCGTAACCATAATGAGTTGTCTATGAAGCATTCTTCTTATATAAAAAAAGAGTCCTACGCTTAGGAAAAAAGAGAAAAAGAGAAAAAAAGAGATACTATGAAAAGAGGAAAGAGAGAAAAAACACCATATTCCCATGCTCGTTGTCTGCTTGCCTTGTCATTTTCCTGCAAATGATGAACCTAACAGAGATCTCTACAAAAAGAAGCTGCAGGTGTCTGATCCTCGATGTATGAATACAAGCTGAACCATCTCCAAGTACTGATCACTTCATTTAGACTGTGAGGTGCTTGGTTTCTGCTATAATACGCCCACTAAGTGCTTTATGTTGTCAAGCAATGTTGTTATATCTTTTAGATCTAGCTATCCCTTGTTTCAGTAGATTGTAGCCTCTTGACCATGTAGACGGTATAATCAGTTAACTAATGTGTACTTCCTCTGTTTCAAAATATAAGATGTTGTAGTGTTTTTTGAAAACACATGTATTTAAACACATTTTAGTGTATAGATACATGCGTTTCAAAAAAAGGATAAAACATATAATTTGAAACGGGGGAGTACTAAATAATCATATACTACTTGTTTGTTCTCGACGATATTTATCTTGCTGATTTCAGTTTCATCTTCAGTAAATAATATCTCTGCCCTAAATATTTCATCTTTGCTAGACAAAAATGTTTCACCTTACAAAGAAATACTACAATGGATACAAAAGAAAGGATTCATTGCTGCATTTATCTTACTGAATTCATTGCAGACTATTTGATCTGATGTAGAAAGAGTATTCCAAGGTATGCTTACCTTCCAAGTCCAGCAAAACAACCAGCATTAGGTCTTCTCCTTGCTTTGTGCCGGCCGCCAGCTTCTTCTAGGATCAGATCTGCTTCTTCACCATCTGCGACAGGAGAACTATCATCACTCCTCATGCAGGGTCCATGTCCAACTATGATCCCAATGTGGCTCCTCGCTCTAGACGCACCATTGATGAAAGGTGTAGCTAATGCCTTCAGCTATATGTGGTCGGTGTTATTTTGGCTCCAATGTTGTCTAGGCCTGATGTTTTCCAGATGTCTCTGTTAGTGCTACTTCCAATTAAGACCAGCTTTCTTTTTCTTTTGGTCATGTCGTTGGTTGCATCAGCCTCCTTATCCGGTGTAGAGACCAGTGAACTGAAAAATATGTTTGCATGTGTTCGCTGAACATCTGTGCAATTTCTGTACATCTGCTATATGTTAGTATGGCGTGGACTTCTAAAAGTTGCTTCTTCCTTAATGATATGATCTATTGATTCTCTTTATGTGATTTACATGCTCTTCAAGTAGTCCTAACTGTGTATTGTTGTGATCGTTGCCTTTTGTCTGCCTTTGATATTATATGTCTTATTAATGCGTAAAATACTTGAGTTTTAGAACTCAATTACATCTACCTATTTTTTGTAGAGTTTTTCTTGCTCAAGGAGAACTAATAGATGACTTCTCTGTTTAATATTTATATTGTTTTTATTCACTTTGATAGCTATTAGTAGTACAGTTTACCGCCAGGTGGGCCTTAGTTTATTATTTTATATTTGTATTGTTGCTGGTCTCCTGCTTATTGCTATAATCCCATTTGAAATCGCCTATCGAATTTGAGCTTTGACGCTATGGCAATCTATTTGGTAAAAAATACTATATATAAACTACTATTTTTTGCTCACCTATTTTTGCTAAATTAGCTTAAATTCAACGGGAACGTGGGCCAAGGCGCACCACTAAATCTAGTGAGTATAGTTTCTGGATAATCTCGGGTTCTCTGTGGCCATGTGTGATCTCTGTAGGAGCACTTTACCCAGTTGAGATCCTTTTACAATATAGATGGTAACCGATGCTAAAAATAATCGGCCATGCATGTACTGTTACATGTTATATGTGCTAATTACCACCTTACTCGGTCCGATTTTCCGGTCCTATTAAGCAGTGGTGTGTGAAGAATATGCACAATTCAATGTGTTAAATTTCTGTGTATTTTCTTGTTAAGTTGATAAACATTCTAGTTTAGCTCAGGATGACTACCTGTCCTTTTTCAGATACAGAAGTGTATACGACATATATATACAACCTTGTAAATTAAATTTCTTGCTGCAATTTCATGTATAGAATAATATGGAGCTAACCATTTGTTTTGTTTTGCTAGTAGAATCAGAAAAACAAACTACAATAAAATTATAAAGTAGCTAAGTAAGCCACTATCTTGTCTTGCGTATGGATTAAGGCATGCTGAAGAAAAAATACAAATAAAATAGTCTTCTCATACTGAGTACTAACTAAACCAATCCCTTGTCCACTCGGAATTACCGTCTATACCCATGGGTATGAGATTTGCTTTTTTAGGGGAGAGAAGAGCAATGTGACGAGAAAACGTAACGTACTTTCCCTCTATAAGATAGAGGTTTCAAGAGAAGAAGTTAAGGGATATGTCCAACTATGTAGGGTGTATGAACTTGAACTAAACCATTTTGTACTACAAATATTTTTATGTTGAGTGTTGTGCTATCCAAAACAAAGAGGAAGGAGCACCAAAGAACAATTGTCATGGGAGGCATTAGGAAAACTCAAACCAAAGCCTCCTCAAGTGTTAGCCAAGGAACCGTGGTCTTTAGCCTTACCCTACATCATATTACCATGCCCACTCCTCTAGGTCCTTTTTTTCCTATTCCTATTTCAATACGAATGTCTTGCCATATACTGTAGTTTTTTACTTTTTTCTGCTAATTTGATTTAGGAAACAAAATGGAAGAGGAAGGAGCGAACGATAGGAATGAGAGGCATCGCGAAATATGAGACCATGTTTCCACCTCAAAAAAAGAGGTGAAGAACAAATAAGCTATGTTTTTCTCTATGTTCTCATTCCCACTGCTCTTAGGCCCTCTCTATCTCCCTTTTCCCGTTCCTACCTTGATTTTAATATTTTGTATCAAATACGTGCATACGTATATTTGGTTTCTACGCTAAAGAAACCAGGCAAGGCAAAAAGGAAGAGGAAGGAGTGCCTGAGAACAATAGGAATGGGAGGCATCGGGAAATACCAAATTAAATTTTCACCTCCAGCAATAGGGGTGAAAACAAAGCGAGTTAGGCTTTCATCCATCACTACAGGAAAACAGTTCTTTGCCTTGTGGCATTACCACAAGGAAACATAGGAAATCCATATGGCAAAGACCACACACGGCAAACATCGCACAGCAAAGAAAGGCACGACAAAAGGTATTTGTCATGTGCTTTTGAAATAATGCATGACAAAGGCCTTCGCCGTGTGCTTTTTCCAGCATGTTCCCATTCCCACTTCTAGGCCTACGCAAAAACGGTTTCACAGTTTGTTCTATTTGGGTTAGTTCAATTTTTTTGCTCTAGCCCGGGATTGAGAAATGGATTTGTGAAAGCAAATGAACTAACCCAGCGTCAACTGTTTTGTACGGTTTCAACGGTTTGCATTTTTGCACAGGCCTACCCACTTCTCTCGGGCTCTTTTCTTGCTCTTATCGACTGGCCTTTAAAATATCACAATATCTAAGCATGTCCACACATGTCTATAGTTTCTCCGGTAAGTAATTGCGCAAGTCAAAAGGAAGAGGAAGGGGTCTCGACACTATGGGAAAAACAAATTTACTGTGTGGGAAAAAGACATTGCAAAGGTGCTCTAGAACATGGCAAAGGCTTTGCCGTGTCTCTACACATGGCGAAATGCAGACGACAACGTGGGCGTCGGCAGAGAGCCTTTGCCGTGTGTCTAACAGAAAAGACAGGGCAAAGCCTTTGACGTGTGTTTTATACACCAACTCAGCAAACAAAAGTAACTTGATGGCTTGGGTGGGAGATGAAGGCCCTGAGATTTTGCCATGTGTCTCTACCTTTGCGGTGTGTAAAATGGCATTGCCGTGTCCCTTGCCTTTGCCCTGTGTCAAGTCATCGCCATGTGTCATGGCTTTTCCATGTGTCGCACCATAATGAACATGGCAATGGGAAGTACTTTTGTCATGTGTCATCTCGCGCTGGAGCAAGGAAAAGGCCAGCTCTTTATCATGTGTCTTCTCCCCCCGGTGTGGCACGCACCCGTCTTTGTTTGTGTCTCGCACGCCGGAACACGGAAAAGACCACAATTTTCTTTTTTTTGTTATTTCCCTCGATTCCTGCATTGCAAATATATTTGATAGAAAATATATACTCCCTCCGACCCATATTAATTTTCACTGGATTGGATGTATCTAACACTAAAACATGTCTAGATACGTCCATTTCCGTGACAAGTAATATGAATCGGAGGGAGTATCATTCACAAACATATGACAGCAAATGACTAACGAATGGTACAAACAAGTTCACAAGTCCATCATTACATGCAACATGATCCAAACGAGACATACACTTGACAAATTTGATCTCCAACTAAATTATTACATCAAACATGATGTGATACAAGTGCATCATCACAAACTCGACAAAAGGATGGCCACAATGGTGAAGATCGACGTCCTTGATGCACTCAATGGCCACAACATATCCATATCCTACACGATCGAAAGCAAAATAGTAAGATTCGCATAAAATTTTCACAAGTGTACTAGTGCCAATGGCATGGCTAAATTTGCACAAGTCTACTAGTTCCATGGTGAGGTTTGCATAACAAGTTCTATGGTGAGATTGACATAACAAGAAAAATGGTGAAATTCACATGAAAAGTTCTATGGCTAAATTTTCACAAGTGTACTAGTGACATACAAACCTACATCTTGGAATGGCAATGTTATACAAACCTACAACTTGGAAAATGCATACAAACCTAGTATTGATCAAGTGGCAATGGGAATGTCATACAACATGGCAATGGCAACATAGCTACTTGAGTCACAAGTGGAAATGGCATGGAATCCTACAAGTGTAGGAGAACTAACCTGGAGTTAGAGCCTCTGGACAATGTCGGGATTGGTGAGGCTTTGCTGACCTGCCATAGCAGGCGTCATCTGGTTCTCACCGAGAACTGCCGACCCACCTAGCGCATTGATCGATCCACCCGAAGTTGTCATAGTGGAAGCCATCTACAACATGGGAATTTATGAGCATTGGACAATAAGACATGGGAATTTATGAGCATTGGACAATAAGACACCAAACAATAAGATGGAGAGATGGACAATTAATTGACAAACTTACACACGGGGAGTTTTCCACCTCTTTGTTAAGGACTGCGTCGGCTATGGATGCGTCGATCTTACATTTGTTCCCGGTTTGGTCACGAAGCTTCTTCATTTCTCTCACGGTCCCATACTTCGAACGGAACTGTGTAGGCCCCCTTTTAACGCCTCGTCACGGTTCTCCATGCTCTAATCAGTACCAAGCATACATATACAATGCTTTCAATGAAACATGATATTAAATACATCTAGTATTAGTTCGATATATGTCTCCAAATCAAATATATTGCGAATCCATATATATATATATTGCTGATACGTCCAAAACGTAACTACTTTCCTAAACACTTTTGCAATTGTGTTTCCTCTAAACTTGTGTGATTTGGATGCAACTAACACGGACTGACGCTGTTTTCAGCAGAATTGCCTTGGTGTCTAGTTTTTGTGCAGAAAATCAACTATCAGGAAAAATCCCGGAAAATATGCCAAAAATCCTATTTCACCAGAAGACTCATGGAGCCAGAATACGAGACGGAGTAGGGTTGGGCCCAGGCCACACCACCTGGCCGCGCGGGCTAGGCCTGGCCGCGCCAGGGGGTGGTCTGGTCGCCCCAGACACCCCCTCGATCTCCCTCTTCGCCTATAAGTTGCCTTCTGACCTAAAAACTAAGGGGGGTTCGACATTTTTCCAGAAGGAGTCTGCTCCGCCTCCACCACCAGATTCCACGATTCGGAACCATAAACTCCGTTCTAGCACCTTGCCGGGACGGGGAATTGGAGGAGATCATCACCATCATCATCACCATCGCTTCTCCATCGACCATCCATGTTTCCCCATCTATGAGTGAGTAATCCCCCCTGTAGGCTATGGGGATGGTAGGGATTGGATGAGATCATTCATGTAATGGCATCGGATTGATAGGGCATGGTGTCTAGTATCTACTATTAGTGCTTTTTGACTTTATTGCGACTTGTTATGCTTAATGCTTGTCACTAGGGCCCGAGTGCCATGATTTCAAATCTGAACATGTTATTGATTCATTATGATAGTATTGTTTATGATCTTACCTGCAAGTTGTATCCAGACGTTGTTGTCCGGAACCAAAGGCCCCGAAGTGACAGAAATCAGGATAACCGGAGGGAATGACTTTGATGTGAGGATCACATGTGTTCACGGAGTGTTAATGCTTTGCTCCGGTGCTCTACTAAAAGGAACTCCTTAATTGCCAGTAGTTCCCTTGAGGCCCCGCTGCAAACGGGCTGGCAGGACAAAAGATGTTGTGCAAGTTCTCATTGCGAGCACGTATGACTATATATGGGACACATGCCTAGGATTATATAGTACTTGGATGCTTTATCTTATTTATCTGCAATTGCCCTATGTTCTGATTGCCATGTGAATTGTCTTGTCCATGCAATGCCCGTCCATCCATCCCTATGCCTACCGCACTCGAATCCTACTGTTTACTGCAATTGTTACTACTGTCTTAACTTTTACTATTGCTATTACTTTACTATTGCTGCTACAAAACTGTTGCTACTGATAAACTGCTATGAGCAAGATTGTTTCCAGGTGCAGCTGAATTGACAACTTAGTTGTTAAGGATTATAAATATTCTTTGCCTCCCCTTGTGCCGAATCAATAAATTGGGTTTCTCTTCCCTCGAAAATACTGCGATACACCCCCTATACTTGTGGGTCATCAAGACTATTTTCTGGTGCCGTTTCCGGGGAGCATAGCTTTATTTATCAAGTCCACTTGGATTCATTATTGTTCGCTACCATCCATCCATCATGGGTAAGTCTCGTGATGGCAAGGTTCCTATTTTACCATCCACTATAAGAAGATGTACGGTTCTAAACACCTATGTTGCTCTTGATTCACCATCTGTTATGAGTAAGCTCATTACACCACCACATACACATGCTACACACACTGCTACTACTGCTGAATCTAAAACTTCCGATACTTATGATGCTTCTTCTACTGTGCTTGATAAGAGTGGTTCATTAGGTCCTTTCCTAGATGCTACGATTGCTAGAACTATAGCAGGAAATACTAAAACTCCTAATGAAGACACTACTACACCTGTTAGTTCACCTGAGTCTATTGAGAGCTATGATATTGAAGACGGTTATGTTGAGATGACCGATGAATTTATTAAAGAATGTCAAAACACCCATGATAGGAGCGCTGCTAAGAGTCTCCTTGAGAGGCGTACTATTAGACCCAAATTGTCTCTTAATGCTAGGTTTGCTGCTTCTCCCGTAAACATTCCAGATAAAGATTATTATTTCTCTCTTGATCTATCCTACATAGCTATTGTTGAGAAAGAACCTTTTTGTGGGACTAAGAATGAAAGTGCGGTAGCACATATGACTGAGCTTTCTACCATGAGTGGCTTGTTTTCTGATGATATTAAGATTCACACCTACTTTGTTGCTAAGATTTTTCCTTTTTCACTGAAAGGGGAAGCTAAAACTTGGTTTAGTAATTTACCTCCTGAATCTATTGATAGCCCTGATTGCTTGATTAGTACTTTCCTACAGAAATATTTTCCTCCTAGTGCCAGACATGCTATTTTGCAGGAACTTTTTGACTTTAAACAGGGAGAAAAAGAGATATTGCCTGAATCATGGGCAAGGTTTTGTGCTCTGATTCATGCACAGGCTGGATGCCCATTACCTAAGAATGAGCTTCTTGATATATTTTATAATGGACTAACTCAAGAATCTAGGATATTCCTGGATAGTTGTGCTGATTGTGTTTTCAGGAATAGGACTCCCAAGGAAGCTGAGGAATTAATGTCTAAAATAAGCAAGAATTATGAAGATTGGACTCCTCCTAAAACAATTATACCTGAACCAGCTATACCGACGCCTATACCATCGTCTAAGAAGAGGGGAATTATTGAATTAAATGATGAAGTGATGAAGGAAGCTAAGAAATGTCTTAAGGAGAAGGGAATTAAAGCTACAGATGTCAAGAATTTACCTCCCATAGAAGAATTATGTAAGCCAATTCCCCATTCATCCACTATTGAGGTACACTCTCTCCAACACTTTGATGAAGGTGATATCCCTTACTCTAAACCTCCTGATCAATGCTTAGAAGAATTTGATATTTTTATTGTTAAGCAGGATAATTTTAATAAAAGGGTGCAAAATCATCTAATGGAAAACACTATAGCTATTGTTGAGTTAAAAGATATTGTGGAAAGAACCTCTAATGATGTTAAAATGATTGTTAAACATTTTCAAATGGTTCAAACTCAAATAGATCAACTTATTAAAGTGCAAAAAGACTTGCTAATTAATGCTGCAAAGGAAAAACATGCTGATGAAATTAGAACTAGAAGTGGTGCTGCTACCCAGGATCCTCTATATCTTGAGGGGCATCTGATGGCTCTGTGTATGGCGCCAGAAAAATGTTGGAGCGTGGTTGATGTAGAGCTCGTTGGGAACCCCAAGAGGAAGGTATGATGAGCACAGCAGCAAGTTTCCCTCAGTATGAAACCAAGATTTAATCGAACCAGTAGGAGCAAGGAAACACCCCAAAGGTGTTACTAGCTGAGCCTTGGCAGGGCGTACTACCGGTGCTAGTAGCAACGTGGAGACCTGCACAACACAACCACAGAACTTTGTCCCCAACTTGGGATGAGGTTGTCAATCTCACCGTGTTTTGCGGAAAACAAAGGATTAAACGTATTGAATGGAAAGAAGTAATAGTTTGCAGAAAGTAAACACAAAGCGGTAAACAGTTTGTAGAATGAATGTAAAAGACAAGGACCGGGATCCATAGTTCACTAGAGGTGGCTCTCCTTAAGATAGATAATATGCTGGGTGAACAAATTACAGCGGGGCAATTGACAAACATCGAGAAAGTAATACATGCATATACTAATCATCTTGACTCCTTTGGAACTTGATTAGGCATTACAACATTATACATAGACTGCCATCCAACTGCATCTATGACTAATAATCCACCTTCAGATTATCATCCGAACCCCCTCCAGTATTAAGTTGCAAGCAACAGATTATTGCTTTACGAACTACGTGTAAAGTAAACAATACGATTGTTCTATGAACAAAGGATTGTTGTTTTCTCCATACTAGCAACAACACATCTAGTACCTTAGAGATTTCTGTCACTTCCCCAGATTACCAGAGGCATGAACCCACTATCGAGCATAAATACTAACTCTTGGAGTTGCCAGCATCTACTTGGCCAAGATAGCTACTAACAACGGAAAGCATGCAAGATCACAAATAACAAAGACATGATAGAATCAATAATCAATCTGAAATAGCATCTCAATATCCATCGGATCCCCGCAAACACAACATGTAGAATTATAAATAGATGATCTTGATCATGAACGGAGCTCACAAGATCTAGCCATGAAAGCACAAAGGAGGATAACCAGCCATCTAGCTACTACATGGATCCGTAGTCCAAGGATGAACTACTCACGTATCACACCGGAGGCTTGCATGGTGATGAAGAAGGCCTCTAGGGTGAATTCCCCTCTCCGGCAGGGTGCCGGGAAGAGCTTCAGATTCCTCCTGATCTAGGGATGGAGATGACGGCGGCTACAGACTCTTTCGTGGATTTTTGATCGGGTACTTAGGGTTTACGTCCCGAGGGCATCTTATAGGCGGAAGGAGAGGCCGAGGGGGTGCTGGGGTCGGCCAGACCACCCCCTGGCACGGGCCAGGCCTGGTCGCGCGGCCAGGTGGTGTGGACGGCCCCCAGCCCTTCTCCGTCTCGTATTCTAGCATCTGATGACTTCCGGAAAAATAGGCACTTTGGCTTTTGTCCTGTCCAATTCCAAGAATATTCATTTTCGGACTTTCCTGGAACCAAAAACAGCAGAAAACAGGCAGCTGGCACTGTGGCTCTTGTTAATAGGTTAGTCCAAGAAATCGTATGAAAAGTACTCCAATGTGTGGGCAAAACACAAGAAAGTTGATAAAACCAAGAATGGAACATAAAAAATTATAGATACATTTGCAATGTATCAGCATCCCAAAAGAATTGAGCAGGATTCTCAACAAGCTGAAAATAGTGGTACTACTCGTAAGAAAAGTAAAAAGAAACATAAAACTATTGTAGAACCCTTTGAACCTGCTAAAGATCCTAACAGTATATCTATCTCTGATGCTGAAACTGAAGGTGGTAATGAAGAATATGATGTTCCCAATAAAGAAAAAGTTGAAGAAGAACCTGAAAAGCACACTGAGAATACTAAATACACTAAAGAAGATTTTGTTGCTAAGAAACATGGTAGTGAAAGAGAGCCTTGGGTCCAAAATCCTATGCCATTCCCTGATAAGAAACACAAGTCAAAGGAAGATGAACACTATAATAAGTTTTGTGATTGGATGAAACCTTTATTCCTACAAATTCCTTTGACTGATGCTATTAAATTGCCTCCCTATTCAAAGTATATGAAGGATATTGTCTCGAATAAAAGGAAGATCCCTAATGAAGAAATTTCTACTTTGCTTGCTAATTATTCCTTTAATGGTAAGGTTCCAAAGAAACTTGGAGACCCAGGGATTCCAACTATTCCTTGCTCTATTAAAAATAGTTATGTTAGAACTGCTTTGTGTGATTTAGGAGCAGGAGTTAGTGTCATGCCTTTTTCTCTCTATAAGAGACTTCAACTTGAAAAAATGATACCAACTGATATATCTTTGCAAATGGCTGATAAATCTACTACTATTCCTATGGGTATATGTGAGGATGTACCTGTTCAAGTGGCTCATAATTGCTTGATATTAACTGATTTTGTTGTGCTTGAAATGCTTGAAGATGATAATATGTCTATTATTCTTGGGAGACCTTTTCTTAATACTGCAGGAGCTCTTATTAATTGTAATCAAGGAAAGGTGACCTTCAATGTTAATGACAAGGAACATATTGTCTATTTCCCCAAGAATATTGATAGGACTTATGGTTTGAATTCAATTGAACATGTTGAGGGCATTCAAGTTGGAGAAATATATTGTCCCATACCAAGAGAAAAATTTGAAACTATTCTGATTGGGACCATTGCTATCAAGGTTAAGGTAACATAATCATTAGTGGAATACAAAGTTTTGTTTCATATAAAATTGTTTTGGTAACAAGACCTGATTAACCTTGTTAACAAAAGGATTTCATTGAACAAAACAATGTTTTCACCATGATTATCTCCGCTTACTTCTATTCTATCCATTTTAGTTTTTGCTTTCGTTTAGTTTTCTTTTCTGTTGTTAGTTGCTTGCATGTTAGAGTGTCTTAGAACTTCTGTAGTTCTAGCCTTGTTTTGTCATTGCATCATTTCAAAAAAATCCGTCTGTTAGAAAATCATTCATCTATACCTGAAAATTGCCCAAAAATAAAGTGTCTTGAAAAATTCATATTAAATTTTTACGTGAAAAAGGGGTAGAGGACTGCCTTCAAGGTACCAGGGTGGCCCATCAGGCAGGCACACCACCTGGTGGTGCAACCAGCCCTGGGGCGTGCCTGCCTGTGGTGTGGGCCACCCCTGGCCCTCCACTTACTCTCTCACTTGCCACTTTCCTCTCTCTCCCGAGTAAACACCAGTTCATTGCTCGAAATTGCGTTCTTGCTGTGCTTGCCCTCAATTTTTCGATCTCCTTGCTCAGCCCATCTTGGCTGCTGAAATTTGGAGCATTTGTTCTCTGGTAAGTGACTCCTCCGCTTGTCCAAGTAGATTTGTGTTTAGTGGTTTATATCTTGAGTATTTTGCTGCTGTAGGTGACAAGTTTTGAGAGCTTGTAATATTGTTTGATGCTTAGAGATATAGTTTTGATGCATGTTTAGGCCTCTTACAAGTCCCTATGAGTAGTGCCCTTCATTATATTCACTTTGCAATCACTTGTTTATTAGATGTTTAAATTTCAGAATATCAAACATGAACAACCATACCTTTGGAGAAATATTTGAGAGGGATGCACCTAGGAGGTCAAGGCCCTCAAGATCAGCCTCTCAGTTTAGGCCATCATACAACGAAGATCTCATTGCACCTCGTATTGGTAATGAAGGAGATGATGGGGATGCTCACCCATCTACTTTCCCTTGTTTTACTTTCTTACAAGCTTCAGGGATTCTTGATGATTTCTTGCTACTGATTCAGAGGGTTGGTTTGACCTCATACATGCAAGATGAGAGTGAGCAATACGCTTTGCTCACCAAGACTTTTGTTGAGAGCTTCATGTTTACTAACACGCCCTATCAGTCAATTGTCTCTTTCAGAATTTATAATCTGCCATTTACCATGCCATTGGAAAGATTTTGCAGTATTGTAGGTGTAAGCATGACAAGGACCATGAAGAAGATTCAAGGGTGACCCGCTGATTTGCTGGAGTTCTATCGAGGGGTGACCAATGACGATGACCGCGTAGCTCAGCGCGGGAAGATAAGAAACATCCAACTCCCCGCTCTTAGATACTTTGCATATTATCTTGCTACTAGCGTTCTTGGTAGGGAGAATACGAGTAATATCTCCAACTATCATTTGGCCTTCCTCGCTGCTGCACTTAACAATGATACTCGGTACAATCTTGGCTCTCTTATTGCTCGCCGCCTAGCTGCTAGGCGGCCTATCTATGGGGGCATCATCGCTTCACATATGGTAAATGCAATAGAGCTTTCGGTGGATCCCAATGATACTATATTGGCACCACAAAGGTTTGACCTTGAAGCCATGAAAACACATCACTTTGTTACTGCTGATTCTGATTTGGACAGTTTAGTATATAGGATGTTGTTTACTGAAGGGGATGAGAGGGAGATACCTTTGCCACAATCTACTTTGTTTAGTGTTCATAGGAGGCCGTGGTCGCGCTCCAAGGAGGAGGTGGACGAGCAGCTCTGCTTACTGGGTTTACATAGGCAACACCAGGAGGATGTGCCCTCCTACGATTACTCTGCGCACTACGGTGGGGTGTCTTCGAGCTCGCACCAGGACGAGGGTACCTCCTCACCGTACTATGGAGGTGCTCCATCCTGGCCAGCCTGGGATTGATACCCACTTAGGCCAAAACCCTAAGCTTGGGGGGAGGTATGCCGACATCGCACTCATCTCCATATTATTTTGCGTCGGTACTTTGTATATTCATGTTTTGTTCTCTTTTTAGTTTCCATTCTTTCTTTGCTTCTGCTTTCTAAAACACAAAAATACCAAAAATATTTCTATTGTTTCTCTTTGTTTGCTTCTTCTTCTTATTGCCTTGGTTTGCTTTTTTCCTTTTTGCTTTGTTTTAACTATTCGAAAAACCCAAAAAGATTTTGCTTTGCTTGTTCTTCCTTTTGGTTCTTGTTTAAAAAAAATCGAAAACACCAAAAATATTTGTTGTTCTTCTTTGGTTTTGTGAGTTTTGTTGCAGGGTTTAGCAGTCCTCAGTGGAATTTGGTTTCATATTATTATTCAAGCCACACAAGTGAAGGGCAATAATGAGGATTAATGACAACTTGAGGTGTGGTAAGAGGCTGGTAGCGAACTCTATTTGTTTTCATTTTTGTACATATACTCATCATTGAGGGCATGCTTTGTCTGTTCATGTAGGGTGTATGTTATTTATGGATGTTTAGTAGTTCTTGCTTTCTTATGATTAGTTCCAGCTTGCTAATGGTTTGTAGCATGTCATATGAATGTTTGCTTGCAGTACTCTATTCATGACTTGGTATGACACTGTGGTATCCTCCTCAGAGTGTTTCATTTGAATTGACTTGGCACATGCTCACGCATGCATATGACTGAAATAATCAGTTTAGCCTCGATGAATTATTTTGCCTCAGAGGTCTTGAATCACTTTCATGCCATGATTAGTCCTCTTTTGTTGCAAGCATTATTATGACAGTTATTGCTCTCTCGTTTGTCGCTCCCTTACTATTGCTAGCCTTCACTTACACTGAGTATGTTTATCTCATGTTTCCAACCCCCTAAAACCATTATGCCAAAAGTGTCCACCATACCTACCCATTAACATTATTTGCTATCCCGTGCATATTAAGTATGCCTTGTTTTATTCGGAATAAAATGTCTGTTTGTTTTGGGAAAGTTAGTTAGTAAAGCTCTCACGAACTTGATGGCACACTTTATTTTCTTGCACTTAATAAACCTGAACCATTGCGTCCATCTTTGTTGCGTGTATGCTTGCACTTTATAAGTTGAAGTTAGAAGAACCATGTATCATGGGGAACGCTTTCAACATTCCACGAGTACTTTGTACCCTGTTGATATCATGTTCTTTTGCTCATGGATCCCGGCGGTGTGAAATAAAAGTGGAACTTGTATGATCATGGAGTTTGTATATGTGTTAGAGAAAAGTTTGGGCCGCTAGCCTAAGCCATGCCTAATCATGGTGGAAATTTGTAGCATAACCATAATGAGCATTCTATGAAGCATCCTCAATAAAAATCTATGCACATAGTAAATAAAAAGATCGCTAAGATGCTCATTGTCTGCTTGCCTTGTCATTTTGATTATGGGATAGCTCCTGTATCCTGTGCAAGGGGTACCCCGTTGGCGGTTCTCTATGATACCTATGTAGTTACAATGACAAGAGCTTACTTGTGACTGAAGTTGAGTAGCATGAGGTCCGGTACTCGTAAGTAAGGGGCATGAGACTTTAGCTTATAACTTGTCAAGCATATCCTCTTAGTTGTGTCACTTTAACCTTAACCATTTAAAGATGCTTATGATAGGAGCAATGAGAGCTCAAAGCTAACGAGTACCATACTTTCAGCATTTGGAATCCTTTCAAACTATTCAAAACCTTTTTCATTTCATTGTTGAGTCATCACCTGTTCTTTGAGCACTTCCTTGAGAGCATAGTTTTCATTCTTAGTATAATATGCTTGTCCCAAAACTTGACTATTTGTGTTATGACTTAGATGCTTATATCTTTGATATCTTTACTTATAGGCTTCACTTGAACTTCAGAGGTGCCTTGGCATTTACAATCAAAGGCAAGCGAGATACCACTCTATCATACCTTGTTATGAGCATTGTAATGTTGCTTATGTTTATGTTTCATGGTACTTATTATTCTTGAGTTGGAATCTCTTCATAGCTTGCAATGACTATTAAGTAAACTTAGTTGCATGCTCCTTATTATGAATGGTCTAAGTAAGTTGATCACATGCTGAGAATATATACATCATATGAAGCAAATGTGTTCATGAAAGTTTCTTTTATCGCACTCAGTTTTCAACTAAATTGCTTGAGGACAAGCAATAAGCTAAGCTTGGAGGGGAGTTGATACGCCCAAAACGAATCTACTTTCCCGAACACTTTTGCTATTGTTTTTCCTCTAAACTTGTGTGATTTGGATGCAACTAACACGGACTGACGTTGTTTTCAGCAGAATTACCTTGGTGTCTACTTTTTGTGCAGAAAATTAACTATCAGGAAAAATCCCGGAAAATATGCCAAAAATCCTATTTCACCAGAAGACTCACGGATCCAGAATACGAGACGGAGTGGAGCTAGGCCCAGGCTACACGACCTGGCCGCGCTGGCTAGGCCTAGCCGTGCCAGGGGGTGGTCTGGCCGCCCCAGACACCCCCTCGGTCTCCCTCTTCGCCTATAAGTTTCCTTCTGACCTAAAAACTCAGGGGGTTTGACGTTTTTCCAGAAGGAGTTCCGCTTCGTTGCCACCACCAGATTCCATGATTCGGAACCAGAAACTCCGTTCTGGCACCCTGCCGGGACGGGGAATCGGAGGAGATCATCGCCATCATCATCACCATCGCTTCTCCATCGACCATCCATGTTTCTCCCATCTATGAGTGAGTAATCCCCCGCTGTAGGCTATGGGGATGGTAGGGATTGGATGAGATCGTTCATGTAATGGCATCGGATTGTTAGGGCATGATGCCTAGTATCTACTATTAGTGCTTTTTGACTTTGTTGCGACTTGTTATGCTTAATTCTTGTCACCTGGGCCCGAGTGCCATGATTTCAGATCTGAACATGTTATTGATTCATTATGATAGTATTGTTTATGGTCTTACCTGCAAGTTGTATACACACGTTGTTGTCCGGAACCAAAGGCCCCAAAGTTAAAGAAATCGGGATAACCGGAGGGAAGGGCTTTGATGTGAGGATCACATGTGTTCATGGAGTGTTAATGCTTTGCTCCGGTGCTCTATTATAAGGAGCACCTTAATTGCCAGTAGTTCCCTTGAGGCCCCGCTGCAAACGGGCTGGCAGGACAAAAGATGTTGTGCAAGTTCTCATTGCGAGCACGTATGACTATATATGGGACACATGCCTAGGATTATCTAGTACTTGGATGCTTTATCTTATTTATCTACAACTGCCCTATGTTCTGATTGTCATGTGAATTGTCTTGTCCATGCAATGCCCGTCCATCCATCCCTATGCCTACCGCACTCGAATCCTACTGTTTACTGCAATTGTTACTACTGTCTTTACTTTTACTACTACTATTACTTTACTATTGCTACTGCAAAACTATTGCTACTGATAAACTGCTGTGAGCAAGATTGTTTCCAGGTGCAGCTGAATTGACAACTCAGTTGTTAAGTTTTATAAATATTCTTTGGCTCCCCTTGTGTCGAATCAATAAATTGGGTTTCACTTCCCTCGAAAATACTGCGATACACCCCCTATACTTGTGGGTCATCAATTGCATATGTGACAATATACAAGAAAATAATATACACATGTATTTCCTAAATTACTAATATACACATGCATATATGTGACAATATAAAGAAAATAATATACACATATAATTCCTCAATTACTAATATACATATGCATATAAGTAACAATATACTTAGAAATAATATACACATGTATTTCCTAAATCACTAATATCCATATGTAACAAATATTTGGGAAAAATACATGCTAAAAGACAAATAATATGTAAATTAGAAAATCTACCGAGTTAAACAAAAAGAAGAAGAAAAAACCTACAAGAGAGGAGACAGGAACGCTCAGTGGAGGGCAAGGTCGAGGTGGGCGCAGGGCCAACTCAAGGTGGAGGAGGAAGGAGCAGGAGAGCCACCCCTAGGGGCCGGACGGCAGCCATGCGCAGAGCTCCTACAGGTGGAGCTCTGGCCTAGCTCGGTGCATGATGTCTACGCACTTCTATTCTTGTAGACAGTTGTTGGGCCTCCAAGTGTAGAGGTTTGTAGAACAGTAGCAAGTTTTCCCTTAAGTGGATCACCCAAGGTTTATCAAACTCAGGGAGGAAGTGGTCAAAGGTATCCCCTCTCAAGCAACCCTGCAATCAAGATACAAGAAGTCTCTTGTGTCCCCAACACACCCAATATACTTGTCAGGTGTATAGGTGCACTAGTTCGGCGAAGAGATAGTGAAATACAAGTGGTATAGATAATTATAAGTGGTAACGGTGATAGAAAATAGCTTGATGGCATGGAAAAGACTAAAGTAAAACTGAAATAAAGATGGAAGTAAGCAAACATGTAATAGATCTAATTGCAAACGGTGTATCAATGCTTAGAAACAAGACCTAGGGATCATACTTTCACTAGTGAACACTCTCATATAAATATATTCTTCTTTATGATACTACGTTGAACTACTCTCCGGTTGAACACTCTAATCGATGGTAGGGCTATAACAACACACCTCAAAGTTCATCTTTCCCATCTAGAAAACCCCACACTATCACCTTGAGTACTAGATGAGTCCAACAAACACCACAATTTCATAGAAACATCTAACTCCAAATATAACTCATAACAAGTATTTGTAATCTCTAGCCTAAGTGCCACCATGGTGTGCACACTGTCACTTTCACACACATGGGGAGAGCAGAGATCTATTAAGCACTTGAGTAGCAAGGTAGATCTAATTGATTACAAAACTCATGATCACAATATGATTATGCATAGAGAGAGAGATGAACACATAGCTACTGGTAAAACCCTTAGCCTCGAGGAATAACTACTCCCTCATCATCATGGGAATCAACAAATGTGATGGAGATGGCGGTGGAGATCGATGGAGATGGCTCCGGGGGCACTTCCCCATCCCGGCATGGTGCCGGAACAGAGACTTTCTGTCCCTCGAATCTCCCCTTCGGTGGCGGCGGTGCGGCGGAACTTTTCATGGCTAGAGGCTTGAATCTTTATGGTTTTTGCCTCGGGAGGAATATATAGGCGAAGGAGGCAAGGTCGGTGGCCAACTAGGGGGCCCACACCATGCCCTGGCGTGGCTAAGGGGGACACGTGCCTAGGGGTGGTGTGGCCACCCTGTGGCCCCTCTCTGTCTCGTATTCTAGCTCCGTGAGTCTCCGGGAAAAATAGGCATATTGGATTTTGTCCCATCCAATTCCGAGAATATTCATTTTCTGACTTTCTGGAACTAAAAACAGTAGAAAACATGCAACAGGCACTATGGCTCTTGCGAATAGGTTAGTCAAAGAAATCATATGTAAAGTACTCCAAAGTGTGGACAAAACATAAGAAAGTAGATAAAACCAAGCATGGAACATCAAAAATTATAGATACATTTGCAATGTATCAACATCCCCAAGCTTAACTCCTGCTCTTCCTCGAGTAGGTAAGTGATAAAAAGAAAGAATAATATTTGAGGTGACATGCACCATCATAAACTTGATCAAAGTATTTGTAAAACATTGATAGCTGGGATCATAGTACTTCAACATAGCATGAAAGATAAAGTTCTAGCAATAAGACAAAGAAACTATGTTGCAACATGAAAAGGCACAAACAAAAGATTCATGAATAATAATGCTTTGCAAGACGTTTGTTTGTTTCACATAAAGAAAGCGTAGCATAATAGCATTCAGATTGTCCCTCATAGAGTAGCAAATATAAATGCATAGGACACCTTTAAAGTTCATAAGAGTGACTAGATACAAATAGTTTAAAACAAGCAATATCAAGTTATGCATCAATCAACTAGTCTTGGGACAATGCACATAGAACTAAGAATGGCCACTATGCTCTCAAAGTAGGTGCATAAAGATAGAAGGTGGAGACTAAATATATAAGTGGAAGAAAGGACTTCATAGAAGGAAGCAGAGATTCAAGTTTCATAAAGAGCTTCCAAAAATTATGGTACTTAATAGCTTTCAGTTCTCATTGCCCCTATCATAAGCATCTTGAAGGTGATTAATGTTAAAGTGAACAAACTATGGTGTATATGCTTGACGAAGTATAAGTTAGAAATCTCATGTCCCTTGAATACGAGGGCCGCTCCTCATGCTACTCAAGTTTAGTCACCGGTAAGTTCTTGTAATTGTAAGTACATGTGTATCATAGAGAACCGCCAACGGGTTACCCCTTGCCCGATGATACAGAAGAATCCCCATATCAAAATGACAAGGCAAGCAGACAACGAGCATCTCAGCAATCTTCTTATATACCATGGGAATATGGTGCTTTTTTTTTCTCTATTTCCTCTTTTCTCATATTTTTTGTTTCTCTTTTTTCTCAATATAGGACTCTTTTTTTAAGAAGAATTCTTCATAGACAGCTCATTATGGTTACGCTGCAGGTTTCCACCATGTCAGCATGGATTAGACCAGCGGCCCAGGCGTTTCTCTAACACATATACATAACTCCATGGACTTACAAGCTCCCCTTTCATTTCACACCGACGACATCCATAGACAAAAGAGCATGATATCAACTAGGTACAAAGTACCAGTGCAATGTTGAAAGCGTTCCCCATGACATCATGGTTCTGCTAATCCCCAACAAATAAGTGCAAGCATATACAACATAGACGACATAATGGTTCAAGTTTATTAATGGGAAGAAAAGTAAAGTGTGCCATCAAGTTCGTGAGAGCTTTAATCACTAGTTTTCTCATAACAAGTTTAATTTGGAAGGTAAACAAAAACATGAATATACTTGGAATAGCATATGCTAGTAGGTAGGTATGGTGGACTCTTTGTAATAACTTGGTTTAGGGAGTTGGATGCATGAGTGGAACTCATACTTGGTTGTGGAGGCTAGCAAAAGACTGGGAGTGACAAACTAAGGCAAGACATAATCATGCAGAGCGACAAAAATCGTTGATCAAAGAATAAAGTGATACTACAAGTTGAAAACTAAAGGATCATAAAGTCTAATGGTGACTTGGGATAGTCATAACATGGTGTGAGCATGCGCCAAGTCAACCCAAATAAAGCATCAAAGGAGAATACCATAATACTATGCTTTAATATGCTAAAACAATGCATGATTCATCCAAGGCACATTTAGCAATCTCAATTGTTTATAACAATTCATGATACAACAAAGAATACTAATCATAAAGCCAAAACAATATCAAGCATGGAATGACAAAGCATAGGCCACAGTCAAAAACAAGCTCTCTTTACCACTTAAGCATGAACTTTTCCTACTCTTTTCCAATCCAAACCGAACTATTTGAAAACCAATACATGAAAGAGGGGGTCCAACCAATTTATTCAAGAAAACTAAGCAAACCAAGAAAACTAAAAACCAAAATGAAAACGAAAAAGAAGACGCTCCAAGAACAACACAACTGTCCATGAAACAATAAAAATGAAGCGTTTGGAAGAAACCTGGGATTTTTATTGATGTAGAAGGGGATACCTTGGGCATCCCCAAGCTTTGATGCTTGTACTTCTTGGATATTTCTTGGGGTGACACGCGTGGCACCCCCAAGCTTGAGCTTTAGTCCATCCTTCATCTCATTACTCATTCCTTCCATACACATGAAATTTTTCCTTCATACAAAACTTCACACAATCTTTATTAGCAACATTAGTGCACTCAAGATAATAGGTCTTTGGGTTCAGTTTCAACACCAATAAAACTTCCATTAAAACACAATCTACTATAGCACTTCCCTCAAAAATCTCAATTCCCCAAAGAGAACTCAAAAGGAACCAACAAGAAGCAAATACAAATAATGGCAGAAATCTGTCAAAACAGACCAGCAGGTAAAAACCAATTTTTTGATCATCTTTTATTGCTCAAATAGAAAAGTGTTGAACTAACGAAAGTTAGATAACAACCTGGGGCAGAAAGCACAAAAATTCATGCCTCAAAAGGATGTACAGATATTTTACACGAATTTTTACGGTGAAGAACAGAAATCTATTTCGGGACAACAACTTTTGCAAGCATTACTTCTCTCTCATCAGAGGTTACTCTTGGCACAAAAAGCAAATAAAAAGGATAAGGAGCGGTTATTACAGAAGTAATAACTTCCAAGACTCATCTAAAACTTTTGGGTTATCTCCCAACAAGTACTTTTCTTTAATGCCTTTAAGTTAGGCTTGATAGTTTGAGAAGATGCTCACATAAGAAATATGAATTGAAGTAAAAGAGAGCATCAAGAAGCAAATTCAAAGCATATTTAAGTCTAACCCAATTACTATGCATAGGAATCTTGTAAAGAAACAAGTCATGAAAGCACAAAGCAACAAGCATAGGAAAGCAAAACAAGTGCAACTTCAAAATTTTCAACATAAAGAGGGGAAACTTAATATTGTTGAGATACATAAAACCATGTTTCCCTCTCTCATAATAACTTTCAGTAGCATCGTGAATTAAATTAACAATATAGCTATCACAAGAAACATTCTTATCATGAGCCACATGCATAAAAGAATTAATACTCCCCACATAAACATAGTCATTCTTATTAATTGTAGTGGGAGCAAATTCAACAAAATAGCTATCATTATTATTTTCATCACCATAATCATCAAATATAGGAGGCATATTGTAATCATAATTAATTTCCTCCTCAATAGTAGGTGGACTGAAAATATCATATTCATCATTGTAATCATCATATATTGGAGGCATAGTATCATCATAAGCAATAGATTAGTTATCTTCCAAAGCTGGGGAACTGAAAATATCATATTCATCATTGTAATCATCATATATTGGAGGCATAGTATCATCATAAGCAATAGATTAGTTATCTTCCAAAGCTGGGGAACTAGCTTCCCCAAGCTTAGACTTTTCCATAGCATTAGCAATAATGCTATCCAAAGAATTCATACTAACAACATTGCTATTAGCATGCAAATAAAGTTTCATAGGTTTTTTAATTTTCTCTTCAAACACTTCATGTCCTAACTCAAGATAAATACTATAAAGCTCTCTAATTTTTTTGTTGTTTTCCATTAAGCCTAACTAGTGAAAACAAGAAACAAAAAGACAAAATTGCAGAATCTAAAGGAAATAACTTCGAGCACTCACACCGGAGGATGTGAGTATCTTTTACCTTACCTCCCCGGCAACGGCGCCAGAAAATAGCTTGATGTCTACGCACTTCTATTCTTGTAGACAGTTGTTGGGCCTCCAAGTGCAGAGGTTTGTAGAACAGCATCAAGTTTTCCCTTAAGTGGATCAACCAAGGTTTATCGAACTCAGGGAGGAAGTGGTCAAAGGTATCCCCTCTCAAGCAACCCTGCAATCAAGATACAAGAAGTCTATTGTGTTCCCAAAACACCCAATACACTTGTCAGGTGTATATGTGCACTAGTTCAGTGAAGAGATAGTGAAATACAAGTGGTATAGATAATTATAAGTGGTAACGGTGATAGAAAATAGCTTGATGGCGTGGAAAAGACTAAAGTAAAACTGAAATAAAGATGGAAGCAAGCAAACATGTAACAGATCTAATTGCAAACGGTGTATCAATGCTTAGAAACAAGACCTAGGGATCATAATTTCACTAGTGAACACTCTCATATAAATATATTCTTCTTTATGATACTACACTGAACTACTCTCCGGTTGAACACTCTAATCGATGGTAGGGCTATAACAACACACCTCAAAGTTCATCTTTCCCATCTAGAAAACCCCACACTGTCACCTTGAGTACTAGATGAGTCGAACAAACACCACAATTTCATAGAAACATCCAACTCCAAATATAACTCATAACAAGTATTTGTAATATCTAGCCTAAGTGCCACCATGGTGTGCATGCTGTCACTTTCACACACATGGGGAGAGCAGAGATCTATTAAGCACTTGAGTAGCAAGGTAGATCTAATTGATTATAAAGCTCATGATCACAATATGATCATGCATAGAGAGAGAGAGAGATGAACACATAGCTACCGGTAGAACCCTTAGCCTCGAGGAAGAACTACTCCCTCATCATCATGGGAATCAGCAGCGGTGATGGAGATCACGGTGGAGATCGATGGAGACGGCTTTGGGGGCACTTCCCCGTCCCGGTAGGGTGCCGGAACAGAGATTTTCTGTCCCCCGAATCTGCCCTTCGGTGGCGGCGGCAATGCGGAAGTTTTCGTGGCAGGAGGCTTGACTCTTTAGGGTTTTTGCCTCGGGAGGAATATATAGGCGAAGGAGGCAAGGTCGGCGGCCAGCCAGGGGGCCCACACCATGCCCTGGCACGGCCAAGGGGGACCCACGCCTTGAGGTGGTGTGGACACCCTGTGGCCCCTCTCCGTCTCGTATTCTGGCTCCGTGAGTCTCCGGGAAAAATAGGCATATTGGCTTTTGTCCCGTCCAATTCCGAGAATATTCATTTTCTGACTTTCTGGAACCAAAAACAGTAGAAAACAGGCAACTAGCACTATGGCTCTTGTTAATAGGTTAGTCCAAGAAATCATATGAAAAGTACTCCAAAGTGTGGACAAAACATAAGAAAGTAGATAAAACCAAGCATGGAACATCAAAAATTATAGATACATTTGCAATGTATCAGTGCACGGGAGGCACCCATGGTGGCGGCAGAAGCTCCTGCGCGGGTGGAGGTGGGGATGGCAACGGCGGCGGCTAGAGATAGGGGCGGAGGCGGGGGCGCTCGAGCGGTGGAGGATGGAGATGGGGCGGAGGCGGGGGCCGAAGCCGTGGCGACGACACGGTAGGGGTCAGGGTCGAGGCGGAGGAGGGGGTTTGGAGGAGAACCAGCTGAGCAGGTACGCGAGCCCATGAGGCTGATTTGGTTGGCTTGGGACTCAGCCTTTGTCGTGTGTCTCCTGGTGGGCAACATGGCAATGGCTCTTTGCCGTGTGTTTCAAGCCCACGAACTCATGAAAGGATAGTTTTCTGGATGAACTCAGGAAAGCATAGTTTTCTGGATAGCTTTCCGTGTGTCTTCAGTAACTCACACGGTAAAGAAATCTTTAGATTTTTTCTACTGTTTTCTTTATTTAATTTTTATAGGACTTTGTATTATATATATGGGTGTGTTCCAGGAGCTAGATATTTGTCATCTAAAATTATGTATCGCGAAGGATTTCTATTTTTTAAATGTTGTTCAAGACGCGGTCAAAACCACGTGAGTGACTCGTATAGGTATTGAGTCTTACTAAAATTTTAGTGTATTTCTGATAAATAGCATATTGTGAGTGTAAAAATGATTTTTGCAAAAAATCATAATCATCAAATCATGTACATGTATTTTAAATTTGACCCACTTCCAATCGATTCGACATGAATTTGTCTTTTTCACTAGGGGTGAACGGAAAGGTTTAAGATACCCTCCTTGGGCATTGTATATTTAACATGGTCTAATATTTTAAAAATGGGACGGTACCATTTTAAAACTTTTATTTGGTGGTTGCTTCACAAAACTTTTTTTACGCACCGTTTTTGGCACTGTCTACTCTCCGTTTTTGGCACTCGGAAAATGGAAAATACCTTTTTTATGCGACGAAAAGGAAAAGTTTCTTTTGTAACATTATTCTTCATCCCATGATGCACATGCGTGCACAATATGGGCATACTATCGCAAACTATTCCATGATTCTTACCATAATATTGGTCTTTTGCTCTAAAAGCCTTGAAAACTCGAAATGATAGCTTATTTCTAAGAAGTTTTTTAGATGCAATCAATATAGCAAGTTTGGTATTTTTCTTATAACTATGTCACATAAAATGATGGCATCTGAAGGTTTTACATTGTTTGGATCATTTTTGAATTTCTTATGCCTGTTTCAAACTATGGTCAAAACAATAGGAATGGAAATTCTTAGCTCGGGGCTGAGCCTCGCAAAACTTGAAATAGATATCTTATGAAACAATAAATTGTGAACCTAAAAATTATTTTTACCAAAAATCATGAGCATTAGATCATGTACATTTAGTTCAAATCTGACCCACTTCCCACTGATTCGATAGGAATTTGTCTTTTTCAGTAGGAGTGCATGGAAAGGTTTGAGATATCCTAGTTAGGAAATTGTACGTGTAGCATGGTATAGTATTTTTGAAAAATAGGGTGGTACCATTTTGAAACTTTCATTTGGTGGTTTATTCACAAAACGCTCTGTTTTTGGCACTCAGAAAATGGAAAATGGTTTTTTCGTGCGACAAAAAGGAAAAGTTCCTACTGCAACATTATTCGCCATCCCATGATGTGTACGTGCACAATATGGGCACACTATCATAAAATATGCCGCGATTCTGACCATAAAATTGTTCTTTTGACCTGAAAGCCATGAAACTTCGAACATGATAACTCATTTTGAGAAGGTTTTTTGAGATGCAATCAATGTACTAAGTTTGATATTTTTCCTTGAATATGTCACATAAAATGACATTATGCGAAGGTTTTACATTGTTCGGATCATTTTTCAATTTCTTATGCCTGTTTCAAACTATGGTCAAAACGGCGGGTATGAAGATTCTTAGCTCATGGCCAAGCCTCATAAAACTTGAAAATGATCTATGATGAAACAACATATTGTGAACCTAAAAATGATTTTTTTCAAAATATCATGAGTATTAGATCATGTACCTGTAGTTCAAATCTAACTCCCTTCCTGCCGATTCGGCAGGAATTTGTCTTTTTCAAGACTTTTTAAGAGATGTTCGATGCTTACATTTTTCAAGACTTTTGAATGTTAGGAGCTCTGGGCTAGCTAGGCCTTCCACCACACTTGAAAACATACGATATGGATACACGTAAGTTTTCGAGGGGTTCTGACGCTCCAACAACCCCTTTTCCAGCGAAATCCTAATCCGAGGGCCCCACAAATCTAGCCCACTAGCGTTCTCCGTGCGTGGGTTAGCCAATGGATTTTTCTCTTTTCTTTGGTTTGTTTTGGCCATAGATACATGAGAAACCAAAGTTGAGCCCAAGATTCCACCGGTTGCTCTCCATATGACACGTATAGTGGGAGTTTCCTCCTACACGTGCAGGAAATTTCTAAGTGTTATCGCATGGATGTGAACCCAAGAGCTAGATATTACCCAGATAGGCCTCCTATCACACTTTTAAACATATTCTATGGACACATGCAAGTTTTTTTGGGGGGGGGGGGGTACGACGCTCTAGCAACACTTTCCCAGCGGAACCCTAATCCAGGGGACCCACAGATCTACCTCACTAGCATTCTTCGTGTGAGGATTGACCAATGGACTTTTCTATTTGATATGGTTTGTTTTGGTCATAGAAATATGGGAAACCAATTTTCAGCCCAAGATTCCACCGGTTGCCCTCTTGCTAACACGCAATGAGAGTTTCATCCTACACATGCAGAAAATTTCTAATTGTTATCGATTAGATGTGAACAAACTCGCACTTGGGAGCTAGATATTGCCTAGCTAGGCCTTACACCACACTTGTTAACATATGCTATGAAAACACGCAATTTGGTAGGAAAGAAAGGATGGAAAATGAAAATTGATAGGAGCTTATCTTTTTCTCTGTGAAATACACTCGACAAAGGAAAAAACACTCGGCAAAGGTCTTCTTTGTCGTGTTTCAATGGAAAAACACACGACAAATACCTTATTTGTCGTGTGGTGGAAACGCGGGACACTCGGCAAAGGTTGCCGTTATAATGGCTATGTTCTGCCTATGCATGGCGGGCAACGTGGCCCACTCCTTTGCCACACTCGGCAAAGGCCTTCTTTGTCGTGTTTCAATGGAAAAACACACGGCAAAGGCCTTCTTTGTCATGTGGTCGAAACACGGGACACCCGGCAAAGGTTGCCATTATAATGGCTATGTTCTGCCTATGCACGGCAGGCAACATGGCCCACTTCTTTATCGCCCCCTATGCTTTGTCGTGTGTCCTTGGTACCTTTGTCGTGTCTCCCGTCTTTGTCGTGTGTTTTTGTGCCGATGTTACCGTGTACCTCGCCTTTGTTGTGTGTCTTGCCAGATTCTGTCATGTGGAGTTTCTTTGTCGTGCATTTTCGAGTTTCTACATGGCAAAGAGGTTTTTTTGCCGTGTTCCTCGTCGTTGGACACACGACTAAAACTTGTATACACAGCAAAGCCATTTTTTCTCGTAGTGCAAGTAGTGCAAGAACCGTACGATAGGAATGCGAGACATATGGAAACCACCAAACTAAATATTTACACTTCCAAAAGTACATGTGGAAACAAAAGAATTAGGCGTTTATCTATGTTCCCATAGTTCTGGTGAATTTCATTATTTGTGCCAGTGTGCACCCCTGTTTGGTTCTTGACTGCCTGTTGTAATAGAAACAGATGGTGTCCAGGTCGTAGATCTCGCACCGATAGGAGTAAGACATACATCGACCTTGACATCATGGAGGTGGACAAGGGGTGGGCGTGGTGGGCGGTGCTGCCAGGCTAGGACCCCGTCATGGCAGTGGCCGACTAGGCAGTGGTCATCGAGCTAGCGGACAGGCGATTTCTGCCGTGGTGGCTGACACCTTCGATCTGGATAACAGATGTAGTATAGATCTTTTTCCCTAGTAGACCTAGGTTATCGAATCCTTAGGAAGTAGAAAGCGTAGTGAAGTTACTTTAACAGACATTCGGGAGTTTTAGAATTCTTTTTGTGTATTATCGGACCAAGAGTGTGCTGTCTTTTGTTTTTGTCGATGATGGAGAAAGAGGGCCTAGGGCTTTCGGTTTCACCCTGTAGCTTTGTAAAACATTTGAAGGGAATAAAATATAACAATAAAGTATGTATGTAATCATTTGAGCAAGATAATTTATATGTGGGCAGTGTATCCATAATTACTATTGCCTCCGCAATCGCATATAGCAATAACCTACTAGTCTCATCCATAGAAGAAAGAGAACTAATGATATGCATAGTGATGTCACCGTTAATCCCAAGTAAATCCCTCACATACAACCGTAGTACCCCTTCTGTCACTGGGGTTCCCAACCTGCAGATTAGTCATTACTCATACTCCCTATACCTGGCTCAATCCTCGGGGTCTTGGGTACCTGACAAGTCCTTGGATTGAGGCAAGATCGGATACAATAATCATCATGTCATACAAACTAATACATGATCCCATCTATGATACATAACATGCATAAAAGCTACATGGCTAGGCTGAAGCCCTTAGCCCAAAGAGAATTACTCACACATAGAGATAAAATCAATAAGCATAAACATTGCAATAGAAATCATGAGATTGAGAGCAAATAGTCTTACAATGTCGCCAACCGAAGATGAGATCTACTATTACAAGTGGTAGAATATGACTATTGTGGTGGAGAAGAGTTTGGAGATTAGATCTAAGTCTATTCCTCCGATGGTTCTTCAATGTTGTGGATGCAGGTTTCTGGGGTTCTGCTGGGCTCTCCGGGACTCCATTTCTCGTCGCCCGAAGCGTCTTTATATAGGGTTCCCTTCACGAAACTTGTTCTGTTTAACCTAGCGGTGTTGATGGCAACTATACGGTGGGAACTATACGACGGGAATTTTATTCCCGCCGTAAAGTTGGTCGTTAAAGCTTCTGTCTCCACTTCACGACCCTTGGTTTCTTTGGGTTGTTGGAAATCTCGTATCTTTGACTTTAATGTTGTGATTCCCATCATCAAACATCATTATCTGTGTAGGGAAAAATAGAAAGAAAGGATTGCATACCCCTTTGATCATTAGGCATTAGTGGCAGGGTTTAGAGAGATATTTCATCAAAAATATGAATAATATCCAGTTTAAATGTGGATGTAGATGGCTATATTTCACAGCCATCAACCTCCCCAAGCTTAAACTTGATCATCCTCGAGCAAGAAAACCAAAATCAAAAAGGAACTCAATATTTAAACTAAAATAACGAGATGATGATCTTACTCATGATTGGTAGTCTCATGTTTCCTCCACTTTATTAATCTGGAAAACTTCAACATATATAGAGTAATGGGAGGCATATCATATGGGGTTTTATGCATCCTCATAGCACAGAAAAATTATTGTTAACATGGATGATTCAAATGAGTAAACCTTATTCAATGTCATGTAATCAACTCATAGGCTTTCCTTTGAACAATAAAGTATAATCATGTAAAATTGAGCGTGTGAGAGTTATACATGAAAAATATATACACTAGAGTTACTCAATTCTCCCACATCAACAAATCAAGACTTTTCAAGCACTACTTTTCTGTTCATTGTCCTTCAAAAAATTCAAGTAATTGAGAGCATGCCAAAAATTCTAATTAGTTTATCGGGATGCGATGGACACTCGTGGCATCACCAAGGTTTTTGTTCCTTTTGCACAATGATTACTCATATCAGCCAGAGGAGTGATTCCATCATAAACACAGCTACCCGAGAATGCCAAGAATCTTACCCATTATAGCATTCTTGTTACATATGTTTAATCAACTCATAGCCGAAATCTAGGAGTTTCCTCCATGAACATTGTTCATAGGCTAGCGGAGTTTTTGGCATCCCACGAAGTTTGACATGCATAAAGATATATCATTCTTATGATTCACAAGTCAAACTTTGGCATGCTCACAAAAACCGCTAAATATTAATTCAATCAAGCAAATCCTTTTAAAGAGAGCTATCAAGTCAATAATTATTTTCTGTGGTGTTGAGTGTCTCTAGAAATAAGCCTTCAAGACTAAAAACTACAACACCCAAGCCTTCAATTGTGAGACTTTTTCTTATTACAATTGTTTAGCAAATTTTTATGAAAGACTTGGTTAAATACAAGAGCTGGAACAAAATGTACCCAACTAAATACCCATGCAAACAAAATTTTACTACAATATAAAAACTCACTCCACCAATATAATATCTTAACATTTACTACTAACTAGCATGGGTTTCTCAAACTTCAAAAGTGGGGAGTCTTAAGGCATACCTCTCATGATTGGTTTCACTTCTCTCTTACTTTTTGATTTTCTTCTTGGAAACTTGAAGTCGATCACTCTCCTGCAAATATGTGAAAGCCACAAGGAGAATAGAAAGGAAGGAAGAGGGAAAATAAAGATAAATGGAAAAATTGTTTTGTTCTTTTTAAGAGTGGGAATTAAAGAATAGAAAATTGACGGCAAAGCTCGGCTAAAAAGTCTTGAAAACAAATATAAATAACTAAAGATAAAGTGTTGGGGAAACCAACACGAGTGCTTATAAACTCAAATTAAAAATAGAACCTCAAAATAAATAAAAATAAATGAACGCCAAATAAATATGACGAGGAAACTTCCCCAAGCTTAGGATTTTGCAAACCCTTCAAATCACTATGGTGGCGGGAAAAAGTTGTAACTCCAGTTCGCAAATTGAGTTGATAAATTACTAGTTGTTTCTTGGAGGTTCAAGGAGAGGTTATGCATCCTCTCCACAGTTCCTCCAAGTTCTTGAAAGTCTTGGTATGTAGCGAACCGGGTTGGCGGCTGCTCCTCTTGATAAGGAACTTCTTGCTCCTCTTATTGGTCCTCATCCTCATCCGAAATCTCCTCCTCGGGTGGGTGTTGCTCAACCTGCAAGTCATATAGCAAACGTCCTTCCTCGATAGAGAAAAGACCATTAGGCAAAGGAGCGGGGTAGAGACCATCTCTCCTAGTGAGCATTCCACAAGATTTTAAAGTAGAGAAACCAACATGTCGCTCACCTAGAACCAGTTGCAACTCACCTAGGTCAATGCCTAGGGCAATGGCAAGCACGTTGATGACGCCTCCACCTGAGATTGGTCCTTGGCTTTGGGAGGATTGGTACTCCAGGTAGTGCACAAGAATTACACCCAAGTTGAGTGACAAGTTGATGTTGTTGAAAACAGCATTTGCGAGGACTAAGATGTGATCCTCATTGAGTCTCGTGAACTCATTTCGTGCCTGCAAGGTGTTAGCAATAACATAGAACAAATAGCGAATTGCAGGATATTGAATATTCTTCCCCTTTCTTACTCTAGAAGTGAAACTCAGTCCATTATAATAAATTTGCGGCGAAGGGTCTATGTTAGTAAAGGATGCGCGTAAGGCATTAGCATAATTTTTTGAAAAATTAAAACATGCACACCATTCATCTAGTGATAAAGCATAATTGTTGTTCATAAGTCGGAAACAAATCATATCTTCTCAATGCCATGCTTTAACAGTGCTTTGAAAAGAACTTAGAAATTCAAGAGTTAATTGGCGATAAGTAAGCACATCATTGAATACAAAGTTTTGCAGGCCAACTCTATTGCAAAGTAAATTTAAGTTGTTAGAAATACCGAGTTGATTCAATATAATGGGGCAAGCCCACTTTGTTGTATTCACTTCTCGGTTCTTGATCTTGTTGAAGCGATCACGTTGTAGCTCATCCCTGAACCGTATCCCCATGCATTCTTGAGTGGTAGCCCGAGAAGAACTAGCGGCGGCACGAGCACGAGTTTGGCTCCTTGTGTTCATCATCTAAAATAATAAGGAAAGACAAAAAATAAAACTTTTTGATCCAACAATAATAAGCATAACATATTCCTTATCTTAGCACACTAAAGAGTCCCCTCAAAATAATAATCTAGGCAAGAGAATCATGGAAATTAGTTCATAGTAGGTCTCACCCTAGATTGATAATGGTAAAAGACCGAGAATGAATTTTCAAAAAGTAATTGGAGGATCAGAGGAGAAACATACCATAGATCACTTGTGTGTGAGGAAATCGAATGAAATTAAGTACAGATGAAGATCTCTTGAGGTTTTGAGAGAGTTTGGAGGTAGAAGAGAGAAAAAGGATTGAAGTTTTGGTGTTGGGGGTACCTTCCCGTGGCGATTTTGTGGTCGGACGCAACTATACGGCCAAACTATACGGTTGGAACAATTTGTTCCCGCCGTATAGTTGGTCTGATGTCAAACATTTAGGGTATTCACCTGGCGGCGCAACTATACGGCCAGAACTATACGGTCGGGATTTTTATGCCCGTCGTATAGTTGGTCGTTAAACCTTTTGTAACCTGGAAAAGAAATGTTACAAAGGCAATGATAATTATAAGACCGGAACTATACAACTGGAATTTTTATTCCCGCCGTATAGTTGGTCGTTAAACCTTTAGTACCTACGAAAGAAAATTTGTCGATGGCAAAGATATCTATACGGCCAAACTATACGGCTGGAATTTTTTATTCCCGCCATATGGCTGGTCATTAAACCTTCTGTAGTCATCAAAAAATTCTATTTCTTAGAGAATTCTTTCTTATCCTCAAACTTAAGGAAACACCTTGTTTTTTGACAGAAAAATGACAGTAAAAATTGTAGACCAACATCAGCATGTATAAAGCAGGATATTTAGTACTACCAAACTTCTTCTCCTCAACTGGAGCTTTCTAGCACTCTTTATTAAACATAAAACCTAAACTAAAACTTAAAAACTTTACTCAAACCTTTATTTCACATAGGTTGCCTCCCATGAAGCGCTCCTTTATGGTCAATAGCTTGACCTCGATGTTGCTCACTTAGGCCAGATGAGTGGAACACCCACTGCAAAATAGTTGGCCTTCAAAGTGATGGCCTCCTTTTCATCATGCTTGGCTTTCTTCTTCCTGGGAAAATGAATAACAAAAAGATCCCACGAAGGCAATTGAAGCTTCACGTTCCCTTCATGTAGATTAATCAAAGCCTTAATAGTTCTTAAGAATGGACGAACTAATATAATAGGAGCTATAGCATTTTCAGGCATGTCAACTATAATAAAATCAATAAGAGCAGGACAGCCTTTAATGTATACTAAAGTATTTTCTTTAATCCCTACAGCTTGTTTGTAGGTAGAATCTGCTAGATGTAATTTTAACTGGTATCTCATTAGTCCCAATTTTAATCTTAATAGTAGGCTCAAATAAATCATCAAGCTTCACAGGTAATTTTTCAGCAATTTTCTTATATTCTTCCCCAAGCTCACTACATTTATTGCTACCTGATTAACAAACTGTGGATACATAGCTTCCTCTTTTCCTTCACTTACCAGAATCTTGATATTGATCCTTTTTACAAGATCTTCAATGGTCTAATTTGGTGAAGGAGCATTACTATAATTAAGTTCTTAAGGCTCCTCCCTTTGGATTCTCATCATCTTGAGGTGTTCAACAGGATTGGCCTCAGCTTTACCTGCAAATTTAGCTAAGATGAGAGTTTGACTCTCGGTTATCTTACCAAGCTATGCCTCAACAATCCTTGTTCTTTCTTGGAGGGCCTACAAATCATTCCTCAAACTTACAGCTTGCTTAGATAATTTACCAAACATAACATCATGGTTCTCCATTATTTTAACAAGGATATTGTTTTGCTCATTTTGTGAATCTATAAAGGACTTAAGTGTTTCATGGAGACTACCATTACTTGTTCCCATATTATTATTAGAGTTACCTGCAGGACTAAAATAATGTTTCTAAAAATTAGGATTATAATTCTTCTTCCAAGTAGGGTTATAATCATTACGAGCTATGAAGTCTATTCCTTAAGTTTTATGGATAATATGACCTCATCCAGCTTAGCATTGAGTTCTTCATTTTCTTGTGGTGAGACAGAGTTCACCTTCTTTATGTTTGATCTATCCACATGCCACTGTGCATGCTTGTCTTGCATATTGTCTAGCAGCTGCTTTGCTTTGGTAATATGTTTGCCCATAAATGTTCCTCCAACTACAGTATCAATCAAAGACTTAGACACAGGGTTAAGAGCTTTATAAAATAAATGGAGAATTAACCAATCTTCCATCCCATGACTAGGGCAATTTTTCATGCATTCTTTCATCCTCTCCCATGCAAGCGCTAGTGGCTCACGCTCTTCATATCTAAAACCAGTAATATTAGATCTTAGTTGCATAGTCTTTGCAGGTGCGAAACATTTAGTCATAAATAAAGAAGTACACTCCACCCATGATGCAATAGTATTTCTAGCCAAAGATATCAACCATTATTTTGCTCTTCCTCTAAGAGAGAAAGGAAATAAGCAAACTAATTGACCGCATCGGGGTCAACATCTTTTATGCGCATCATATCACATATTTCAGTGAAAGTGTTCAAGTGCATACCTTCGTCCTCAACAAAAGAGCCTTCAAATTGATTCTGTTGAACCAAATTTAAATAGTGGGGCTTAATTTCACAATCATCAGCAATAAATTACTGGATGGGTAATAGGAGTACACAAATAATCATTGTTGGGAGTTGCCAACTCCCCAAGCTTCTTTTCATCCATATTTCCTATGTTTTTGGGTTTTCTTAAACAAAGACTTAAGATACTAAAAACAAGAATTTAAAGTCTAACTAAATTTTTTGGTTTTTCAAATAAAGACTGAAAGCAAACTAAAAAGAATTGAAACTAGCAAGGTTCCTACTAACCTTACCAGGGTAGCTAGACCCTTCCCCGGCAACGACACCAGAAAAAGAGTTGATACCTTTGATACGGAATACGGATGTAGTATATCTCTTTTTCCCTAGTAGACCTAGGTTATCGAATCCTCAGGAAGTAGAAAGCATAGTGAAGTTACTTGAACGGACCTTCAGGAGTTTTAGAATCCTTTTTGTGTTTTACTGGACCAAGAGTTTGCTGTCTTTTGTTGTTGTCGATTTTGGATAAAGAGGGCCTAGGGCTTTCGGTTTCACCTGTAGCTATCCAAAACATCTGATGGGAATAAAAGATAATAATAAAGTATACATGTAATTGTTAGAGGAAGATAATTTATATGTGGGAAGTCCATCCATAATTTCTATTGCCTCCGCAACCGCTTATAGCAATAACCTACTACTCTAATCCATAGAAGAAAGAGAACTAATGATATGCATAGTGATGTCACCATTAATCCCAAGTAAATCCCTCACATACAACCGTACTACCCTTCTGTCACTGGGATTCCCAACCTGCAGATTAGTCATTACTCATAATCCCTGTACCTGACTCAATCCTCGGGGTCTTGGGTACCTAACAAGTCCTTGGATTGAGGCAAGAGAGGATACAATAATCATCATGTCATACAAACTAATACATGATCCCATCTATGATACATAACATGCACAAAAGCTACATGGCTAGGCCGAAGCCCTTAGCCCAAAGACAATTACTCATGCATAGAGATGAAATAACCAATCATAAACATTGCAATGGAAATCATGAGATTGATAGCAAATAGTCTTACAATGTCGCTAATCGAAGATGAATTGTAATATTACAAGTGGTGGAATATGGCTATGGTTGTGGAGAAGGGTTTGGAGATTAGATCTAAGTCTATTCCTCCAGTGGCTCTTCGGTGTTGTGGATGGAGGTTTCTAGGGTTCTGCTGGGCTCTCCGGGGCTATGTTTCTCATCGCCCGAAGCCTCTTTATATAGTGGTCCCTTCACAAAAGTTGTTCTGTTTGACCTAGCGGTGTCGATGGTGACTATATGGCCGGAACTATATGGCCGGAATTTTATTCCTGCCGTATAGTTGTTTATTAAAGCTTCTGTCTCCACTTCACGACCCCTGGTTTCTTTGGGTTGTTGGAAATATCGTATATTTGACTTTAATGTTGTGATTCCCATCATCAAACGTCATTATTTGCGCAGGGAAAATAGAAAGAAAGGATTGCATACCCCTTTGATCATTAGGCATTACTGGCAGGGTTTAGAGAGATATTTCATCAAAAACATGAATAATATCCAGTTTAAATGTGGATGTAGATGGCTATATTTCACAGCCAGGCCCGGCCTGCGGAGAACGAGAGGAGGCTCTTAATTTTGGCAAATCTTGAATATAATTAAGAACCTTCTAACACTAGGGACAAAGTTCATCTGGGAAACAACTTGACAATCTTGATTTGGACTGACTAGTGGCTAGGAGAGGCCCCACTTTCCACTAGATTTCCAAGATTATTTGATATCTACGATGACCCATACATTAGAATCTCCTAGGCATGGCGAGGTACTAGATGGTAGATCTCTTTTAGGCACACCTTTGTGCACAAAGAATTGACTCTCTACGACGAGCTGCGGGAGGAAATTGACGATGTCATCCCAAGTGAGGGACGTGATTAGGTGGCCTGGGCTCTTGAACCATCAGACATCTACTCTATAGTGTCAATGTATAGGAAACTTGTCGCATCTTCGGTTGACCCCTTCGCTAAAATAATTTTGAAAGCCAAAATCCCACTGGAAGTTAAATCTTCACTTTCTAGTTGGCTAGGGGAAGATTACTAGTCAATGAACAACTGCTCAAATGACATAGCTGACCAGATGATAAATGTGTTCTCTATGGGCAGAGAGAAATGGTTTCACAGATGTTATTCAACTATGTCTTAGCGAAGTTTGTTTGGAGTGGGGTCAGAGTGATGCTGGGAGATCAGTGGAACCCCAGGACATTCACTCCGGTGTTTGACATTCTGTACTCGCTGTCGAGCAAAGCACGCAGATGGATTTGGATCTTATTTGCTGCCATTTTGCTAGACGCTTTGGCATTTGAGAAACAAAAGAGCAAACGTGGCCGGCGCAAGGGTGCGAAAGCGTGCGAGCACGAGATGTGAGTTAGCGTCAACGTCGGACGCTGTTCGTGCTAAATAACTAATGAGCGACACCAGGTGACGCAATCTATCACGCTAAGATTCTAACATGCGACGCCAGACGATCAGTCACGCTAAAATGCTAGCGCGCGACTACCAGCGCCTCATCCTCCTTCCCTCCCGAAGAATTCAAATCCTACCTCACATCCCTAACCCACAATGCAAGGCTACAAAACCCCACCTAAGCCCTAGCGCAGCTTCTTCTTCTCCAAGCAAAACCTAACTCCCCCTTCTTATTCTTCAAGATCTGGTAGGAATTTCCATCCTCTGCTACACAAAATGCCTACCTAGCAAGATCTTAGCCACATCAACACAGCCGCCCACCACCCCTGCCACAACCCAATCCCAAAATCCCTCTTAAACTAGATCATTGTCCTCCCAAAACAACCCACACCCTCTTTCCCCTCCCATCCATACCCCAATCGAACACAAATATATGCAATCAAGTCAAGCATAAAGATATAGAGCAGTAGAATTGTATCACATCATAAAATTGAAGCCTTGAACAGCAAAACAAAGCCAGGTATATCTACTCATATAAAGTGGCATGAGGAAGTAATTGAAATTACCATGATATTCGCACTAAAAAATTCAGGAAATTTCCTTCAAGCATATGTTTCTAGTTTCAAAATCATGTTTTAACCATCATCCCCCTTCATCTCCCACCCCTCCCCAATTTACATGGTAAAAACTACTAAACTGCCATGCTAATCAAGCATAAACTCAAAAAAATGTTTGTAGGATAATTAGTAAGGATGGGCATTGCAATATAGATGAATAAAAACATGAAAAGTAGCTATCTTTAGCATGTTAGTTTTAAAAGTACCAACTTTAGAATTTTTAAAATGCCATCTTCCTAAAAATGTCGTGAACTAATATATGAAAATGCCATGTGGTGTCAACTATAAAAAATTCCATCAAGTCTCAACAGTAATTGACAAATTTTGTTGTTATTTCTAAAAATGAAATCTAACAAAAAATGCCATGAAGTATAGAATGTAAATAACATGTTGGTTTTGATTCAATAAAAATGCCATGCTCACAAATGCCATCATGCCTAATATGAATAGCATTGAAGAGTGAATTATAAGTGCCATGGAGTGTATTTTGCAAAATGACATCTAGTTAGAACATAAACTTGCCAAAAAATAGAGATGTAGGTTAAATATTATGGATACACATTGTATGAACATGAAAATGACATAGATTTATCATGTTTATTTTAAAATGGCCAACTTATGATTAGTTGAAATGCCATTCGCCAAAAATGCCAAGAAATGACAACTGGGAATGCCATGTAGTGTCAACTATGAAAAATGCCATGAAGTTTCAGCTATAAATGCGCTATAAATGCCATTCTTAGATGTAAACACGATGTTGGTTTTGGATTGTAGAAACATGCCTAGCTGACAAAATTCCATTTAGCCTAAAGTGTAGTATCCTTGAAGTGTGAAATAAAAATGCCATGTAGTGTAACTTCAACAAAGGACATCTAGTTAACACATAAAATTTGTTAAGATGTATAAAGAAATGAGATGGTAATTAACAGGAAGGTATGATAGAAAAACAATTTACACATCACATATATACAAATAAGAGTTGTGCACTTAGTATTTTACATCACGGGTGAGACCAAAATAAAATTATATCACAGCCTAGCACACATTAAACTATATTTTTGCTACATCACAAAATAAAAAAATAGGATAAGAAAAGCACATGGCATATCTGGGGACTGTAGGGGTGACGACGGTCCATATGCATATGCATAGAAAGGTTTTGATTGATCTTTAAAAAGGATCCATGAGTTCAATCAAAAAAGCATCTCCATATATTATGCACCAGACCTGTAGAATAAGAAAAATAGTTAGAATATATAAATGCCAACTTAGAATTAACTGGATGCTAATGTTTTGTTTTTGCAAAATTTGCAGGATGGATCTAGGAAGTAGTAACCAGAATCAAGATGGAGGTTATGAAGAAGTTAATCAATGGTTTGGTCCTATTTTAAACACAAATCATCAAAGTATAATGGATATGGCACTAGTGGGAAATGGGCTATCAGTGGCACACCAAAAATGAAGTCAGTGGCGCACAGGACGTGCACCACTGATAATACGCCACTGATAGCAGAGTAGTCAATGACACACATCCTGGTGCGCCAGGGATAGTAGAGTAGTCAGTGGCGCACACCCATTCCGTGCGCCATGGATATTACCAGCAGTGCACACACCAGCATGCCACGGTTAGTAGGGTAGCCAGTGGCGCACCACCATGTCGTGTGCCACATATATTATCAGCAGCGCATGTGCACGTGGTGCGCCACTGACATGGTGTGCCACTCCCCTAAAAAACAGTGCACCCCTGCCTGGTCGAGTGTATTTTTTATTTATAAGATAGTTATATATAGTAGTTAATATAGCAGTTATATACAACAATACACCAAATATGAATTCAAGTATGAAATAATCTAAGATGATAGTGATCCAAAGTGCTGAAATAAATCAAATATGAATTCAAGTGTTATTAGATTATTACACAAAGTGTGGTAGCACAAATTCGGTCGATCACATTACAAATTCGATCATCATATTACACATGCATAGAGCTATCACGCTAGACTATGATCGAATAGAGCATAGCGGCGACGACAAGGAGCAACACTGAGACCATGATCAAGATCTTCATCCGGTTCTTCTTCCACATGTATCCTCCACTTGGATACCGCCAGCTCTCTTGTCTTGTAGCCTTTGTAGCTGTTGCCGCTGAAGTTTTTCACTTGTGCCTGGCAGTCCTCCCACTCGTCGTAGACCCCTGGAAACTGACCCCTGTATACCACGTACCACTTTGCTATCTCTATATACAAGGAATGCATAGCCAAGACATGCATGTAGTATATGTTATACAACAAAAAGAATGGAAAACTACAAACATGTTTGCATGATCAGAAAAATGAGCAAAGATTCATAAACTTAAAATACAATATAGCACCGATGACGATCATATTCGGTTTGTTGTGCATCATGAGCATCTTCAGTTGAACGATACTAACCTTCAGCTGGACAGGGAGTGCCTCTATGGCCAACTTAAGGGAGATGTCTGAGGATTGGATCCGTAGGCATCTCCCTGAAGCTGGTCGTAGTGTTGTCCCTACTCTCGCACACCATCTTTGAGTTTATAACTTGTCTAGCTAGATCAATATGCTAGGGAGCTAACTAATTTCACATATTAGGGAGTTCCTCTATAGCCAGCTTCAGAGAGATGCTTGAGGACTGGATCCTTAGGCATCTCCCTGAAGTTGGTCGTAGTGTTGTCCCTACTCTCGCACACTATCGTGTTTCACATATTAGGGAGTACATCTATGGCTAGGTTGTTGGAGATGCCGAAGTACTGGGCTCCACCGACATCTCCCTCAAACTGGCTGTAGTGTTGTCCCTGCTCTTTCACACCCTCCCGGCATTGGTGGTGTCACCAATGTACCATGTACCACTTTGCCATCTCTGTAGACAAGGTATGCATAGACAAGACATGCATCAGAGAAATGAGCAAAGATTCATAAACTTAAAATAAACTATAGCACCGACAATGACTATCATATAAGTAAGTCCAACATCGACCGTCAAGAGTTTTACTAGCCCGGGGTAGTTAATAATGTTTACGACATACACGTCAAATGGTAGTTCGGAAACACATCACGAGGATAGTCAAGTCTACGACACGACACACACACGACCAACACTGCTACCTAGGCACACACACATCATGTAGACCTCGCCGGGAACGGGGTCATGCCCTCTCTCATCATGAACATCCTGGTGTCGCGCTGCATGTCGAGGCGTTCTTCGATCTCGCGGTTACTCAACGCGATTTCGGCGTCATCATGGATGATTTGGCAGAGCTAAGTCTTGATGCGCCATAAGTCCTTCATAAGGTACGCATCATCGATCGCCACCAACTGTGTGGCCCAATGTCGAAGATTAGCTGGCAGCGCCTCGACCCGTGAATCCCGCTTGTACCCCTTGATGTGATGGAGGACATAGAAGGCCTCCTTCACACTATGGGTCAGCTACTTGGAGTAGTAGAACTTCGTGTGGTGCATGAACACATGTTTGCCATCATTGGTTCTTGCCCCCCCTTGGAGAATTTGCCTCCCTTTTCGACATAGACTTGTAGAGCATCATCTAGAACTCTCTTGAATCTGCCGTAGTCCTTCGGCTTTGTGTCACGATGCCCTGGGTTTTCTCCCTCTTGTCCTTCAACGCCATATTGAGCGAGTACAGACATACCAAGTTATAGTCCAGCCACTTTGAGTGCAGGAGATTATAGATGTCTTCGTACCGCACGAAGAATATGTCCGCGGGTGCTTGGTCGACGAAGGCATGGCCCGATGGCACCTTGCATGTTAAGACCGAGTACCCGGGCTTCTTCTCTTTAAGAAGGGTGGTCTCGAGATGCAGAATTAAGTAATTCATATCCGCTATGGGTCCACCTATGAATTCAAGCATATCCTTAGTCAGAATAGGCTTACCCTCTATGTGCACCCTGAAATCACTGGGCTCTTGTCTCACGCCATTCCGAGCCCGAAATATTTTCTTCAGAAGCGGCTGGCTCGAAGCCTTCTTGCTTCGGCTATGCTCCCGGCCCTTCTTCGGCTGCCTCGACAGGATCAGTGGATCGTCCTAACTGCTCCTCCGCCGCCTTGTGGAGTGTGGTGGGGCTGATGATCACCGTCGGGTTGGGTTGTGGACCAGCGGCGTCACCCGAAGACGTTTCCTGATCATAAGCGCCACCGAAGTGCAGACGGTGCGTGCATGACATGGGATGACCGGGTTGTGGACCACGCGAGGCTGGCTCTCCAATAGGAGGCATGTAGAATCCATCGGTGCCCATGGTGTTGAGGTAGCCGTCGACGTCATCCTCATCGTTGGCGATGTGAGGTGCATCCTGATGTACGTCCTCAGGCTGTGGTGACAGCGTGTGTGCGATTAACTGTTGATGCCTCTTGGTGGTGGGGACGAACACCGATGCCCTTGTCTTATTAGTTGGGACGGTGGGGTGCCACCCTTCCTTGGCTATAGAAAGGAGGATCTGGGACTTGGGCCATAGCAAGGGCCAGCCGTAGCAACCTCCAGGGTCTTATGCTCATCGTCCCCTTCAGGTTGGTTGGGGGGGGGGGGGGGTCAATGCTGTCGCAATCCTTCAACGTCCTTACCAAGGTGACCCTGAACATGCGAGCATGGATCAACTTGTTGTGCATCATGAGCTTTTCGGTTGGACGATACTACCCTTGGCTACATCCTTCAAGCAAGCCATCCACGTACTGCAGCAATGTGCAATGAGCGTCCTGCGAGAAAACATGTTGGGGATCATAATCAGATGGAAGTCGATTACATCGAGACCAACAATGGTGTATGAAGTCAGGCCTACGATGAAGCATAATTAGTTACCTTGGTGAGGGTGTCGAGCTCGGCTAATGTGGACACGCGGGGCTGCGTCACATCCTGCTTGGGTGCATCATGAAGCAACACCGGCTGCGTGTTGGTGTGGGGCACTGCCGGCTGCGCGTTTGTGTTGGGCGCCGGCGGCTGCGCGTTGGTATTGGGCACCGACAGGCTCAGCAATGCGACCGGCTGCGCCAAGGTGTTGGAGGGCAGGGTCACCAAGTTCGGCGACACGTGTTGGGCCAAGTTGCTGCCGGACACACTGGGCACCGGTATCGCCCCAACTCCACTAGCAGCATTCCACTGGGCTAGACCCTCCCACAGCTGAGGAGGAATGATCTGGCGCAACCTTGCTTCCAACTTTTCCTCCATTTGCGTCGGCAATTGGGCCACTTGGGCCTTGAGATCTAGGATCTCCCGTCTCTGCTCAGCCTCCACCTTGGACTTTCTCTCCTTTCTGATCTTTGAGTCCTCTTTGAAGTGGACGCCGACTTTCATGGTTAGCCCATAGCCGAGAACACGTCCACCGGACGTCATCTTCATGTTCTTGGGCCTCTTCTTGACAATGTTCACCGCCCTGTTGAAAGGAGTGTCCCATGGCTCCGACAGCCCCGTGGTGGGGGAACTTGCCTCAACCGCCATTTCATCTTTCTACAAAAGGAAGGTGAACCCATTTTTAATTTTGGCTTCATTATTGATCGCCAATCAACTTGAGATCCTCGTGGTTAGTTGCTTACCAGGGTTTTCTCGAATTTCAGCACATCCTCATCTGTGGTTTTGAATTCCTTTGTTATGGGGAACATGAAGTAGCTGGCCCGCACAAAGTTCCTCACCTGCTCGTCTTTGAATTTGTCAAACATGTTTGGTTTACCAAGACGCCTAAGCTCGGCATCCTACTTCTCCCAAATTGGCTTTATTCCTCTCTAACCGCCGCTCCCAAGCCTATAGTTAACTATGTTCTGGTCACGTAGTTTCCTCTCCCACACCGTCCATTTCTTTTGCGTTATCGGTATCCAACTCCTCCTTGAAGAGGAGATAGTCATCGTGTTCGAGCAGTGGCTTGTGCTTCTTTATCTCCTCCCAGCTTTCATTTTTGTCTATCCCCTTCTTCACCCTGGTTCTCCAGTTGCTCAAGAGGGTGCTCATCTTCGTGAGGGCCGCCTCATTCACCGCATTGTTCTGGACCTCAAGATTGTCATAATCATGGGGGAACTTGTAGCGTATGTGAAGCTTCTGTATGAGGAGCTGGACTAAATGCGCATTGCCGGGATCTCGGAGGTTCCTCGTGTTGACCGTCAAGGTCTCTCGTACAATGCACCTGAGTTGTATCCCGTACCCAACTGCGAGGGCTACAGGCTCCATGGGTGCACCGCTCACTGTCACTTTGATGAATTCATCGCGCTCTATGCCGAGCGTTGATGGGTCTCGATTCTTCCTCACGAACTTCTCAGCTGCCGGGGCGGCACCACCATCCGTCTGTCCTCCCGCGTCGGTGCGTTCACCGACATCGGTGGTGTCATCCTCGGCACCATCGATGCGTTCTCCGCCGGCATCGGTGGTGTCATCCTCGTGGCCATCACTCGTTCCAGTATCGTCGTCACCCTCCATGTCTTCTTCATCGTCGGCCATGGCAGCTATTTCCTGCTCCTCCTCCTCCCTCTGGGAAAGCCGCCGAAATGGCATGTTGGCCTTCCGGGCTTCTTCTTCGACGGTCATTTGCTTCGAAGGGCCGGCCCCCGTCATTTACTTGTCCGTCGGCATATTTGCACTAAACAAGTATATGCAACTAATTAGTACAAGAGAAATTGATCGGAAAATTCGACAGCACCTACCCTAAAAAAGGCTACCTAGGAGTGCCCATTTCTCCTGAACGGAAATGAATCAACATTTTGGGAGTAACGGGCACTCAGTTTGGAATCCCTCCAACAATTGACAAAAAACTGTCCACCACCAAAACTGATTCACAAAAGCATGCATACACGGAACACCATTTCATTATAATCCCATCACACTGTTCACAACACTGTTCCATAAACATTCTGGATATATTGACATAGAAGTATAAATAATGCTGCTGGACATAAAGAACAAAGATAACTTTGAACACTAAATAATGCTGCTGGACATATTCAGTCTACACAGGTATAATACATGCTATTTGGATGCTTCAATATACAGATGGGTAAAACTGATTCAGTTATTCAACATACCAAGAATACTAAGCACTAAAAATCTGAGACATAATAGCTTGAGGTCACTTTTCAAAAGTCTAGCACAGGTGGCACCCTTGTACTTTTCAAAGGTCTAGCACGGATTCAATTATACAGTACATGTCCATCTATTTTCTCTTATGAACTCACTGGTCTAGCACAGGTGGCACCCTCATCCTCTAAGGTGACTCAAATAAAAGCTTCTTTTTAAGGCCACACAAAAACAAATTATAGTAGGATGAACCAAGCCAACTAATTTGGATCTGAGGGAGTAGCACAAGTGTTCTCATTAATACTAACCAAGAGATGGACTGACTAAGCTTTTAGATAACAATTTTTTAGATAGCAATGCAGTGACTAAGCTTAAATCCAAAAATTCTAGACTTTGAATACTTGGTTTTCTGATTACTAAACTGTGCAAGCTAAGCTTGTTAATCTGATCCACAAACAGCAATTGATGGAGATTCACGTGTTCAGGTTTAACAGGACAACATGTTCTTGTCCAGATATCATCCATCGAAAGCATTCTGTCAACAGGAAATAAGCTGCTGATAATTAGCAACAATCAACACACATCCAAATTGATGGAGGAAAGTAAGTTTGGATTTCTGTTTAAATTTCAAGTAACACTGTAGGCAAGGCAAATATCGCTCCTATATATATATAATAATAATCTGGAGAAAGAATGGCAATCGATGACGCGGAGGAAGCAATAGCATGTGGGAGGATGGATTTGCAAAAGGCAGCAGCTGCAGCTTCCACCCATGACGTCAATACTCTAGCTATGCAGTGACATCAGCAACCCATATTTTATCTCTCTTTTGGTTCTTGCTTTGTTGATTCAGCCAAAAAAAAATACTCCCTCCGATTAATAATAAGTGGTGCTGATTTAGTACAGTTAATTTTACACTAGATCTTTATACTTATTATGGATCAGAGGGAATATTTTACTTTATTTTATTTTCAAACTTAGCTGGAGCCAAGAGGACTGCATATCTAGACAATCAGTTTTGGAAAATACAGATGGATTATGTGAAGCGCTCAAGAGGGCTGCATGTCAAGAATTCTGATGAGCTCTCTTCTTCAATCTTCATTTTTTTTAATTAGCTAAGTAGAATAATTCAACGGCTCTCTTTTGTAATTCAACAGCACTCCTATGTCCCCTGGTACGACGAATGAAATTATCTTGTGTATTATTCCTCTTGACTAAATAAAATGATGGAAGTTTGATAGGCAGTTTGACTAAATAAAATGATGTGCCCTTGTCAAGCTAGTACACCACACACCACGCTGGCACGTGGTCTATCCATGAGGAAGCTGGCGGCGGTGCTCGCGGTGGCATGGCTCATCAACGCATGGCAGCCAACAACGCAGTCCACGGCGCTGCCGCCACCAGAGGACTAGGACGACGACGCACCGACGTACAACCAGCCATCATAACCCTAACCCTAGCATGGCGCTGCCGCCACCGGAGGACCATGACAACGAACGCGTGGCTCATAACCCTAACCCTAGCAAGAGAGGGGAGGCGAGGGGAGGGGAAGGGAGAGGGAGGCTCATACCTGGAGAGGTGGTGGACGGAGGGAGGTGGTGGCGGACAGAGGCAGGTCGTGGCAGCACGCAGGTGAGGGGCGTCAGCGAGGAAGCAGAGGGGCGCCGACGTATTCTCTGCCGGCGAGGAACGGGAGGAAGCAGAGGAAGCAGGAGGGGCGCCGACGTCTTCTCCGTGCGCGTCTTCTTCGTCTTCTCCGGTGGCGGTGGGGAGAAGAGGGGGCGCGGTGGCCGTGGGGAGTAGAGGAACGAAATCGACTAAGTGTCGATCGAAGAGGAAGAAGCATACAATTTTGAGTCATGTGTAGAAACTCAGTGGCGCATCTCGAATCGGTGCACTACGAACTCAAAACGGCACATGGTGCAATGTTGACAACAACACTAGAATGTCCTACTGGTTAGCAAGGTTTGGTTAGTTAGAAGTGGTTAGCAAGGTTTGGTTAGTTAGAAGACCTTAGTTGCTAGGTTCAAATCCCGCACCCCCACTTTTTTTCCTTTAATTTAAAATATATTTAACAAAGTAATTTAGAATTACTATTTGTCCTAGTAATATTTACTCATTTAGAAAAGAATTGTTTAGCATTTTTAAAATATGAACAATTCAACATTTACAAATATAAAAGCAAAAAACACATGTATACAATTGCAAGTAGACAAATAATTTATTCCAAAAAACCACGAATCATGTATATGATTATTGTTCCAAAAAACCATATGTATGTATCATGTATAGTTTTGTCGACTTGATGCACGCGCACACACATCACACACAAAAAATTCACTTCTTGCAATGTCTCGTCACAACGATCTTCTTGCCCTTCTTCCTCGCAGTTGAATAATTTAGCCCGGGAACATGGGGATTTCTTCTCGTGTACAGACATCCTTTAGAGGGTAGGGTGGGCTTCCTTCTTCCTGATGCAGCACTAGGTCTATCGAAGTACTTGTCAAATTCCTCTTCTATCTTCGGATCACCGTACTTGTCGAAGTCTTGTTCGGTGGCCACTCCCTCCATTCCGATGATGCTCCTTTCCCCCTCTTGACATCAATGTGGCTAGGCCTTACATGGTCAGTAATGTAAAAGCATTGATCCATCTGGCAAGCCAGTACCCATGGCTCATTTTTAGCCTGGACGTTCGCGCCAGATTCCTTCGATGATTTGGCTTCGGGTATAACCATCATGGTGAAATATTGACCTTCTTTTTAATGTTCTTGGCCCATCTGACCCGGAACATCGGCATCTTGTCTCCATAGTAGTCGAGTTACCAGATCTCCTCGATCCTACCGAAGAATCTCTCCTTGACAATGGATTCCTCGTCCGGGTAGGATAGCATTGTGACTCCCAAGTTCTGATATCCGTTGTTCTTGTCCTTTTCCTCAGTGTAGAATGTGTAACCGTTGATATCGTACGCCTGATAGGTCCTCACATTCATCGCGGGGCCCCGTGACAAGGTGAATATGAGTTTTTCCTCATCCGTAGAAGGCCTCTTACAAAGGTAAAGATGAAGTAGCTCTTTCTTGAACCAACGCGAGAAGCTAGAGTTGTGCTCTCTAGTCACGTCTCCCTTAGTCCGTCGTCGGCCCGTGTCCCTAAACATCTTCTCAATTAAGCATTTGTGCTCTAGCACCCATGGTTCGACCAGCTCTATGTGTTGTAGCGCGACTCGATGTGCCCTGTCATAGTGTGTGTGTCGACTAGTAAAGACGATATGCATTGAGGTGTGGTCCTCATGGTGACCACATCCATCGAGCCTCCCAAGGTGCCTCCTGATTGGCAGACCAACCGGGCCTCGTCATCCTCATTTCATAGATAATTCTGGTAGAACGATATGGACTCATACGTCAGAAAGCCCTTGGCTATGCTTCCATCCGGACGGTTCCTGTTGTGTTGGGGGGATACCCCCGGGTAGGGTCGCACCGGGGTATAAAGGCCGAGTTAGCCGAGGTTCGGCAAGGCCAAAGCGGATGCTAGTCGAGTCACCTCAAGGCAGGCCGAATCACGGGTAACCCGGACCGGGGGGCGTCCACCTAAATTGGTCTCAACCGACTTAAGTCGTAAGTCGGTGAGATGTATCTAACTTGTATGCAGGAACAGGTGTGGCCGGATCAACTATGTAGGATCCGGGTTATATCAAGCTTGTAAGAGAAGGAAGGTATCTCGCAGGTCAAAAGGTGGCTGCTGTACGCGGAGCATGAGCGAGGCGGATAGAGGCCGGACCACCGAGGCGTGGCCGACAAAGGTGACGAAGCCAGTGTCGGCTGACGCGGGCGCCGTAGAGGCTCACGTAGCCTCTGCATGGGTGACGTGGGGGAAAAGTGACCCGGTCTGCTTGCTATTTTGGGAGGGGAATATGCCTCCATGTATGCCCTAAGTGGAGACCTAGCCACCCCTATATAAGGAGGGCTAGGGCCTCTGGAGAAGGGTTGAGATAAAAAGGGTTGGTTGGTGCTTGATGGATTGGTTTCTAGGAGATAGCTTTGAGGGCTAGCTAGTGGCGAGAGTAAGAGAGTCCCTTCTTCCTCCTCTCCCCAATACAGCTCTAGGAGCACTTGTAACTTGTGAAGGTGAATCAAATATAAAGCTTCTATGTGTGGAATCACCACACTATCCCTCCCTGGATTGCCCTAGTGCATTTAGTCCCCACATTTAGCCTATACATGGCATCTGCCGTGACACCACCACGACAGTTGGCGCCCACCGTGGGGCTAGCGGCGCTAGCAGGGGTCAAGATCCGGACGGGAAACCTCATCGGCACTGGCGAACGCATCGTCTCCGGGCTCGTTCAGCGCTTTGGAGCGCTGGATTTTGTCAGCGACAACGCCGGGTGCTTCGGCACGCGCCCTCTTCCGCGCAACGGCCTCTTCGTCAAGCTCGGCGCGCACAAGGTCTACGTTGCTGTGGATGTGTCATGCGTTCATCCGCGGCACGTCGTCAAGGCAGGCGAGCCGCCCCTTAGCGTGGTTCACGGGGCGCATACCACTCGCTCCCTAGACCGCACAGAGGTGATGATGACTGCGCCTGGCGCTGGCACAAGCAAAGATCCGGCACCAGATCCGGAAGTAACACCCAAGGCACCAAGGAAAGGTAGAGGTCCTCCACTAGAGAGGCCAGAGAATGTGTTGCGGGAAGCGATGGATAGCTTGGAAAACCCTGTAGTAGCAGCTGTAGATCCGGCTCAGGCATAGGCCGAGCTAGAGGAACTAGGCAAAAAATACTAGAGGGTGCGAAAAAGATAGCCGCGGCTTGTAGTCGTTGAACATGACGCTGCGTGAGTACGCAAAGGCAAATAAAGTTGATGCTGTAAAAGTAAAGGGGAGAAATCTCATGAGTGAAATGAACAAAGAGGGAGATACTAGGATTTAGGAGTCAGAGAACTGTTTGTCCGTGGGGCTGCCGAGGTATAGTACCCCGGCAAAGAACCTTAGAGCAGCAGATGCAGCTGCATCCGAGTTAGAGGGACTGACGGGTGAAGCCCGTCAGAGACAACAAGATAGGGTTAATGAGTTGGTTCGAATCGCGAACAAGCAAAACGAGGAATTGCTCAGGGCAAACACGGAAAGAGCTGGGGCCTCCAAGATCGTCCATTCGGTGGTGGGTAACCCTGAGAAATCCGCTGGAGCCACATCGTCTCCTCATGGTGGTCCTAGGAGAGAAGAGGTAGTAACCTCGGCCAGGAGGAACAAACAAATTGTCCCATATGACCTGACAAGGGCAGGGAAAGGAAAACAAGTACAGAGAAATGATGATCGACGAAGTGTGAGCCGAGGAGAAGCTGGCCGAGGTAACCATGACCAAGGCAACGCCGGTCAAGGAAACGCTGTAAATGGCAATGCTAGACAGCGAAACTCGGCAGGAGCAGGACAACAGCAGCAGCGGAATATACCAAGGCAAGAGCAAAGCGCCGGCCGAGGTATGCAACAGAGAGCTGCTCCACGAGAGCAGGATCGGTATAACGATGGAGATTCGGAAATGGTGAACACATGATACCCAAGGCCGGACTATCATGTGATAGGGTCAAGATTGGGAAACAGGGATTTGATGCCTGATGATGCCATATTAAAACTGGATTGGCTGTATAGGTCGGAACAGATTGAATGTCAAGGTCCACCGGGTCCTGCGTGTTTTGGGCCCTGGATCATGAAGGAGCTGCCAGTACCTAACTTCCAGTTACCCAGAGGCACAAAGACGTATGACGGTAGTACTAAGTCGGAGGATTGGTTGATAAACTATGCTACAGCTGTGAAAATTGCTACAGGCAACTTGAGATGGGTTGTGAGATACGTAGATGTTGGAGGGGCCAACGAGGGTATGGTTAAACAATTTGCCGCCCGGAAGTATTAACTGCTGGATTGATTTTGAGGAAATGTTTATCAGCAATTTCTCAAGTACGTATCAGAGGCCAAATAGGCCACAGACCCTAGCTATGTGTAAGTAGAGACCGAACGAGATGGACCGGGAGTTTTTAACCCGGTGGTGTACCGTAAGAAACTCGTGTGAGGGTGTGATAGAGTCACAGGCCATAGCATGGTTTGAGCAAGGGTGCAGATATGCAAGCGAGCTGTGGTAGAAGTTGCAAAGGAAAATGCCAACTACATTGGCAGAGATGATCCAGATTGCTGATTCGTACACTTTGGGTGACCCGACTCAACCCAGACTCGTGTCAAATGAGTCAAATGAGGAGTACTACCAGAGAGATGGAGCCGGATCATCCCGGAGGAATGACTACAGAGGTAAAAGAAGAGATGACAGACCAGATCACCGGTATAGTTCACAACAAGTTGCTGCTGTGAATCAAGATCAGGGGGCAGGGGGCAGTCAACGTCAGAAAACTAGAGGGCAACCATCGACACCTAGAAATGATGGCAAGAAAACTTGGACGCCAGAGCAAAAGAAACAGTGGCAAGAAAAGAAGGACCGTCCGAGGTATACTTATGAGTCAATGTTGGATCAGCCGTGTAAATTTCACACGCCAAATCCAAGTAACCCAGCGGGTCATACACCAAGGCAATGTGAGTGGATGCGTAAAATAGAACAAGGTGGGTCGGGGAATGCTCAGGCACCCCGGAATGATCAACCTCGGCAGGAGTTACCCCAGCAGCAATTGCTCCCCGGAGCAAACACGCAACAGCTAATGTTGCCTCCCCCTCCGCCGAGGTATGATAACCATGAGAGAAGGGATGTAGGGCATCAAGTAGAAAACCAGCATCAGCCGGATCAGAGGTACCCAGGAAATGAGGGGAGGAATGAGTACAGAGAGCATCATCAGAGTTACTGTGTGTTTACCATTGAAGAAACAGACAGAAAGAGCTTGCAACGCCGACATATGGAGGTGAATGCGGTAATGCCAGCAGTGACGAGGTATATGCCTTGGTCGGACCAGGAAATTACCTGGAGCATCAAAGATCATCCCAAGCTTATGCCAAGTCCTGCTTCATATGCGTTAGTGCTGGATCCGACATTCATTGGGCCAAACATCAATGTGAGGTTCTCAAAGGTACTGATTGACAATGGCAGTAGCATTAACATCATGTATGCGGATACAATGCGCAAGTTGGGTATCTCGGAGAACATGCTCCAGGCTACAAGGACCACTTTCCATGGTATCGTGCCAGGCATTTCTTGTGAGCCCATAGGAAAGGTCCGGGTTGACGTATTGTTCGGCACGAGAGATAATTGCCGAACTGAGAATTTGTAGTTTGAAGTGGTGAACTTAGAAAGTGCGTATCACGCGTTACTCGGAAGACCAGCATTGAACAAGTTCATGGCAAGTTGTCACATTAGTTACTTGAAGATGAAGTTGCCCGGGCCGAACGGAGTGATTACCATTGCTAGAGATTTCCGACGTTCCATTGAGTGTGCGTTAGCCGGGTCTAACCTAGCCGAGTCACGTGTGATTGCGCAAGAGAAAATAAAAATCCAAGAGGTGGCGGCATTGGCTCAGTCCGCGCAGCAGTATATGCCGGCGCTGAGTAACCCGCATGGAAGTGTCTCATTCCAAGCCACGAAGGATACCAAGAAGGTGCCTGTTGATGATATGTTCCCAGAGCGCACCGTAACAATTGGTGCCTGGTTAAATGACAAATAGGAAAGCGAGCTCGTCAACTTCCTTCGTGAGAATCAGGACATTTTTTCTTGGTACACACAGGACTTGCAAGGTGTTCCGAGGGAGTTGGCCGAGCACTCTTTGAATGTGAGACCCGGAGCAAAGCTAGTGAAGCAACCTCTCCGCCGCTTCGCCGAATATAGGAGGAAAGTCATCGGAGATGAGATAGCTCGGTTGTTCGCTGCAGGATTTATCATGGAAGTTCTTTATCCGGATTGGCTGTCTAATCCGGTGCTGGTGGAGAAGAAGAAAGATGATCCGAATGTTGCAGTGATTTGGTGTATGTGTATCGATTACACAAACCTGAATAAGGCGTGTCCAAAAGATCCATTTCCACTGCCCAGGATAGATCAGGTCATAGATTCAACTGCTGGATGTGAACTATTGTCATTCATTGATGCATATTCTGGTTTCCACCAGATACCTCTGAATCCGGATAATCAAATAAAGACTGCATTTATCACCCCGTATGGGGCTTATTGCTATCGCACCATGCCATTTGGTTTACGTAATGCAGGGGAAACGTACCAAAGATGTATGCAAAAATGTTTGGACGACCAAATTGGTCAAAATGTACAAGTGTATGTGGATGATGTGGTTATCAAGACCAAGGAAAGCAAAACGCTCCTTGACGATATCAGGCAGACATTCGCGAACCTAAGAAGGTTCCGGATGAAGCTTAACACGGAAAAATGTACCTTCGGTGTTCCGGCTGGAAAGTTACTCGGACTTCCAGCCGAGGTATCGAAGTTAATCCGACTAAAATCCGGGCCATTGAGCGAATGGAACTGCCGAAGTGTCTTAACGATGTCTAGAAGTTCACTGGTTGCCTGGCATCGTTAAGTCGATTTGTGTGTCGGTTGGGAGAAAAGGCGTTGCCTCTCTATCAACTCATGAAAAAGTCGGATAAGTTCGTTTGGACACCGCAGGCCAATGAAGCCTTTGCCCACTTAAAGAAGATGTTAGCCACTGCACCAGTGTTATCCTCTCTACTATCAAAGGAGCCAATGTTGCTCTACATAGCCGCAACCAACCGAGTTGTAAGTGCAGTGATTGTGATAGAGCGCGACGAAGAGGGTAAGTCGGTGCAAAGGCCAGTGTATTATCTGAGTGAGGTATTATCCGCCTCAAAGCAGAACTACCCACACTATCAGAAAGTGGCATATGGGGTGTATATGGCAGCTAAGAAGCTGAAGCACTATTTTGAGGAGCATCCCATCAGGGTAATATGTGAGGCTCCCATATCCGAGATAATGAGTAACAAGGATGCGAGTGGTAGGATTGCAAAACGGGCAATTAAACTAGCTCCCTATGCGCCACAATATGACAGAAGAGAAGCAATCAAGTCTCAGGCTGTAGCTGACTTTATTGTGGATTGGGCTGAGGTGTAATATGAGCCACTATTACCAGATCCGAACTATTGGAGAATGCACTTTGACGGGTCAAAAACAAAGACCGGGCTAGGTGCCGGAGTTGTACTTACCTTGCCAAAGAAGGACCAGCTGAAATATGTGCTATAGATCCATTTCGCGGCATCAAACAATGTCGCTGAGTATGAAGCACTTGTGCATGGGCTCAAAGTAGCAAAAGAAATTGGGATACATCGGATCCTATGCTTTGGTGACTCGGATTTGGTAGTACAACAAGTGTTAGGACTGTGGGACGCCCTTGATCCAAACATGGCGCTGTACAGATTTCATGTGCAGAAGATATCTGGTTACTTTGAGGGATGTGAATTTCACCATGTACCCTGGGTGGAAAACGAGGCAGCCGACGCACTGTCGAAGCTCGGATCAACCTGACAAGCAATTCCACCGGGTGTAGCATTGGAACACGTCAGAAAACCGTCTATCAGGTCGTCCCCAGAAACTGACTCAATCTGCGTCCCGGAGGATACAGAATCCGGAGCTGTGCCCATGGACATTGACATGGGAGGTGGAGCACAAGACCCGGGGACTGCCTCGGCAAACCCGGGGACTGCTTCGCAAGACCCGGGGACTGCTCAGCATGATCCGGTTGAAGTTATGCCGGTGATCGGATGGAGATTGATGAAGAAGTGTTCCCTGTGCGAGCAATACCAGCTTGGGCACTACCTATATTTCAATTCCTGAAAGATGGAACTTTACCCACTGAGGAGGTGCTATCCAGGCAAACTCAGAGAAGAGCAAAGGCATACACAATCATCAATTCCGAGCTATACAAAAGGAGTGTGACTAATGTCCTTCAGCGATGTGTTGACCCAGAAGAGAGGCTTGACATCCTCCGAGATATACATCAAGGGGAGTGCGGGCATCATGCCTCGTCTCGAGCCTTGGTGGCAAAAGCTTTCCGGCATGGATTCTACTGGCCAAGTTCCTTAGAACAAGCAGAAGATCTGGTGAGAAAATGCAATGGTTATCAGAGGTATGCTACCAAGACACATATGCCAATGTCGGAGCTCAAGACCATACCAATCACCTGGCCATTTGCCGTGTGGTGTTTGGACATGGTTGGCCCGTTTAAACCAGCAAGGGGAAATATGACTCACATTTTAGTCATGGTGGACAAATTTACAAAGTGGATCGAAGTGAAGCCAATAAGAAAATGTGATGGAGCTACGGCCGTGACATTTCTCAAAGACATCATCTTGAGATACAGTTATCCTCACAGTATCATAACTGATAATGGAACAAACTTTGCTGAAGGAACATTTGCGCGTTTCTGCCGAGATAAGAAGATCCGGCTAGACGTTGCCTCGGTAGCCCATCCTGCTTCGAATGAACAAGTGGAAAGATCCAACGGATTGGTATGATCCAGGATAAAACCCCGGCTCATTGAGCCGCTGCAAAGATCAGCGAGGTGCTGGATAGAAGAACTACCAGCAGCACTGTGGAGTTTAAGAACAACTCCGAATCGATCAACAGGCTATACGCCATTCTTTCTGGTATATGGGGCAGAAGCTGTATTACCAGCCGACATAGAGCATGACTCGCCTAGGGTCACCCAATACATAGTAGCCGAAGTGCAAGAAGCCTGGCAAAATGATGTTGATCTGCTGGAAGAAGCAAGAGAATTGGCATTGTCCAGATCCGCCATATATCAGCAAAATCTCCGACGCTATCATAGCCAGAAAGTAAGCCCCCGGGTTTTCCGGGAAGGCGATCTGGTACTCCGGTTGGTACAATGTACTGCTGGAATGGACAAGTTATCCCCCCCATGGGAAGGGCCATTCATTGTGAGCAAAGCATTGCACAATGATTCTTATTATCTTATCAATGCAAAGCCACAGGAAAAGAACAAGGCGGACAGGTCCGGCGAGGAATCTAAGCGTCCATGGAATGTAGCTCTACTTCATCCTTTCTACACTTAGCAAAGAAGTGTATGTATCCGAATCTTCTCATATGTCGGTATGTATGCCGACAATGAGCTTATCAATGAAGTGTTGGCACCTCGACCAAAACTCGGGGACTGCCTTAATAATGAGTATTGTCTTCTGTATTTATTATTTATACGTCAGCTGGCATAAGTTGTTCTACTTAGGCCGGATTAGTAATGTGTGAGCACCAAGAACCCAACTCTTCGACTTGCTGTTGTCCAACAAGAATTGGCTTCATGGCAAGCAAGAGAACAAGTTTGGAATTGCGTAGCATATGAAAAACGACTAAGGAAAAGAACTTAATCGAGCCAAAAGATTGGAAGAATGAGAAAACGAAACTCTGGGACTACGCCCAAGTCTATCCAGCATAGAAACTTAGTAGCCAAATATTACTTGTGCACTTGATACAACTGCACCCGGCATACCGGGGATCTGATGAAATTTAAAAGTTTTTTCGATCAAGGGGCAGCAGGAGGAAGTTCGGTGTCATCTTCGCCCTCCTCAACGTCAGAAGCCTCGTCATCTTCGTCTTCATCCGAGCCATCTTCGGCATTTTCAGCATTCTCATCATCGGCAGCATCTAGAAAGCTCGGTCCTTCATTCCACTGGTGAATGGGGGCGTATTGGATGAAGCTATGAGTGCAAGCCTTGCATCGAGCCACCCAATCCGGGTCAGTAGACCACTTAGATCCTGTGCGCATGCGTGCAAGGAGATTGAGGTCAATCTTCTCGTACCACGTGAGCACGTAGTGGAGAACTATCTCAGCTCCGGCACGCCCAACAGATTCTCTCCAGAGATCGAGCTGAGTTTCGCAGTCCATAAGCCTGGCAAAGAGAACAGACAGATTCTCTGGAGTGTCCTCTTCAGGCCAAAAGGCGTTGAAGATCCAGATTACCACGTCCATAACATCTTGCTGTAGTTCCTCACGGTCTCCACTCTAGAGGACAAGCTGACTATCAGATCTTCGAGATCAAGTGGAATGGAGCCAGGACCACACGGAGTACCCCTCTATTGGCGGTACTTGGTAACAGCCTTGGATGCAATAACATCGCCCTCTGGGAACTTGTCTGAGAAAAAAAACACAGGGGGAATAAGTAAAGGAAGCAGACCCAGAGAGATCAATGTCGGTTGAAGGAAAAGAACTTACGGGAGATATGGCTGTGAACCCGGGACAGCTCTTGGATGCAGTTGTCACGTCTTTCCCGGAGTTGCACAAGCTCAGCATTCGCCGACTCGAGCTTGATGCCGGCCTCTTTGAGTAAGTCCTGGTCCTTGGCAATCTAAAGATTGAGGCGCTCGCGCTCTTCAGTATAGTCCTGGCCAGCCTTTTGGAGCTCGGATTGGTGCTATGCTTTCATTTTCTTCATCTCGGCCTTAAGCTTGGTGATCTCATCATCCTTGGTCCGGAGGAGGGCGAGCTCATCATCTTTCTTTTTGAGCTCAGCCTGATGCTGTCCTGCTTGTTCGAGAAAATACAGCATCATATCAGGCATGTGCACACTATTTTCAAGAGATGCTGAAATAGTTTATTGACCTGGCAGATCCGAGGTATGAATGTTCGCCGAGCCAAGGAGGAAAGGAGATAGAAAGCATAGCAAGGTTGAGAAAATATAACTTACCCTTGATCTGATCCAGATTCTTCCTCATAAGCGTGTTCTCAGCCTCCACCCCAGCCGCAAAAGCCGAATGATGGATTAGTTCGGCAGAAGAAGATGAAGGAAAATGGAAAAATGCTGAGGAAGAAACTTACCCCTCTTATCATGATCAGCGAGAAGTGCGTTATGCTTGGCGCGCAACATCTTATGAGTGTCCAGGAGACGCTCAAACTCAGCGCTCCGGCGGTTAGTGGTCACCTGAAAGGAGTACAAAAATACAACTTAGCCTTGTGCATATTCGAAGTGTACAAAATCTGGGCCAAGTGGAACTTAACCCGGCTCTAGGTGTGTGCATATTCGAAGTGTACAAAATCCGGCCAAGTGGAACTTAACCCGACTCTAGGTGTGTGCATATTCGAAGTGTACAAAATCCGGGCCAAGTGGAACTTATCCCGGCTCTAGGTGTGTGCATATTCGAAGTGTACAAAATCCGGGCCAAGTGGAACTTAACCTGGCTCTAGGTGTGTGCATATTCGAAGCGTACAAAATCCGGGCCAAGTGGAACTTAACCCGGCTCTAGGTGTGTGCATATTCGTAGTGTACAAAATCCGGGCCAAGTGGAACTTAACCCGACTCTAGGTGTGTGCATATTCGAAGCGTATAAAATCCGGGCCAAGTGGAACTTAACCCGGCTCTAGGTGTGTGCATATTCGAAATTCTCAAAGGAGCTACGTTAGTTTTCTAAGGAGCATCCGGCCAAGTAACAAGTTACTCCCCCGGAGGCTCGGGGACTAATGGTTAGATCACTAATATCTACAACATGCTAAGGAAAAGGGGAAGTAATGTACCTCCATCATCCGACCCGTGAGGTTAATTGCCTTAGCGGCTGTGCTCATTTGAGCAGCAAATTCAGCAGGGCCGAACTTCTCCGAAAGATCGTCGTTGTGAACGAACTCCGCCTTGTTCCAATTGTTGACAAATTCAACCAGGGTCGGAGGGTATCGCTCGCCACGGGGCATATGGGGCGCCACTAAGCCCTTCGCATGCGCCTCCCTCCTCTCAACCAGGGCAAGGGCCAGGTTGGTGTGCAAAACAAGTTGTTGCGCACTAGCTGGCTCGGCAGGGGCATCCTTCGGTGTTGGAGGCTTCTTGGAAAGCATGGACGCGAGAGTGCGCTGTCCAGCCTCGACGGACGCTGCCCTGGTGGCGTCAGGGGCCTTTTTGCCCTTGGGCTGCTGAGAGGAGGAAGTGGTTGCAACAGATTTAGCCTTGGGAGCTTCCTGGGTACTTTCTCGCCGAGACTGGGAAGTCTTGGACGAGGCAGAGGAGCTTGGCGCGGCTGCTGTTGCTTTTGGTGTTGCTGCTGTTGCTCTTACTGCTGGAGTCGGTGCTGGTGCTGGAGTTGGTGCTGGTGCTGGTGCTGGTTTCTTCTTAGGTGGAGGTGCTGAGGTAGTCTCGGTAGTAGCTGGTTGCGGCGAAGCCGAAGTGGTGGATGCCGCTGCCTCGGCTGGGCCTATCTCCCCCGCTCCAAAGTTGCCCCCCTCTTGACGAGGTGAAGTGGAACCCGGAGCAGCCGCTGAACCCTCCGGAATAGGGCTCAGCGAGCGTGGATCATCGCCACGAGGGGGAGAAGGGGCTATGTCGGAGCGGTGACGCAATGCTAGATCCACTCTGGGGGACCTCCACCGCGGCCCTGCCAAATCAAACAGTGTTGGATGAGAAACTATAACAATGGAAGAACAAGTAAATGGCAAAGGGAACAGAGGCCTACTCATCCGAGGTCAGGGGCTCCTTGGGCTTCCGAGCCCTTCGTGCTGGGGCCTTGGTTGCAGGCTTGGAGGCAGTTTTGTCCCCGGACTTCTTTCACCTTTTGGCTGGCTGAGAAGGTCCGGAGGAAGAAGTTGATGCAGCTCCCCGCTTCTTCTTCGGTGCAACCGGAACAGGGTCACCCATGGCAAGGGAAGGGTCCTCATGGATCTTCCCACCGAGGTTAGCTGATGCCGGAAAAGCATAAGAAAGGGGGACAACGTCAAATTCTTCCATCACCTCGAAGTCCGAGTCATCTTCATCGTCGGGCCAATCTCTAATGGAAGAGAGTTTACCGGTGGGTCACTTCGTCGCGTCGGTCATTAGAAGGAACATCTCCTGATCCAGTTCTTCCTCGTCTCCATCATTATACCTGTCTTGCTCTCGTGGAGCGCCTTTCTGCTGCATACCTCGGCCGGCACTTTGCTCTTGCCGTGGTATATTCCGCTGTTGTGGTTGTCCTGCTCCGGCCGAGTTTCGCTGTCCGGCATTGCCGTTGACAACGTTCCCTTGACCGGCGTTGCCTTGGTCACGGTTACCTCGGCCAGCTTCACCTCGGCTGTTGGGTCATAGAGGACGATCTGTTTGGGTCATAGGGGCGATCTTTTCCTTTCCCTGCCCGCGTTGGGTCATAGGGGACGATCTGTTTGTTTCGTCTGGCCGAGGTTACTACCTCTTCTCTCCTTGGACCACCATGAGGAGACGATGCGGCTCCAGCGGATTTCTCTGGGTTACCCACCACCGAATGGACGATCTTGGAGGCTCCAGCTCTCTCTGGATTAGCTCTGAGTAGTTCCTCGTTTTGCCTGTTCGCGATCCGAACCAGTTCATTAACCCTATCCTATTGTCTTTGACGGGCTTCACCCGTCAGACCCTCTAACTCGGACGCAGCCGCATCCGCTGCTCTGAGGTTCTTTGCCGGGGTACTATGCCTCGGCAGCCCACGGACAAACAGTTTTCTGATTCCTCAATTCCAGTATCACCCTCTCTGTTCATCTCGCTCATGATATTTCTTCCCTTCACTTTTACAGCGTCAACCTTGTTCGCCTTTGCGTACTCACGCAGTGTCATATTCAACGACTGCTGTGTCGCGGCTATCTTTTTTACGCCCTCTAGTATTTTCTGCCTAGTTTCTTCCAGCTCGGCCTGCGCTCGAGCCGGATCTACCGCTGCTACTACAGGGTTTGCCAAGCTATCCATTGCTTCCCTCAACACTTTCTCTGGCCTATTAAGTGGAGGACCTCTACCTTTCCTCGGCGCTTTAGGCGTTACCTCCAGATCTGGCGCTGGATCCTTGCTCGCGCCCGCACCTGGCGCAGTCATCATCACCTCTGCATGGTCCTGGGAGCGAGCGATACGCGTTCCGGGAACCACGGTGAGGGGTGGCTCCCCCGCCTCGACGACGTGACGTGGATGAACACACGACACGTCTACAGCGACGTAGATCTTGTGCGTGCCGAGCCTGACGAAGAGGCCATTGCGCGGAAGAGGACGCGTGCCGAAGCAGCCAGCGTTGTCGCTGACGAAATCCAGCGCTCCAAAGCGCTAAACGAGCCCGGAGACGATGCGTTCGCCGGTGCCGATGATGTTTCCCGTCCGGATCTTGACCCCTTGCTAGCACCGCTAGCCCCATGGTGGGCGCCAACTGTTGTGGTGGTGTCACGACAGATGCCATGGATAGGCTAAATGTGGGGACTAATACACGCAAGGGGAATCCAGGGAGGGATAGTGAAGTGATTCTCCTCGCAGTTGTTTATATAGCTCTGTTACTAAGATTACAAGTGCTCCTTGAGCTGTATTGGCGAGAGGAGGAAGAAGGAGCTCTCTTACTCTCACCCACAGATCACACCTAAAACCCTAGCCAAAACGGAACCGCAGAAAAACCAACCCCTGCTACTGAAACCCTAGCCCCTCTTTTATAGAGGGAGCTCGGTCTCTGCCTAGGGCATACGTGGAAGCAAATTCTTAAGAATATGCTTCCCCCCAAAGTAGTAAGCCGACCGGGGTGTTTTTCCCCCGCGTCACACATGCAGAGGCTACGTGAGCCTCTGCGGCGCCTGCGTCAGCCGACATGGGCGGCGTCACCCTTGTCGGCCACGCCCCGGTGGTCCTGTCCTTGCTTGCTTCCCTCAGGTAGTGCGTACCGGGGCTTCTTTTGACCAGCGAGATTCCTTCCTTCTCCTAGAAGCTAGACGTGACCCGGCTCATAGTTGATCTGGCCACACCTGTTCCTGCATATAAGTAAAGCGTGGACTTCCGACTTACTGCTTAAGTCGGTTGAGACTTAGTTAGGTGAATGCCCTCCGGTCTGGGTTACCCTTTGATTCGGCCTGCCTTGAGGTGACCCGGCCAGCATCTGCTTTGGCCTTGCCGAACCTCGGCTAACTCGGCCTTTATACCCCGGCGTGACCCTACCCGGGGGTATCCCCCCAACAAGGGGCGCGGAACTGGGGAAAGGAACCAAGTGGCGCGCCCCTCCCCTATTTAACCGCTACCTCAGGGAGGTAGTGGGATCGCGTTTGCGTGCAGGCCACATCGTGTGGCCATGTACCAACCGGATCGACCAATAACCATCAAGCCACACGGAAGGCCACAGAGCACAGCGGATCCCATGACGTGACGTTATGATGCAGTTAACAAGGAGGCAGACACGATGTGACGTGCGCTAAAGTGATAACTGACAATTACTGCGGCGGTTACTGTGGCTGGCCCTTAAAATGAGGCGATGTGATGATAAGCTTCCACGTGGGGAAGCATACGAGAGAAGGAAGAGCAATCCGGATGAGAATGTGGTAACCCGGCCAGCAAGTGAAAACTTTGAATGGGCCAAGGGAAAGTAAATCCATAGAATCCAAGATAAGGAGGTAATTTGGAAATAAGGCCCAGAGATCAATGAAAATGAACCTGCTGTGGCCTTAGCGGCCAAGGCAGCTAACACCGCACCAGCTTCGGGGACTAATGTTGGGGGGATACCCCCGGGTAGGGTTGCGCCGGGGTATAAAGGCCGAGTTATCCGAGGTTCAGCAAGGCCAAAGCGGATGCTGGTCGGGTCACCTCAAGGCAGGCCGAATCATGGGGTAACCCGGACCGGGGGCATCCACCTAAATTGGTCTCAACCGACTTAAGCCGTAAGTCGGTGAGATGTATCTAACTTGTATGCAGGAACAGGTGTGGCCAGATCAACTATGTAGGATCCGGCTTATAACAAGCTTGTAAGAGAAGGAAGGTATCTCGCTGGTCAAAAGGTGGCTGCTATACATAGAGCATGAGCGAGGTGGACAGAGGCCGGACCACCGAGGCGTGGCCGACAAAGGTGACGAAGCCAGTGTCGACTGACGCGGGCGCCGCAAAGGCTCACGTAGCCTCTGCATGGGTGACGCGGGGGAAAAGTGACCCGGCCTGCTTGCTATTCTGGGAGGAGGCATATTCCCTGGAATATGCCTCCACGTATGCCCTAAGTGGAGACCTAGCCACCCCTATATAAGGAGGGCTAGGGCCTCTGTAGAAGGGTTGAGATAAAAAGGGTTGGTTGGTGCTTGACGGATTGGTTTCTAGGAGATAGCTCTGAGGGCTAGCTAGTGGCAAGAGTAAGAGAGTCTCTTCTTCCTCCTCTCCCCAATACAGCTCTAGGAGCACTTGTAACTTGTGAAGGTGAATCAAATATAAAGCTTCTGTGTGTGGAATCACCACAATATCCATCCCTGGATTCCCCTAGTGCATTTAGTCCCCACATTTAGCCTATACATGGCATCTGCTATGACACCACCACGACATGTTGCGAACGAGTCCTTTGAGAATGCCGTTCAGCCTTTCAAATGGCATCATGTTGTGTAGGAATAGTGGCTTGAGGTGGATGATATCATCCACAAGGTGGACTAGCAGATTCACCATGATGTCATGGAACGAGGGGGAAGTAAATCTCGAGCTTGCATAGTATCACGACGATCTCTTCTTGTAGCCCATTGAGATGCTTCACAGCGATCGACTTCCTAGAGATTACGTCGAAAAAGTTACAGAGCCCAAACAACGTCTCACGTACGTGCTCGTCATTATTGAAGGAAATATGCCCTGAGAGGCAATAATAAAGTTGTTATTATGTATTCCTTATATATGATAGATGTTTATTTTACATGCTAGAATTGTATTGATTGGAAACATCAATACATGTGTGTTTAATAAACAAAAAGGGTTCCTAGTTATGCCTCTCTTATAGACTAGCTTGTTGATTAACAAGATGATCAAGGTTTCCTGATCATGGACATTGGATGTTGTTAATAACAAGGTCACACCATTGGTGGAATTATGTTTATACTGCTATAACATCATACGAAGTAATCTTTATCCTTAGACCATGAGATCATGTTAATTGCTAACACCGGAAGAGTATCTTGATAACATCAAACGTCACACCGTAATAGGGTGACTATAAAGATGGGTTCAGTACTACGAAGGTGTTATGTTGAGGCTCATGGATCAAGAGTGGAATTTGTCAATCCCGATGATGGATAGATATACTCTGGGCCCTCTCGGTGATATCACACTGAGATAGCTTGCAAGCAAGTGATGTGATCACTAGAATGTTATATCATGGGAACGAGAAAAGAGTGCATGTCGGTAACGAGATCAAACTAGGTATGGAGATACCGATGATCGAATCTCGGACATGTAATATATCGAGAGACAAAGGGATTTAGTTACAAGCGTTAAAGGTTCTCACGATCACAAAAGTCATCGTTGAATGTGTAGGAGTCAGTACGCATCTCTAGGTCCTGATGCTGATTATTGATCGGAGAAGGGTCTCGATCATGTCTGCATTATTCGCGAACTGTAGGGTGGCACACTTAAGAGTTACCGGACACCATTTTGGAGCACATATGTTTCAAACGAAAGAATTGCAAAGCACAGGAATTGTTTCAATAGAAACTGGAAATGGTTTGGGTGAAATTGCAAAAAGTGGTTCTGCATGTGATATTGAAATATTGCAAGGGGCTATATGTGAATGTTTGTTAATTAAAGTAATTAACAAAATTCTGAATAAATTTAATAAAAAGAGTTTTATTAAATGAGAGAGCATTAAACTTGGAGAATTTTAATGCATTTAAAGTGGAGACTTTAAAAGGGAATGTGAAGAGGAATTTTAATGTGGAGCGGTTACCACCACATGAATGGGGGAGGTGAGGGGTCACCCCCCATGCGCCGGCCATGGAGAGAGGGGGGACCCCCTCCTCCTATAAAAGGCCACCCATTCCCTCCTTCATCCACACACCTCCTTGTGAAGGATCTCTCTCCCCCTCTAGAATTATTCCCCCATGGTCTCGGATTAGCGAGAGACATGTTCCCAGTGGCATTTCGTCTGGAAGGAGTTGCTGCTTCCGCTGGATCGCTGGAGCGAGGAGGTGGAGGTTGTCCGGTGGCTTGAACGTGTGTGCGAGTGCGGATGTGCTGTTGAGTTGCGGCGCTCGGACTTCCTCACGATCTTGAGATTGGCAACTGTACGACTACATCAACCACGAGTTCCTATTCGTTAACAAAACTTGTTGTCTTCGAGGGTAAGTTCTCGTTGGATGTATGTCCACCCGTTGCTTTGTACCTAGTAGATAGATCTTGGCGTGTAGTTTACACCGCAGGAATTGTTTTGTTTTCTATACTGCGGACCCAACAGTGGTATCAGAGCCTGATCTATGCGTAGGTGCTTTGCACGGGAAGAACACATATGTTTATATGTAGGCGATGATGATCATGTTATTACATCTTCTATGTATTTTGGATATTGGTGGCATAGTGGGATGAAGTGGCCCGGACCAACCTTACATGTCATCGTACATGAGGCCGGTTCCACGACTGACATGCAACTTGTTTTGCATAAGTGGCTGGCGGGTGTCTGTCTCTCCTACTATAGTCAATATCTGAGTTACAACGAGTTGCTAATAACTTAGTTATCCTTGTTGTGGTTCATGTTGGTAGGTGAGAACGGTTCTATCTCCGAAAGCCCTAAGCCACGTAAAACTTGCAATTGATAAATTAGAGGCATCTAGTTTAGATCGTTGCTGGGCTAGTGTATTGATATGGTATTGTTGTAAGTAGATGTATGATAGATACTCTTACAACACACTCAACGTGTAAGTTCCATAGACCTTGGCCTTACACACAAAGGAATGATAGAGATCATACCACGATGCAATTGATAGAGATCGAATGCATGGACCATATCATCTCACTTTACACATTAGATGTTAGCATCTTATACTGCTAGTTTGGCGCTTTTAGTAGCATTGCAAGATGATCCCTCATTTAGATATCAAGATAAAAATGTGTTCTTCCTTAAGTATGCACCATTCCATGGATCGTGTTTCGAGACATCACGTGATGATCGGGTGTACTCGAATCTACGCTTTTGTAGGAACGGATGTAAGACAGTTTTACACACGCGAATACTAAGGTTCTTACTTGGCGATCCTAGCATGTACAGACATGGCCTCGGGACACGGACCGAAAGGTTGAGAATGAGTCATATAGTTGATATGATGCCCATATAGATGCTCGCCTTTGAAGCTACATCAACTCACGTGATGATCGGACTTGGTGTAGTGGATTTGGTTCATGTAATCACCAAAAGGACACGAGGGATGCTGTTTTTGAGTGGGAGTTCATTAGTAATTTGGATTAGTTGAAATCAATCTATCATAAACTTAGTCTAAGTAAACTTTGCAAATTCTGTTGTAGATGGCACCACCTGCTTTTAATTTCAATGTGTTCATGGAGAAAGAGAAACTTGCTGTGAATGGTCGCAACTTCACCAACTGGGCTATGAATTTGAGGATTCTCCTCACTGCTGCACAAAAGCAATATGTGCTAGACGCGCTGCTAGGCCCCCACCAGCTCCTGATGCCCCTGACGAGGAAAAGAATGTCTATGTGACTCGTCAGGAGGACCACAACTTAGTTCATTGCGGCATACTGTATGGGCTAGAGCCAGAACTTTGAAAGCATTTCGAAAATGGCAATGCCTTTGATACCATGGGAGAATTGAAAATGATTTTCGATACCCATGCTGCCGTAGAGAGTTATAATGCTATAGAAAAGTTCTTTAGTTGCATGATGGAGGAAAACAGCTCCGTTAGTGAGCACGTACTCAAAATGTCTGGGTACGCCGATAAGCTTGTGTCCTTGGGAATAACGATTCCCATTGACTTAGGCATATATCGTGTTCTCCAATCTCTGCCACCTAGCTACAAGAGCTTCGTGATGAACTATAATATGCAGGGCATGAAGAAGTCTCTTCCCGAGCTTCTGTCAATGCTTAAGACTGCAGAAGTGGAGATTAGGAAAGAACATCAAGTGTTGATGATCAATAGGACCACCGGTTTCAAGAAAGACAAGAAAGGAAAGCACAAGGGAAAGAAGGGTGGCAAGTCTGTTGCCACGCCTGAAAAGAAACCCCGAGCTGGCCCTAAGTCTGACACCGAGTGCTACTATTGTAAGGGGACTGGCCATTGGAAGCGCAACTGCCCCAAGTATTTGGCGGACAAGAAGTCCGACAAGGCAAACAAAGGTATATGTGATATACATGTTATTGATGTGTACTTGACTAGTACTCGCAGTAGCACCTAGGTATTTGATACGGGATCGGTTGCTAACATATGTAACTCGGTTCAGGGGCTACGGAACAAGCAACAACTAGCAAGGGATGAGATCAGGATGCGGGTCAGCAATGGATCAAAAGTTGATGTGATCGCCGTCGGGATGCTACGTCTGCATTTTCCATCGGGATTAGTTATAAACCTAAATAATTGTTATTTGGTGCCTGCACTGAGCATGAACATTGTATCCGGATCGTGTTTGATGCAAAGTGGTCATTCATTTAAATCTGAAAACAATGGTTGTTCGATTTATAAGAATGATATCTTTTATGGCCATGCACCTATGTTGAATGGTTTATTTCTGATAGATCTCGATAGTAATATTACGCACATTCATAATGTTAATGCTAAAAAGATTAAACTTGATAATGATATATCTGCATATATGTGGCACTACCGTCTAGGTCATATTGGCGTTAAACGCATGAAGAAACTCCATTCTGATGGACTTTTGGAATCACTTGATTGTGAATCAATTGATACATGTGAGCCATGCCTTATCGGCAAGATGACTAGAACGCCGTTTTCCGGTTCAATGGAATGGGCAACAGATCTATTGGAAATCATACATACTGATGTGTGTGGACCAATGAGTGTGTCGGCGCGAGGTGGATATCGTTATTTTGTTACTTTCACGGATGATTTGAGTAGATATGGGTATATCTATTTGATGAAACACAAGTCTGAAACTTTTGAAAAGTTCAAGGAATTCCAGAATGAAGTGGAAAATCATCGTAATAGAAAGATCAAATTTCTACGGTCTGACCGTGGAGGAGAGTATATAAGTTACGAGTTTAGCACACACATGAAAGAGTGTGGAATAGTTTCACAACTCACGCCTGCGGGAACACCACAGCGTAATGGTGTGTCGGAACGTTGTAATCATACCTGATTGGATATGGTTCTATCTATGATGTCTCTGACTGACTTGCCACTGTCATTTTGGGGTTATGCACTGGAAACAGTTGCATTCACTTTAAATCGGGCACCATCTAAATCTGTTGAAACGACACCGTATGAATTATGCTTTGGAAACAAACCTAAGCTGTCATTTCTTAAAGTTTGGGGATGCGATGTTTATGTGAAGAAACTTCAGCCAGATAAACTCGAACCCAAAGCGGAAAAATGCGTCTTCATAGGATACCCTAAGGAAACGATTGGGTATACCTTCTATCACAGATCTGAGGGCAAGGTTTTTGTTGCCAAGAATGGATCCTTTCTTGAGAAGGAGTTTCTCGCGAAAGGTGTGAGTAGTCGGAAGGTAGAACTCGAAGAGGTTATTGAACCTTCTCTTCATGGAATGGCGAGTGGCACAGCACCGGAAGTTGTTTCGGAGTTGACTTCATCTGATGAAGAGAGAGCTAATGATAATGATCATGAAACTCCGAAAGAGGACACTACCGAACCTCGCAGGTCAAGCAGGACACGTGCATCTCCTGAACTGTGCGACAATCCTGTTGGGAATTTCATGGTTGATGAAATGGATGACCCTACGACATATGAAGAAACGATGATGAGACCGGATTCCAACAAATGGCTAGAAGCCATGAAATCCGAGATGGAATCCATGTACGAGAACCAAGTTTGGAACTTGGTGGACTTACCTCACGATCGAAAGGCCGTTGAGAATAAATGGATTTTCAAAAGAAAAATTGATGCTGATGGTAATGTGACCATCTATAAGGCTCGACTTGTCGCAAAGGGGTTTCGACAAATTCAAGTAGTTGACTACGATGAGACATTCTCTCCAGTAGTGATGCTTAAGTCGGTTAGGATTATGTTAGCAATTGCTGCATATTTCGATTATGAAATATGGCAGATGGATGTCAAAACTGTGTTCCTCAATGGTAATATTGAAGAAGAGTTGTATATGATACAACCTAAGGGTTTTGTCGATCCTAAGGATGCTAATAAGGTATGCAAACTTCAGCAATCCATCTATGGACTGAAACAAGCATCCCGGAGTTGGAATCTCCGCTTTGATGAGGTGATCAAAGAGTTTGGATTTGTCCAAACTTATGGAGAGGCTTGTATTTACAAGAAAGTGAGTGGGAGAAATGTGGAATTCCTGACATTATATGTGGATGACATATTATTGATTGGAAATGATATAGATCTTTTAAACAGTGTTAAAAGTTATCTAAACAGCAAATTTTCGATGAAAGACCTTGGTGAAGCGTCATATATATTAGGCATTAAAATCTATAGAGATAGATCAAGGCGCCTAATTGGGCTATCGCAGAGTACATACCTTGATAAGATATTAAAGAAGTTTAATATGGACGAAAGTAATAAGGGGTTCTTACCTATGTTGCAAGGCAAGGCATTGATTAAGACTCAAAGTCTGGCTACGACGGAAGAAAGAGAGATGATGGATAAGATCCCCTATGCCTCGGCCATAGGCTCTATTATGTATGCCATGCTATGTACAAGACCGGATGTGGGACATGCTATTAGTTTGACTAGTAGGTACCAATCTGATCCAGGTTCGGAACACTGGATAGCGGTAAAGAACATCCTCAAGTACTTGAGAAGAACTAAGGATATGTTTCTTATATACGTAGGTGAAGAAGAGCTAGTCGCTAAGTGTTATGTCGATGCTAGCTTTGACACCGGTCTGGAGGACTCTAAGTCTCAATCAGATACGTATTTCTCTTGAACGGAGCAATAGTTAGTTGGAGGAGTTCCAAACAACCTGTGGTGGCTGGATCAACGACGGAGACGGAATATGTTGCTGCTTCAGAAGTGCCGCAGGAAGCGGTTTGGATGAAAGAGTTCATTACGGAACTAGGTGTGGTTCCCAGTGCGTTGGACCCGATGGTGATCTATTGTGACAACAATGGAGCCATAGCCAACGCAAAGGAACCGAGGTCTCACAAGAATTCCAAGGATATTAAGCGCCGGTTTCACTCCATCCGCGAGCATGTCAAGGATGGAGATATAAAGATTTGTAAAGTACACACGGACCTAAATGTAGTAGATCCGTTGACTAAAGTTCTCCCTAGGACAAAACATGATCAACACCAGAACTCCATGGGTGTCAGATTTATCACTATGTGAACTAGATTATTGTCTCTAGTGCAAGTGGGAGACTGAAGGAAATATGCCCTGAGAGGCAATGATAAAGTTGTTATTATGTATTCCTTATATATGATAGATGTTTATTTTACATGCTAAAATTGTATTGATCACAAACATCAATACATGTGTGTTTAATAAACAAAAAGGGTTCCTAGTTATGCCTCTCTTATAGACTAGCTTATTGATTAACAAGATGATCAAGGTTTCCTGATCATGGACATTGGATGCTGTTAATAACAAGGTCACACCATTGGTGGAATGATGTGATGAACATTCATCCGAAGTATAGCATTACGATCAAGTCATTATGTTTATATTTCTAAAACATCATACGGAGTAATCTTTATCCTTAGACCATGAGATCATGTTAATTGCTAACACCGGAAGAGTATCTTGATAACATCAAACGTCACACCGTAACAGGGTGACTATAAAGATGGGTTCGGTACTACGAAGGTGTTATGTTGAGGCTCATGGATCAAGAGTGGAATTTGTCAATCCCGATGATGGATAGATATACTTTGGGCCCTCTCGGTGATATCACGTTGAGATAGCTTGCAAGCAAGTGATGTGATCACTAGAATGTTATATCACGGGAACGAGAAAAGAGTGCATGTCGGTAACGAGATCAAACTAGGTATGGAGATAACGATGATCAAATCTCGGACATGTAATATATCGAGAGACAAAGGGATTTAGTTACAAGCGTTAAAGGTTCTCATGATCACAGAAGTCATCGTTGAATGTGTAGGAGTCAGTACGGATCTCCAGGTCCCGCTGCTGATTATTGATCGGAGAAGGGTCTCGATCATGTCTGCATTATTCGCGAACCGTAGGGTGGCACACTTAAGAGTTACTGGACACCATTTTGGAGCACATATGTTTCAGACGAAAGAATTGCAAAGCGCGGGAATTGTTTCGGTAGAAACCGGAAATTGTTTCGGGTGAAATTGCAGAAAGTGGTTCTGCATGTGATATTGAAATATTGCAAGGGGCTATATCTGAATGTTTGTTAATTAAAGTAATTAACAAAATTCTGAATAAATTTAATAAAAAGAGTTTTATTAAATGAGAGAGCATTAAACTTGGAGAATTTTAATGCATTTAAAGTGGAGACTTTAAAAGGGAATGTGAAGAGGCATTTTAATGTGGAGGGGTTACCACCACATGAATGGGGGAGGTGAGGGGTCATCCCCCCATGCGCCGGCCATGGAGAGAGGGGCCACCCCCTCCTCCTATAAAAGGCCACCCATTCCCTCGTTCATCCACACACCTCCTTGGGAAGGGTCTCTCTCCCCCTCTAGAATTATTCCCCCATGATCTCGGATTAGCGAGATACATGTTCCCGGTGGCATTTTGTTTGGAAGGAGTTGCTGCTTCCACTGGATCTCTGGAGCGAGGAGGTGGAGGTTGTCCGGTGGCTTGAACGTGTGTGCGAGTGCGGATGCGCTGCTGAGTTGCGGCGCTCGGACTTCCTCACGATCTTGAGATCGGCAAGTGTATGAGTACATCAACCACGAGTTCCTACTCGTTATCAAAACTCGTTGTCTTCGAGGGTAAGTTCTCGTTGGATGTTTGTCCACCCGTTGCTTTGTACCTAGTAGATAGATCTTGGCGTGTAGTTCACACCGTAGGAAATTTTTTGTTTTCTATGCTGCGGACGCAACAATTATCCCTCGGATAGAAACCAGAAGTATCTGCGTCATCAGCACGTGGCAGTTGTGAGATTTGATCCCGGAGAACCTCTTGTTCGTTTCTTCCAGATATCAAGATATTTTCCCTCCGTAACCGATAGGAACTTTGGTTCCGACGAGAACATTGAAAAACTACTATAGCTCCTCCTCACTCATAGTGAAGCAGGAAGGGGGCAGTAGTCGTTCCTCTTAGCCCTTTTGCACCGACGACCTTGAGTATCTTGCGTCTGAGCGTCATCATCGTCGTCATCATCATCGGGTTGTCCTCCATGAAGTTCTTCCTTTATGCCTAGCTTGATCAGGTTGTTTCTTGCCTTTGGCCCGTCTTTGGTCATGTCCGGCATGTTGACAAGAGTGCCAATAAAACAATCACACACGTTCTTCGTGATGTGCATGATTCAAGGCTATGTGGCGTGTGGAGGTATTTCTAGTATGCCAGGTCCTAGAAAACAGACCTCTCTTTCCATACACCCAGAAGAAGATTTGTCCTCAGATGGTTCTTTCCTAGCGTGGGGCACTCTTTCCATTTTCCAGCAAGTCATTGATATCCTCGCCGCTCCTCCTAGGTGGGGCTGTTTCGAGCTCATACTCACCATTGAACAAATCTCCATGTTTTTGATGGCTCAAGATATGTAGACCTCGTTGGGAACCCCAAGAGGAAGGTATGATGAGCACAGCAGCAAGTTTCCCTCAGTTATGAAACCAAGGTTATCGAACCAGTAGGAGTAAGGAAACAACTCCAAGGAGTTGCTACCAACTTGGAATCCTGCACAACACTACCACTGAACTTTGCCCCAACTTACAGTGAGGTTGTCAATCTCACTGGTTATCCTGAAAACAAAGGATTAAAAGTATAGTGTGGAAGATAGTAATTGCTTGCAAAAAGTAAACAGTAGATGGTATATCAATGGTAAAGGAATGGACTGGGGTCCACAGTTCACTAGAGGTGTTTCTCCTTAAGATAAATAGCATGTTGGGTGAACAAATTACATCGGGGCAATTGACAGATTGAGAAAGCATAGCAATGCATATACTAGACATCTTGACTCCTATGAGGTTTGATTGGGCATTGATGGCCCAAAATATATCGAGCTCGTTGGGGAACCCCAAGAGGAAGGTATGATGAGCACATCAGCAAGTTTTCCCTCAGTAAGAAACCAAGGTTATCAATCAAGTAGGAGCAAGGAAACACCCCAAAGGTGTAGCTAGCTGAACGTTGGCAAGGCACACTACCAGTGCCAGCAGCAACGTGGAGACCTGCACAACATAACCACAGAACTTTGCCCCCAACTTGCGATGAGGTTGTCAATCTCGCTGGTTTTGCTGAAAACAAAGGATTAAACATATCGAATGGAAGGAAGTAATAGTTTGCAGAAAGTAAACACAAAGCAGTAAACAATTTGATTGTAGATTGAATCTAAAAGAGAGGACTGGGGTGGCTCTCCTTAAGATAGATAACATGTTGGGTGAAAAAAATTACAGAGGGGCAATTGACAAACATCGAGAAAGCATACAAGCATATACTACTCATCTTGAATCCTTTGAGACTTGATTGGGCATTACAACATTATACATAGACCGCCATCCAACTGCATCTATGACTAATAATCCACCTTCAGGTTATCATCCAAACCCCCTCCAGTATTAAGTTGCAAGCAACAGATTATTGCATTACAAATTGCGTGTAAAGTAAACAATACGATTGTTCTATGAACAAAGGATTGTTGTTTTCTCCCTAGTAGCAACATCACATCTAGTACCTTAGAGATTTCTGTCACTTCTCTAGATTACCAGAGGCATGAACCCACTATCGAGCATAAATACTAACTCTTAGAGTTGCTAGCATCTACTTGGCCAAGATAGCTACTAACAACGGAAAGCATGCAAGATCACAAATAACAAAGACATGATAGAATCAATAATCAATCTGAAATAGCATCTCAATATCCATCGGATCCCCGCAAACACAACATGTAGAATTACAAATAGATGATCTCGATCATGCACGGAGCTCACAAGATCTAAACATGAAAGCACAAAGGAGGAGATCTAGCCATCTAGCTACTACATGGACCCGTAGTCCAGAGATGAACTACCCACGTATCACACCGGAGGCTTGCATGGTGATGAAGAAGGCCTCCAGGGTGAATTCCCCTCTCCGGCAGGGTGCCGGGAAGAGCTTCAGATCCCTCCCGATCTAGGGATGGAGCTGACGGCGGCTACAGACTCTTTCGTGGAATTTTAATCGGGTACTTAGGGTTTCCGTATCAGAGGCAATATATAGGCGGAAGGAGAGGCCGAGGGGATGCCTAGGCTGGCCACACCACCCCCTAGCGCAGGCCAAGCCTGGCCGCGCGTCCAGGTGGTGTGGCCGCCCTCTGGCCCTTCTCCGTCTCGTATTCTGGCTCTAGATGTCCCCCAGTAAAATAATAACTTTGGCTTTTGTCCCATCCAATTCCGAGAATATTCATTTTCTGACTTCCTGGAACCGAAAATAGCAGAAAACAGGTAGCTAGCACTATGGCTCATGTTAATAGGTTAGTCCAAGAAATCATATGAAAAGTACTCCAAAGTGTGGACAAAACATAAGAAAGTAGATAAAATCAAGCATGGAACATCAGAAATTATAGATACATTTGCAATGTATCAACATCCCCAAGCTTAACTCCTGCTCGTCCTCGGGTAGGTAAGTGATAAAAAGAAAGAATAATTTTTGAGGTGAGATGCACCATCAAAAACTTGATCAAAGTATTTGTAAAACATTCAAAGCTGGGATCATAGTACTTCAATCATAACATGAAATACAAAGTTCTAGCAATAAGACAAAGAAACTAGGTTGCAACATGAAAAGGCACAAACAAAAGATTCATGAATAACAATGCTTTGCAAGACGTTTGTTTGTTTCACATAAAGAAAACATAGCATAGTAGCATTCAGCTTGTCCCTCATAGAGTAGCAAATATAAATGCATAGGACACCTTCAAAGTTTACAAGAGTGACTAGATACAAATAGTTTAAAACAAGCAATATCAAGGTATGCATCAAACAACAAGTCTTGGGACAATGCACCTAGAAATAAGAATGGCCACTATGCTCTCAAAATAAGTGCATAAATATAGAAGGTGGACACTCAATATATAAGTGGAAGAAAGGCCTTCATAGAAGGAAGTAGGGATTCAAGTCTCATAAAGAGCTTCCAAAAATTATGGTACTTAATAGCTTTTAGCCCTCATTGCCCCTATCATAAGCATCTTGAAGTGATTAAGGTTAAAGTGAACAAACTATGGTGTAAATGCTTGACGAGGTATAAGTTAGAAATTTCATGTCCCTTGAATACGACGGTCGCTCCTCATGCTACTCAAGTTTAGTCACCGGTAAGTTCTTGTCATTGTAAGTACATGTGTATCATAGAGAACCGCCAACGGGGTACCCCTTGCCCGACGATACGGAAGAATCCCCATATCAAAATGACAAGGCAAGCAGACAACGAGCATCTCAGCAATCTTCTTATTTACCATGGGAATATGGTGTTTTTTCTCTCTTTCCTCTTTTCACAATCTCTTTTTTCTCTTTTTCTCTTTTTTTTCTCAATATAGGACTCTTTTAATTATAAGAAGAATGCTTCATAGACAGCTTATTATGGTTACGCTGTAGGTTTCCACCATGTCAACATGGATTAGACCAACGGCCCAGGTGTTTCTATAACACATATACATAACTCCATGGACTTACAAGCTCCCCTTTTATTTCACACAGACAACATCCATACACAAAAGAGCATCATATCAACTAGGTACAAAGTACCTGTGCAATGTTGAAAGCGTTCCCCATGACAGCATGGTTCTGCTAATCCCCAACAAATAAGTGCAAGCATATACAACATAGACGACACAATGGTTCAACTTTATTATGGCCAAGAAAAGTGAAGTGTGCCATCAAGTTCGTGAGAGCTTTAATCACTAGTTTTCTCATAATAAGTTTAATTTGGAAGGTAAACAAAAACATGAATATACTTGGAATAGCATATGCTAATAGGTAGGTATGGTGGACACTTTGGAATAACTTGGTTTAGGGAGTTGGATGCATGAGTCGATGATGTCTACGCACTTCTATTCTTGTAGACAGTTGTTGGGCCTCCAAGTGCAGAGGTTTGTAGAATAGCTGCAAGTTTTCCCTTAAGTGGATCACCCAAGGTTTATCGAACTTAGGGAGGAAGTGGTCAAAGGTATTCCCTCTCAAACAATCCTGCAATCAAGATACAAGAAGTCTCTTGTGTACCCAACACGCCCAATACACTTGTCAGGTGTATAGGTGCACTAGTTCAGCGAAGAGATAGTGAAATACAAGTGGTAATGGTGATAGAAAATAGCTTGATGGCGTGGAAAATACTAAAGGCAAAGTGAAATAAAGATGGAAGCAAGCAAACATGTAACAGATCTAATTGCAAACGGTGTATCAATGCTTAGAAACAAGGCCTAGGGATCATACTTTCACTAGTGAACACTCTCATACAAATATATTCTTTTATGATACTACTCTTGACTACTCTCCGATTGGAAACTCTAATCGATGGTAGGGCTATAACAGGACACCTCAAAGTCCATCTTTCCCATCTAGAAAACCCCACACTGTCACCTTGAGTACTAGATGATTCCAACAAACGCCACAATTTCATAAAGACATCCAACTCCAAATATAACTCATAACAAGTATTTGTAATCTCTAGCCTAAGTGCCACCATGGTGAGCACGCTGTCACTTTCACACACATGGGGAGAGCAGAGATTCATTAAAGCACTTGAGTAGCAAGGTAGATCTACTTGATTACAAAGCTCATGACCACATCAAGATCATGCATAGAGAGAGAGATGAATACATAGCTACCGGTAGAACCCTTAGCCTCGAGAGAGAATTACTCCCTCCTCATCATGGGAATCAGCAATGGTGATGGAGATGGTGGTGGAGATCGATGGAGATGGCTCCGGGGGCACTTCCCCGTCCCGGCAGGGTGCCGCAATAGAGAATTTCTGTCCTCCGAATCTCTCCTTCGGTGGCGGCGGCACTACGGAACTTTTCAAGGCTAGAGGCTTGACTATTTAGGGTTTATGCATCGGGAGGCTCTTATAGGCGAGAGGTGAGACCGAAGGGGTGCCAGAGGGGCCCACACCACCCCCTGGCGCGGCCTGGCCTGGCCCGCACCAGCAGGTGGTGTGGCCAGCCCCTGGGCCCTCTCCGTCTCGTCTTCTAGCTCTGTGAGTCTTCCGGTAAAATATCGACTTTGGCTTTTGTCCGGTCCAATTCCGAGAATATTGATTTTCTGACTTTCTGGAACCAAAAACAACAGGAAACAGGCAACTGGCACTGTGGCTTTTGTTAATAGGTTAGTCCAAGAAAGTGTATGAAAAGTACTCCAAAGTTGGAACAAAACATAAGAAAGTAGATAAAGCCAAGCATGGAACATCAAAAATTGTAGATACATTTGCAATGTATGAACATCCCCAAGCTTAACTCCTGCTCGTCCTCGAGTAGGAAAGTGATAAAAAGAAAGAATAATTTTTGAGGTGACATGCACCATCATAAACTTGATCAAAGTATTTGTAAAACATTGATAGCTGGGATCATAGTACTTCAACATAGCATGAAAGATAAAGTTCTAGCAATAAGACAAAGAAACTATGTTGCAACATGAAAAGGCACAAACAAAAGATTCATGAATAATAATGCTTTGCAAGACGTTTGTTTGTTTCACATAAAGAAAACATATCATAATAGCATTCAGATTGTCCCTCATAGAGTAGCAAATATAAATGCATAGGACACCTTCAAAGTTCATAAGAGTGACTAGATACAAATAGTTTAAAACAAGCAATATCAAGTTATGTATCAATCAACTAGTCTTGGGACAATGCACATAGAACTAAGAATGGCCACTATGCTATCAAAGTAGGTGCATAAAGATAGAAGGTGGATACTAAATATATAAGTGGAAGAAAGGCCTTCATAGAAGGAAGCAGGGATTCAAGTCTCATAAAGAGCTTCCAAAAATTATGGTAATTAATAGATTTCAGCTCTCATTGCCCCTATCATAAGTATCTTGAGGTGATTAAGGTTAAAGTGAACAAACTATGGTGTATATGCTTGACGAAGTATAAGTTAGAAATCTCATGTCCCTTGAATACGAGGGCCGCTCCTCATGCTACTCAAGTTTAGTCACCGGTAAGTTCTTGTCATTGTAAGTACATGTGTATCATAGAGAACCGCCAACGGGTACCCCTTGCCCGATGATACGGAAGAATCCCCACATCAAAATGACAAGGCAAGCAGACAACGAGCATTTCAGCAATCTTCTTATTTACCATGGGAATATGGTGCCTTTTTCTCTCTTTCCTCTTTTCATAATTTTTTTTTATTTTCTCTCTTTTTTCTTCTTAATATAGGACTCTTTTTTTATAAGAAGAATGCTTCATAGACAGCTCATTATGGTTACGCTGCAGGTTTCCACCATGTCAGCATGGATTAGACCAGCGGCCCAGGCGTTTCTCTAACACATATACATAACTCCATAGACTTACAATCTCCCATTTCATTTCACACCGACGACATCCATAGACAAAAGAGCATGATATCATTAGGTACAAGTACCAAGTGCAATGTTGAAAGTGTTCCCCATGACAGCATGGTTCTGCTAATTCCCAACAAATAAGTGCAAGCATATACAACATAGACGGCACAATGGATCAAGTTTATTAAGGGCAAGAAAAGTAAAGTGTGCCATCATGTTCGTGAGAGCTTTAATCACTAGTTTTCTCATAACAAGTTTAATTTGGAAGGTAAACAAAAGCATGAATATACTTGGAATAGCATATGCTAGTAGGTAGGTATGGTGGACTCTTTGAAATAACTTGGTTTAGGGAGTTGGATGCATGAGTGGAACTCATACTTGGTTACGGAGGCTAGCAAAACACTAGGAGCGACAAACTAAGAGAGCAATAATGGCCATAATCATGCAGAGCGACAAAACATCATTGATCAAAGCATAAAGTGATACTAAAAGTTGAAAACTAAATGATCATCAAGTCTATGGTGACTTGAGATAGTCATAACATGGTGTGAGCATGTGCCAAGTCAACCCAAATAAAGCATCAAAGGAGAATACCACTATACTATGCTTTAATATGCTAAAACAATGCATGATTCATCCAAGGCACATTAAGCAATATCAATTGTTTATAACAAGTCATGACACAACAAAGAGTAATAAGCATAAAGCCAAAACAATATTAAGCATGGCATGACAAAGCATACGCCACAGTCAAAAACGAGCTCTTTTTACCACATAAGTATGAACTTTCCTACTCTTTTCCAATCCAAACCAAACTATTTGAAAACCAATGTATGAAAGAGGGGGTCCAACCAATTTATTCAGAAAACTAAGAAAACCAAGCAATCGAAAAACCAAAACAAAAACGAAAAAGACGCTCCAAGAACAACACAACTGTCCATGAAACAATAAAATTGAAGCGTTTGGAAGAAACCGGGGATTTTTATCGATGAAGAAGGGGATGCCTTGGGCATCCCCAAGCTTTGACGCTTATACTTCTTGGATATTTCTTGGGGTGACACGTGTGGCACCCCCAAGCTTGAGCTTTAGTCCATCCTTCATCTCATTACTCATTCCTTCCATACACATGAAATTTTTCCTTCATACAAAACTTCACACAATCTTTGTTAGCAACATTAGTGCACTCAAGATAATAGGTCTTTGGGTTCAGTTTCAACACCAATAAAACTTTCATTAAAACACAATCTACGGTAGCACTTCCCTCAAAAATCTCAATTCCCCAAAGAAAACTAAAAAAGGAACCAACAAGAAGCAAATGCAAATAATGGCAGAAATCTGTCAAAACAGACCAGCAGGTAAAAACCAATTTTTTCGAAGATCTTCTGTTTCTCAAATCAAAAAGTGTTGAACTAACGAAAGTTATATAACAACCTGGGGCAGAAGCACAAAAAATCATGCCTCAAAAGCACGTACAGAGATTTTACACGAATTTTTACGGTGAAGCACATAAATCTGTTTCGGGACGACAACTTTCCCAATCCTTACTTCTCTCTCATTAGAGGTTACTCTTGGCACGAAAAGCAAATAAAAAGGATAAGGAGCGGTTATTACTGAAGTAATAAAAATTCCAAGACTCATCTAAAACTTTTGGGTTATCTCCCAATAAGTACTTTTCTTTAACGCCTTTACGTTAGGCATGATAGTTTGAGAAGATGCTCACATAGGAAATATGAATTGAAGTAAAAGAGAGCATCAAGAAGCAAATTCAAAGCACATTTAAGTCTAACCCACTTCCTATGCATAGGAATCTTGTAAAGAAACAAGTCATGAAAGCACAAAGCAACAAGCATAGGAAAGCAAAACAAGTGCAAGTTCAAGACTTTCAACATAAAGAGGGGAAACTTAATATTGTTGAGACACATAAAACTATGTTTCCCACTCTCATAATAACTTTGAGTAGCATCATGAATAAAATTAACAATATAACAATCACAAGAAACATTCTTATCATGAGCCACATGGATAAAATAATTAATACTCCCCACATAGACATAGTCATTCTTATTAATTGTAGTGGGAGCAAATTCAACAAAATAGCTATCATTATTATTCTCATCACCATAATCATAAAATATAGGAGGCATATTGTAATAATAATTAATTTTCTCCTCAATAGTAGGTGGACTGAAAATATCATATTCATTATTGTAATCATCATATATTGGAGGTGTAGTATCATCATAAGCAAATAGAATAGCTATCTTCCAAAGCTAGGGAACTAAAAACATCATTTTCATAAAAACTAGCTTCCCTAAACTTAGACTTTTCCATAGCATTAGCAATAATGGTGTCCAAATAATTCATACTAACAACATTGCTATTAACATGCAAATAGAGTTCCATAGGTTTTTTAATTTTCTCTTCAAACACTTCATGTCCTAAGTCAAGATAAATACTATAAAGCTCTCTAATTTTGTTGTTGTTTTCCATTAAGCCTAACTAGTGAAAACAAGAAACAAAAATAAAAAATTGCAGAATCTAAAGGAAATAACTTCGAGCACTCACACCGGAGGATGTGAGTACCTTTTACCTTACCTCCCCGGCAACGGCTCCAGAAAATAGGCGTTTGCCGTGGGAGGTTCTTCTTCTTTAATCCTCCGGTGTGAATACCTTTTACCTTACCTCCCCGGCAACGACGCCAGAAAATAGCTTGATGTCTACGCACTTCTATTCTTGTAGACAGTTGTTGGGCCTCCAAGTGCACATGTTTGTAGAATAGCAGCAAGTTTTCCCTTAAGTGGATCACCCAAGGTTTATCGAACTCAGGGAGGAAGTGGTCAAAGGTATTCCCTCTCAAGCGATCCTGCAATCAAGATACAAGAAGTCTCTTGTGTACCCAACACACCCAATACACTTGTCAGGTGTATAGGCGCACTAGTTCGGCGAAGAGATAGTGAAATACAAGTGGTAATGGTGATAGAAAATAGCTTGATGGCGTGGAAAATACTAAAGGCAAACTGAAATAAAGATGGAAGCAAGCAAACATGTAACAGATTGCAAACGGTGTATCAATGCTTAGAAACAAGGCCTAGGGATCATACTTTCACTATTGAACACTCTCATACAAATATATTCTTTTTATGATACTACTCTTGACTACTCTCCGGTTGGACACTCTAATCGATGGTAGGGCTATAACAGCACACCTCAAAGTCCATCTTTCCCATCTAGAAAACCCCACACTGTCACCTTGAGTACTAGATGAGTCCAACAAACACCACAATTTCATAAAGACATCCAACTCCAAATATAACTCATAACAAGTATTTGTAATCTCTAGCCTAAGTGCCACCATGGTGAGCACGCTCTCACTTTCACACACATGGGGAGAGCAGAGATTCATTAAAGCACTTGATTAGCAAGGTAGATCTACTTGATTACAAAGCTCATGACCACATCAAGATCATGCATAGAGAGAGAGATGAACACATAGCTACCGGTAGAACCCTTAGCCTCGATAGAGAACTACTCCCTCCTCATCATGGGAATCAGCAATGGTGATGGATATGGTGGTGGAGATTGATGGAGATGGCTCCGGGGGCACTTCCCCGTCCCGGCAGGGTGCCGGAACAGAAACTTTCTATCCCCCGAATCTCCCCTTTGGTGGCGGCGGCACTGCGGAACTTTTCATAGCTGGAGGCTTGACTATTTAGGGTTTATGCATCGGGAGGCTCTTATGGGCGAGAGGGGAGACCGAGGGGGTGCCGGAGGGGCCCACACCACCCCCTGGCGTGGCATAGCCTGGCCCTCGCCACCAGGTGGTGTGGCCAGCCCCTGGCCCCTCTCCGTCTCGTCTTCTAGCTCCGTGAGTCTTCCGGTAAAATATCGACTTTGGCTTTTGTCCGGTCCAATTCCGAGAATATTGATTTTTTGACTTTCTAGAACCAAAAACAGCAGAAAACAGGCAACTAGAACTATGGCTTTTGTTAATAGGTTAGTCCAAGAAAGTGTATGAAAAGTACTCCAAAGTTGGAACAAAACATACGAAAGTAGATAAAACCAAGCATGGAACATCAAAAATTATAGATACATTTGCAATGTATCAGTGGAACTCATACTTGGTTGTGGAGGCTAGCAAAAGAATGGGAGCGACAAACTAAGAGATCAATAATGGGCGTAATCATGCAGAGCGATAGAACATCATTGATCAAAGCATAAAGTGATACTACAAGTTGAAAACTAAAGGATCATAAAGGCTTATGGTGAATTGAGATAGTCATAACATGGTGTGAGCATGCGCCAAGTCAACCCAAATACAGCATCAAAGGAGAATACCACAATACTAAGCATAAAGCAATAACATGGTGTGAGCATGCGCACATTAAGCAATCTCAATTTTTTATAACAATTCATGCTATAGCAAAGAATACTAATCATAAATCCAAAACAATACCAAGCATGGCATGACAAAGCATAGGCCACAATTAAAAACAAACTCTCTTTAACACTTAAGCATGAACTTTCCTACTCTTTTCCAATCCAAACCAAACTATTTGAAAACCAATGTATGAAAGAGAGGTCCAACCAATTTATTCAGCAAACTAAGCAAACAAAAAACCAAAACAAAAACGAAAAAGATGACGCTCCAAGAACAACACAACTGTGCATGAAACAATAAAAATAAAGAGTTTGGAAGAAACCTAGGATTTTTATTGATGAAGATGGGGATGCCTTGGGCATCCCCAAGCTTTGACGCTTGTAATTCTTGGATATTTCTTGGAGTGACACGCATGGCATCCCCAAGCTTGAGCTTTAGTCCATCCTTCATCTCATTTCTCATTCCTTCCATACACCTGAAATTTTTTCCTTCATACAAAACTTCACACAATCTTTATTAGCAACATTAGTGCACTCAAGATAATAGGTCTTAAGGTTCAGTTCTAACACCAATAAAACTTCCATTAAAACACAAGATACTGTAGCACTTCCCTCAAAAATGTCAATTCCCCAAAAGAACTAAAAAAGGAACCAACAAGAAGCAAATGCAGAAAATGGCAGAAATCTGTCAAAACAGACCAGCAGGTAAAGACGAATTTTTTAGAAGACCTTATGTTCCTCAAATCAAAAAGTGTTGAACCGAAAGTTATATAACAACATGGGGCATAACCACAAAAATTCACGCATCAAAAAGACATGCAGATATTTTGCAAGAATTTTTATGGTGAAGCACAGAAATCTGTTTTGGGACAGCAACTTTCCCAATCATTACTTCTCTCTCTTTAGAGGTTACTCTTGGCACAAAAAGCTTTCAAATCCTTCTAGGCATAATAGAAACACTACTATCAAGATCACATAAAGCTTTCAAATCAAAGTCATTCACTTTCATATTAATGATGGGTTCCCAACCATCTTCTTGTTTTATAGGAATAGAAGCTTTATGTTTCATCTTTTCTTCTTTAATCTTTATGAGAGCATCAATAATGTGTTTTGTAAAGGCCATGTTCATAACACTAGCATTAGGACTTTTAGCAAGATTTTGTAGGAACTTAATAACTTCAGAGATTTGCAACCATCAATATCAAAATCAAAATTATCATCTAGAGTGGTAGAACTATTACTAGCCTTAACACTAGTGGAAGTGATAGTAGAAACACTAATGTTTCTAGCAATTTCATCTTCTCTTTCCCACTTAGCATGTAATTCAACTAATAGTCTAACATTTTCATCAATTCTTACTTGTATGGCATTAGTAGCTGCAAAGGGATTTTCATTAGTTTAGGTTTAGCAGCCATTTTATTTATCAATGAAGATTGAGCTTCAGACAAAGATGATATATTTCTTTCAGCATTAGAAAGTTTCAATTGTAAACTAGGAATTTCCCTATTTAGACTCTCAAGTTGATGGCTAATGTTCTTCAAAATGGTAGATTGTTCCTCCATAGTTTTAGTGAATAGTTTATTTTGCTCATATTGCATTTGCATGAAGTTTCTAGTGGCTCTTTCAACTTCTAAAATTCTTCCCTCACTAGGCGCTCCAGGTTTGCCATTATAACCATAAGTATTATTAGGAGGGTAGGGCCTATAATTGTTATTACCATAAGCATTGTTGCCAAAATTGTTAATTCTTATCAAGTTCACATCAACTTGCTCTTCTTGAGCAACCAAAGAGGCTAAGGGAACATTATTTGGATCAATATGGGCTTTCCCATTAACAAGCATAGACATAATAACATCAATCTTATCACTCAAGGAGGAGGTTTCCTCAATAGAATTTACCTTCTTACCTTGTGGAGCTCTTTCAGTATGCCATTCAGAATAGTTAACCATCATATTATCCAGAAGCTTTGTTGCAGCACGCAAAGTAATGGTCATAAAGGTACCTCCAACAGCAGAATCCAATAGGTTCCTTGAAGAATAGTTCAATCCTGCATAAAAAGTTTGCATGATCATCCAACCAGTCAGTCCATGAGTGGGAAAATTCTTTACCAAAGATTTCATTCTTTCCCAAGCTTGAGCAACATGTTCATTATCAGATTGTTTAAAGTTCATTATTTCACTTCTCATAGATATAATCTTAGCAGGAGGATATTATTTTCCAATACAAGCCCCACGCCAGGGGGTGGTCTGGCCGCCTCCGGCACCCCCTCGGCGTCCCCTTTCGCCTATAAGATGCCTCCGATACAGAAACCCTAAGTACCTGATCAAAATTCCACGAAAGCATCTGTAGCCGCCGTCATCTCCATCCCTAGATCGGGAGGTCTCTGAAGCTCTTCCCGGCACCCTGCCGGAGGGGAGAATTCACCCTGGAGGCCTTTTTCATCACACTACAAGCCTCCGGTGTGATGCGTGAGTAGTTCATCCTTGGACTACGGGTCCACGTAGTAGCTAGATGGCTAGTTCTCCTCCTTTGTGCTATCATGTTTAGATCTTGTGAGCTCCATTCATGATCAAGATCATCTATTTGTAATTCTTCCATGTTGTGTTTGCGGGGATCCGATGGATATTGAGATGCTATTTAAGATTGATTATTGATTCTATCATGTCTTTGTTATTTGTGATCTTGCATGCTTTCCGTTGTTAGTAGCTATCTTGGCCAAGTAGATGCTAGCAACTTCAAGAGTTAGTATTTATGCTCGGTAGTGGGTTCATGCCTCTAGTAATCTGGGGAAGTGACAGAAATCTCTAAGGTACTAGATGTCCTATTGCTACTGGGTGTTTACTTTACATGCAATGCGTAATGCAATTATTTGTTGCTTGCAACTTAATACTGGAGGGAGTTCGGATGATAACCTGAAGGTGGATTATTAGTCATAGATGCAGTTGGATTACGGTCTATGTATAATTATTTAATGCCCAATCTAATCTCAAAGGAGTCAAGATGAGTAGTATATACATATTTCTTTCTCGGTGTTTGTCAATTTCCCTAATGTAATTTGTTCACCCAACATGTCATCTATCTTAAGGAGAGCCACCACTAGTGAACTATGGACCCCGATGCTTTCTTTTATGATCAATCTACAATCAACTATTTACTGCTTTCTATTTACTTTCTGCAAACTATTACTTTCTTCCACACAATACGTTTAATCCTTTGTTTTTAGCAAAACCGATGAGATTGACAACCTCACTGTAGGTTGGGGGCAAAGCTCTGTGGTTGTGTTGTGCAGGTTTCCACGTTGCTGCTGGCACCGATAGTGAGCCCTACCAATGTCTAGCTAGCGACACCTTGGAGGTGTTTCCTTGCTCCTACTGGATTGATAACCTTGGTTTCATAATTGAGAGACAACTTGTTGCTATGCTCATCATACCTTCCTCTTGGGGTTCCCCAACGAGCTCGATATATTTTGGGCCATCAGCTAGCAAAAGACTAGGAGCGACCAACTAAGAGAGCAATAATGGCCATAATCATGCAAAGCGACAAAACATTATCAATTAAAGCATAGAGTGATATTACAAGTCAAAAACTAAATGATTATAGAGGCTAAGGTGACTGGTTCATAGTCTTAATATGGTGTAAGCATGTGCCAAGGCAACCCAAATAAAGCATCAAAAGAGAATACCACAATATTACACTTTTCTATGATAAAACAACGCATGATTCATTCAAGGTACATGAAGAAATCTCAATTGTTTGGAACAAGTCATGCTACAACAATAATCACTAAGCATAAGGTCAAAGCAACATCAAACATGACATGATAAAGTCTAGGCCATAGTCAAAACAAGCTCCTTTTGTACCACTTACAAGCATGAAGCTTCCTACTCTTTCCAACACCAATCAACTTATTTGAAACAATATATGAATGCAGGGGTCCAACCAATTTATTTAAGCAAACCAAAAAAATAAAACTAAAAACAAAAACAAAGACGCTCCAAGAGTAAGAAGCTTTGGAAGAAAACCTGCGATTTTTATTGATAAAGAAGGGGATGCCTTGGGCATCCCCAAGCTTTGACGCTTGTACTTCTTGAATATTTCTTGGGGTGACACGGGTGGCATCCCCAAGCTTGAGATTTTTCCCATACTTCATATCATCACATTATTCTTCCCTACACTTGAAAATTTCCTTCATACAAAACTTCACACAATCTTCATTAGCAACATTAGTGTATTCAAGATAATAAGTCTTTGGGTTTAGTTTCAACACAAGTAAAACTTCCATTAAAACAAAAGCTACTGTAGCAATTCTTTCTAAAATCTCAAGTGATCAAAGAGAACTCAAAGAGAAAGAGATTAAGCGGCAAATGCAAATAATGGCAGAAATCTGTCAAAACAGACCAGCAGGTAAACACAGATTTTTTCGAAGACATTCTGTTGCTCAAATAAAAAAGTGCTAAACAAATGAAAGTTAGATAATAACCTGGGTCATAAGCACAGAAAATTACATCTCAATCCAATGTATAGGGATTTTTCACGATTTTTTATAGTGAGGAACAAAAATCTGTTTCGGGACAACAACTTTCCCAAGTCTTACTTCTCTCTTATTAGAGGTTATTCTTGGCACAAAAATCACACAAAAAGGCTAAGGAGAGATTATTACTGAGGCAGTAACTTCCAATACTCAACAAAATAAAAACTTACTGAAAGTAAAAATAACTTGGGTTATCTCCCAATAGTGCTTTTCTTTAACGCCTTTCAGCTAGGCATAGAAGCAAGATTCAAGTATTTTCGAATGAGGAAGTATTAAGATCAAATTTTGCTTTAATAGGAGAGGCAAAAGGTATCTTCTCTCTCTTCCTAGGGAAGTGTTATATACCTTTCTTGAGTGGGAATTGATATTTAATGGTGCCTTCCTTCATATCCATAATGGCACCAATAGTTCTAAGAAAAGGTCTTCCCAAAATAATAGGACAAGAAGCATTGCATTCAACATCCAAAACATAGAAATCAACGGGGACATAGGTATTGTTAACCACAATAAGATTATCATTAATGCTCCTCATGAGTTTCTTTTTAGCATTATCATCAAGTTGGACATCTAAATAACAATCTTCCAATGGTGGCAAATCAAACATTTCATAAATAGAGACACTAGTACCAAGATCACATAAAGCTTTGAGATCAAAATCACTCACTTTCATATTAATGATGGGTTCCCAACCATCTTCTAATTTCCTAGGAATAGAAGCTTTATGTTTCAATTTTTCTTCTTTAATTTTTATGAGAGCATCTGTAATGTGTTTTGTAAAGGCCATATTCATATCACTAGCATTAGGACTTCTAGCAAGATTTTGTAGGAACATAATTACTTTAGAAATATTGCAACCATTAAAATCAAAATAAATTACCATCCAAGGTGGTAGAACTATTGTTTCCCATATTACGAAGAATTTCAGCATTTTTATTGGAAAAGGTTCCATTGGTTTTAGGCATTGTGGCAAAAGGAATGGGGACTTCATGTGGTTTGCTAGCATCAACATTCGCGGTGGTAATAGTACAAATACTACTATTTCTAGCAATTTCATCTTCTCTTTACCAGTTAGCATGCAATTCAGCTAACAATCTAACATTTTCATCAATTCTAACTTGTATGGCATTAGTAGCATCAAAGGGGTTTTCCATAGTTTCAGGTTTAGCAGCCATTTTATTAATCAAAGAGGATTGTGCTTCAGACAAAGTTGAATTTTTTTAGCCAAAAGTTTTTCCTCAACAGTTTTATTGAAAGAAGTTTGTTTACTAATAAAATCCTTAAGCATGACTTCAAGTTCAGAAGGTGCACTTCTATTGTTTTTGTAGGAATTTCCATAAGCATTACCATTATTGGGAGGATATGGCCTATAATTATTACTACCAAAATTATTCCTATAGGCATTGTTGCTAAAATTATTATTTCTAATGAAGTTCACATCAACTTGCTCTTCTTGAGCAACCAAAGAGGCTCAAGGAACATGATTTGGATCAATCTGAGCTTTTCCATTAACAAGCATAGACATAATAACATCAATTTATCACTTGAGGAGGAGGTTTCTTCAACAGAATTTACCTTCTTACCTTGTGGAGCTCTCTAAGTGTGCCATTCAGAATAGTTAACCATCATATTATCAAGGAGCTTTGTTGTAGCACCCAAAGTAATGGTCATAAATGTGCCTCCAGCAGCAGAATCCAACAGATTTCTTGAAGAATAATTTAGTCCTGCACAAAAAGTTTGGATAATCATCCAAGCAGTCAGTCCATGAGTGGGGCAATTCTTTACCAAAGAATTCATTCTTTCCCAAGCTTGAGCAACATGTTCATTATCAAATTGTTTAAATTTCATTATTTCACTTCGCATGGATATAATCTTAGTAGGAGGATAATATTTCCAATGAAAGCATCTTTACATTTAATCCAACAATCAATACTATTTCTTGGTAGGTATAGCAACCATTCTTTAGATTTTCCTCTCAAAGAGAAAAGGAAACAATTTAAGCTTAATAATATATCCATCTATATCCCTATGTTTTTGCATCTCACAAAGTTCAACAAAGTTATTAAGGTGAGGAGCAGCATCATGAGTACCTGCAGCAGAGAATTGTTCTTTCATAACAAGATTGAGAAAAGCAGGTTTAATTTCAAAGAAAGCAGCTTCAGGAACAGGTGGAGTAATAGGTTTGCACATGAAATCATTGTTCTTTGTGCTAGTGAAGTCACACAACTTAGTGCTTTCAAGAGTAGTCATTTTTTGCAAGATTAAAGCAAGCCCACAGAAATAGGAAAAAAAATTCTGTTTTTGATAAAAGAAGCAAACCAGTACAACTAATTTTTTGTGTTTTTTTATAAAAAGAAACAAGCAAACAAAGCAAAAATAAACTAAGCAAAACAAAAAAAAATAAAGTAACGAGATTGGTTGTGAGAGACTCCCCTTGCAAGAATCTTCTTTCTCCCTGAAAAGTGATTGACGAGGAGGAAGAGATTGAAGCTGTCCTTAACTCCCCGACAAAGGTGCCAGAAAAGTGCTTGATGGCTCAAGATATGTAGAGCTCCTTGGGAACCCCAAGAGGAAGGTATGATGAGCACAACAACAAGTTTCCCTCAGTTATGAAACCAAGGTTATCGATCCAGTAGGAGTAAGAAAACAACTCCAAGGTGTTGCTAACAACTTGGAATCCTGCACAACACAATCACAAAACTTTGCCCCAACTTATAGTGAGGTTGTCAATCTCACTGGTTTTGCTGAAAACAAAGGATTAAACATATATTGTGGAAGATAGTAATTGCTTGCAAAAAGTAAACAGTAAACAGTAGATGTTATATCAATGGTAAAGGAATGGACTGGGGTCTGATACGTCCATTTTGCATCACTATTCTATGTCTTAATTCATTATTATTCATTGATATATTTCGTATTGAGAGGTGATACTTATGTGATTTCATCTGTTTTTGCATGGTTGATGACTTTTGGAGCATGGACCGCTGCAGTCAGGATTCTGATGGAAAAGGTGTTGTTTGGAGGCAAAATTCGCGAAGATCAGAAAATCCGGGAAAATATACGGAAAATACTATTTTTCCAGAAGACTCAGGATGTCAGAAGATGGAGTGGAGGTGGGCCACAGGGGGCCCACACCACCCCATGGCGCGGGCAGGCGTAGGCCGCGCTTGGGAGTGGTGTGGCCGCCCTGGCCCACTCCAGCCTCTCCCCTCTGGCTTATATCATCCCCACGAAACCCTAAGGCTCGGGGGAGCGACCACAGAAAGATTTCGCCGCCTCTGCGGGGCGGAACCGAGAGAGAAAGATCTCTCCGGCAGACAGATTTCTGCAGGGGGAATTCCTTCCCGGAGAGGGGAGATCATCGCCATCAACACCACCATCAAGCTGGACTTCATCGAGATCATCATCATCATCACCACCACCAGAACCCTCGTCACCATCTCCATATTGCTGTAACAATTGAGTTGAATCTTGCATAGTTCATAGGGGAAACTTTCCCGGTGTTGATTACTCTTTGTAGTTGATGCTATTGAGTGAACCATTGAATTATTGTTTATGTTCAGATTGTTATACATCATTATTCCATCTATGATCATGATCCATATGATGTCTTGTGAGTAGTTCATTTAGTTCTTGAGAACATGGGAGAAGTCTTGTTGTTAGTAGTGGAGTTGCGTTGAGAAAGGTTCAATAGATTGTTATTTAAGTTGTGGTGTACTTCTTCTAGTGGTGTCATGTGAACGTCAACTACATGACACTTTACCTATATGGGCCTAGGGGAATGCATTGTGTATTTGGCTATTAATCGTAGGGGTTGCCGGAGTGACAGAAACCTGAACCCCCGTTAGGAAACCATTGCACAAGGGACGTAAGGGTCTTAGAGTTTAAAGCTGTGGTTAGGTTCTACCTTAATTATTTTCTTGTACTTATGGATGTTTGCAAGGGGTTTAATCACAAGTATGTATTAGTCTTGGATGGGGCGGTACATTAGCACAGGTTCACCGACACAACACTTAGCAAGCTAGAGAAGATTAATCGACTATATGAAGTGAGAGCACTTGACAGTCTTCCCATGTGTCCTCGAGAACGTTTGGTCATCTATAGAAATACAACCGGCTTGTCCTTTGCTGCATAAAGTATTGGGCCACTTGCTATATTTATTCTTATTGTCTTTTATTTACTCGTACTTTGTTTACTTGCTTTATCGAAAACCCCTAAAAATCCGTTTGCTAAGTATTTGCAGAGAATTCCTGATCCATACCACTAGCCCGCACCTTCTGCTCCTCGTTGGGTTCGACACTCTTACTTATCAAAAATACTGCGATACACCCCCTATACTTGTAGGTCATCAGGTTCCACAGTTCACTAGAGGTGTTTCTCCTTAAGATAAATAGCATGTTGGGTGAACAAATTACAGCGGGGAATTGACAGATTGAGAAAGCATAGCAATTCATATACTAGACATCTTGACTCGTATGAGATTTGATTGGGCATTACAACATAATACATAAACCGCAATCCGACTGCATCTATGAATAATAATCTACCTTCAGGTTATCATCCGAACCCCTTCTAGTATTAAGCTGCAAGCAACAGATAATTGCATTAAGCAAAGTGTGTAAAGTAAACAATACAATTGCCCCATGGACAAAGGATTGTTGTTTTCTCCCTAGTAGCAATAGCACATCTACAACCTTAGAGATTTCTGTCACTTCCCTAGATTACTAGAGGAATGAACCTACTATCGAGCATAATACTCCCTCTTGGAGTTACAAGCATCTACTTGGCCAAGATAGCTACTAGCAACGGAGAGCAGGCAAGATCACAAATAACATAGACATGATAGAATCAATAATCAATCTGACATAGTATGTCAATATCCATCGGATCCCCGCAAACACAACATATAGGATTAAAAATAGATCATCTTGATCATGAAAGGAGCTCACAAGATCTAAACATGACAGCACAAAGGAGGAGAACCAACCATCTCGCTACTGTATGGACCCATAGTACAAGGGTGAACTACTCACGCATCACTCCGGAGGCTGGCATGGTGATGAAGAAGGCCTCTAGGATGATCCCTCCCCTCTGGCAGGGTGCCGAGAAGAGCTTCGGATCCCCCCGATCTAGGGATGGAGATGGCGGTGGTTACATACTCTTTCGTGGATTTTTAATTGGGTCTTTAGGGTTTCTGCATCGGGGTACTTTTATAGGAGAAGGGTCAAGGTCATGGCCCCACTTTGGCTGCCCTTCGGACTCTGCATTCTTTCTGGTAAAATATTGACTTTGGCTTTTGTCCCGTCCAATTCTGAGAATAGTTCCTTACTAGATTTTCTGAAACCAAAAACAACAGAAAACAGGCAACTGGCACTGTGGCATCTTGTTAATAGGTTAGTTCCAGAAAATGTATAAAAATACCTCAGAGTGTAAATAAAACATAAGAAAGTTGATATAAAACAAGCATGGAGCATCAAAAATTATAGATACGTTTACGACGTATCATATTTCTCCATGGGTGATCCGCGGGGAGCCACTTTCGAATCCCTGGGAACACAGTTTTCGAAGACCCGGGATCCCTCAGTTGCTGTATATGCGGGGTTTTCTCCATGCACCTGACGCATGCACCGTGTCCGTGGTTCACCTGACACGATACATATCCCAGACCAAGATAGTCATGCACCGTCGTGATCAATGCGGCTCTCAAAGGGAAATCATCTCATGTGTAGGCGTCCCATATACGGGCTGGCGTCTCGCACAGTGTGGCTAACTCCTCTTTCAACAACCCAAGATACAGATGAGTGTCGATACCCTGTTGTTTCGGCCCCTGAATAATAATACTCATGTGTACGTACCTTTGCTTCGTGCATATCCAGGAGGAGATTGTATGGCCATACAAACACCAGCCAGGTGCTATGCGTGCTACTCTGGTTTCCAAAGGGATTGAGTCCATCGGTTCTCATACCCAGCATAACGTTCCTGGCATCGTCCCCGAACTCCTCTTTGAAATCCATTTCCAATGCGTGCCACTGGCTAGTGTCTGCAGGGTGTGTCATGATCTTGCCCTTCTTCGGATCATCTTCGGGCTTCTCCCTTTCCGCATGCCATTGCATGAGCTTCACTTCCTTAGGGTCTACGAAATACGGTTGCAGATGGGGAGTGATAGGAAAGTACCATACCATGTTTTGAGGAACTTTCTTGTTTCCTCTCTTGTATCGTGCATGGCCGCACACCAGACATGTGGTTCTATCCTTGTACACACCCAGATAAAGTGTGCAATCGTTGAGGCAGGCGTGGTATTTGACGTACGGTAGATCAAGAGGGCACACAACTTTCTTGGCCTCGTCGATACCTCTTGGAAATGTGTTCCCCTCAGGAAGTATATCGTGCCAGAATTCCATGGTATGGTTAAAGCTCACGTCGGTCCATTTGTGTTGCACCTTCATCTCCAGAGCCTTGAGGGTTACATTCAAGCGTGTATGCTTGGGCCGACACCTAGGATACAATGGAGTAGTCCCGTCTTTATCCATTTGCGCCAACTTGGCTTTCTCTCTGGCAGCAGGTTTCTCATTGCTCGTCTCCTTAAGGAGTAGTTCTTGAAAATGAGTGCCCCATAAAGCTGAAGTTACCGGTGTCTACGTGTCCCCATTTTCTCCACCACCATCGGATCTGGCATTTCCTTCATGATGATCATGATCATGATCATGTCCACCAGCATCTTCTTCATCATAATCATGTTCAGCGTCTTCGTGAGCACCATTTCCTGTCGGCGCCCCGTTGTTGACGTCCTCGTCAATGTAGTCGGGCATAAAACCACCCATGAGCAAGTGCTTATCCAATGTCCCAGAATTAGGTTTGATTAGGGTACCAAGTTTGCATCTCTTATAAGGACATCTTATCTCGGTCATGTTGTTCTAAATCATGACGGCTGTCGCACGTGCCTTGTATCTAGCCAACATAGCTTTGCTCACCATGGTTGCTTGTACGGTGGTATGGAGCAAAAGGGAATATTTAGAACCATGCATGCAAAAATTCGACATGACCTTCCCTATAAATGGGACATATGAGTAGTGCAAAATTTTGCCAAAACAGAAATGAATCAACATTTCGGCAAACATTCATTGCACCACACACACCAGCACCTGCACAACACAAAGCATACACGAGAACACAAGCATATATCCATGTAAACATCGTCTCCTGAGCCAATACCGTCTTCCACACACAAAAATAGAAGCATATATCCATGTACACAAGAACACAAGCATATATCCATGTACACAAGAACACAAGCATAACAAGCACAAGTTACACCGAGACGAGAGAGGTCGTGCAAGAGAGTGTGTGGTGTGGTTAGTCAAACTTGATGTCGAGGAGAGCCGAGAAAAGGTGTGTGCGCTTACTTTAGTGGATCTAAACGGTGGAGAGAAGTTTCTTTTATAGATCCATCCAACCGAAAGAGGTTTTGGCAACTTAAAATGGAGAAATTGTTGGAGAAAATGAGGTGAGGAGGAGGAGCAACTCGAGCTAGATCTAGTGGAGGTAGGGAAAAGTACACTAGCTAGTGGAGGGTAGGGCAAAGTGCCACCTTTTTGTGTGGCTGGCATGACACATCCGTAGCACACCAGCTAGACAGTGCGCCACTGACAAAATATACCCGTGGCGCACCTCCAAGACGTGCTCCGCAGGTGATCTGTCACTTTTTCAGATGCTTGGCCCCACCAACACCCATGGCGCACAGAAAGTCTATGCGCCACTAATAACCTTACTATGCGTGGCACACGTCGATTCTGTGTGCCATGGATGTGCTGACCATGGACGGGTGATGAATCACAAGTATAGGGGGTGTATCGCAATATTTTTGATAAGTAAGAGTGTCGAACCCAACGAGGAGCAGAAGGTGTTGACGAGTGGCTTGGAGGAGGAATTCTCTGTAAATACTTAACAAACAGATTTTTAGGGGTTTTTGATAATGCAAGTAAATAAAGTACGAGTAAATAAAAGACAATAAGAATCAATGCAGCAAGTGGCCCAATCCTTACTTTAGCAAAGTACAAGTCGGTTGTATTACTTAAGATGACCGAACGTTCTCGAGGACACATGGGAATTCCATCAAGTGCTTTCGCTTCATATAGTTGAGTAATCTTCTTTAGTTTGCTAAGTGTTGTGTGGGTGAACCTATGCTAATGTACCGACCTTCCTAGGACTAATACATACTTGTGATTATACCCCTTGCAAGCATCCGCAAGTAAAAGAAAGTTATTAAGGTGGAAACCTAACCACATCTTTAAACTCTAAGACCCTAACGTCCCTTGTGCAATGGTTTCCTAATGGGGGTTCAGGTTTCTGTTACTCCGGCAACCCCTACGATTAGTATCCAAATACACAATGCATTCCCCTAGGCCCATAAAGGTGAAGTGTCATGTAGTCTACGTTCACATGACACCACTAGAAGAAATACACCACAACTTAAATATCAAACCATTGAATCTTTCTCAACACAATTCCACTACTAACAACATGACTTCTCCCATGTCCTCAAGAACTAAACGAACTACTCACAAGACAACATATGGATCATGATCAGAGATGAAATAATGATGTGTAACAATCTGAACATAGACAATGGTTAACTCAATAGCATCAACTACAAGGAGTAATCAACACCGGGAAAGTTTCCCCTAAGAACTATGCAAGATTCAACCCAATTGTTATAGCGGTATGGAGATGGTGATGATGGTGCCGGTGGAGATGATGGTGGTGATGCTGATGATCCCGATGAAGTCCAACTTGATGGTGGTGTTGACGGCGACGATCTCCCCTCTCCGGGAAGGAATTCCCCCGGCAGAATTCTGTCTTCTAGAGAGATCTTTCTCTCTCGGTGTTTTCTGCCCCGCAGAGGCGGCGGAATCTTTCTGTGGTCACTCCCCGAGTCTGAGGGTTTCGGGAGGATAATATACGCTAGAGGGGAGAGCCAGGGGTGGACCTGGGCAGCCACACCACCTGGTGGCGCGGCCTAGGGTGGCCCATGCCAGGGGGTGGTGTGGGCCCCTATGGCCCATCTCCACTTCCCCTTCTAGATGTCTTCGTCTTCTGGGAAAATGGGATTTTCTATGTATTTTCCCGGATTTTCTGATCTTCGCGAATTTTGCCTCCAAACAACACCTTTACCATCAGAATCGTGACTGCAGCGGTCCATGCTCCAAAAGTCATCAATCATGCAAAAACAGATGAAATAACATAAATATCATCTCTTAATATGAAATATATCAATGAATAACAGTAAAGTATGATATAGAATAGTGATGCAAAATTGACGTATCACCCCCCCCAAGCATAGACTTCGCTTGTCCCCAAGCGAAAACTGAGCTCAATAAACATGACCTCAGGTTTATGGAGTGAAGAGTCAATAAAAGAATACAGACAAGAAGCATCAGATTCATCAATACATAAGTCATAATAGAAGACAACTCACTACTATATAACTTAACTTGCAATAAGTAAAGGAAACACAATAAAGATACATAAAGTAAATAACAATTGGTAATGGCAAACACATAACTGGTTTTCAATGATAGCTTTCAAAGTAGTAATCACCAGAATAAGAGCAATGTGCAAAACAAGGAACATAAATCACCATATGAATGAATGAAACACAAAAAATCAAAATACTTGCTGAGGTAGAAGAGAATAGGTTTACTGACTCAACTAAAAAGTAAAAGATAGGCCCTTCGTAGAGGGAAGCAGGGATTTCAAGTTTCATAAAGAGGTTCCAAAAATTATGGTACTTACTAGCTTTTAGCTCTCATTGCCCCTATCATAAGCATCTTTAGGTGATTAAGGTTAAAGTGACCCAACTAAGAGGATATGCTTGACAAGTTATAAGTTGAAATCTCATGCCCCTTACTTACGAGTACCGAACCTCATGCTACTCAACTTCAGTCACAAGTAAGCTCTTGTCATCATAAATACATATGTATCATAAAGAACCACCAACGGGGTACCCCTTGCACATGATACAGGAGATATCCCATAATCAAAATGACAAGGCAAGCAGACAATGAGCATCTCAACAATCCTTTTATTTGCTATTTGCATAGGTTTTTATTGAGGATGCTTCATAGAGTGATCATTATGGTTATGCTGCAAGTTTCCACTATGATTAGGCATGGCTTAGGCTAGCGGCCCAGGCGTTTCTCTAACACACATATAAACTCCATGATCTTACAAGTTCCCCTTTTATTTCACACCGCCAGGATCCATAAGCAAAAGAATCATGATATCAACGGAATATAAGTGCAATGTTGAAAGCGTTCCGCATGATACATGGTTCTGCTAACTTCAACTTATAAAACGCAAGCATATGCGGAACAAAGATGGACACACTGGTTCAAGTTTATTAATTGCAAGAAAGTAAAGTGTGCCATCAAGTTCGTGAAAGCTTTAATCACTAATTTTCACATAAGAAGTTTAATTTGGAAGGTAGATAAAAACAACAATTTACATGGAATAGCACTGGTGCTAGTATGTAGGTATGGTGGACAGAAATGGCATAGGTTTTGGTTTAAGGATTGGATGCACGAGAAGCATTCCCTCTCAGTGCAGGTTTTTGGCTAGCAAGGCTGGGTAGCAAGCATAAGAGTTGAAGGAAACAAACAGACATACAAGTGATAAAAACAAACATGCAATCTTCCTTGGAAGCACAAAAGATCTTAGCTAGAGAATACTAAACTTATGAGCAAATCAAGAAAGATGACAAAATTATATTTCTTTAAGAGTAATTTTATTTTTTTCATTCAATTCTCAAAACAGTGTTGCTACTGACCGAGCCAGGTTTGCCAAAACCAACTAAATTAACTCCATGATCCCAAAGTGATACCAATACTAACAACAAGATCAATCATATAACCATGAATTGAAAACTAATATAAGATATGCAAGAGAGTAAATGATAGAACTTCTCATTAATATTCCATAACGGCAACTCACACCAAGGGATACATAGATATCTAACGAGAGGGGGGACACTTCCATAATGCAAACCATCCTATACGATAACTTCTCTATCCATGATATGACTCTACTAAAAAGTTAAAAAAGATAGAAGATAGTGATATGATACCGCGACACTCCCCCAAGCTTGGAACAAACCAAGGGGATGCCAAAACCCAATGACAAATTACTCCTTCGGTGGTGGTGGTGTTCTCTCAATGATCTCTTTGATTAGTTTCCCCAAGTTCTCAATCTCGAAGGTGAGATTATGAATCAGCTGTGAGTTTTTCTCAATGCGGCTCATGATCATGTCGGGTTGAGAATTCCAGCTCTTTGCGATTCTTTCCCCACTCTTCCTCCTTGAAGTCTTCTTTTCCTGTATGGCTAGAACGAGGCAAATCCCAATTGGAGGGTAGTTTCCCCTTGGGCATATTCTGGTATTGATGCTCATGGATAAGGGTATGGAAAGGATTCTTGGTGCGTGGAGGAAGTGACCGTGGAGCGAAACAGTGACGTGGAGGTTTCCCTCCAGTTGACATCCATGCAGTCCTTCTGACCCTGGCAGGTTTTTTCAACACTCCAATGCTTGCAATGTTAGTTCCGGTGTGCGGATGTTGGCCTTGCTTTGCCTCCTCTTCATCTTCACTCTTGATGTCCCCCTCCTGTCCGGGGTCTTGGGGATCTTCCTCCATAGGCTCCTTTCCCTTATCCTTAGCGGACACCATCGTGCTTCTAACTTTCAAAAATAGTTCCTGGCAGAAACAGATCGAAACGAAAACACTACGACAACATGATATACGAACCTCGGGGGATCCGGGAGATTATATATTATGAAGTTTCACAACAAAAGGGAGGTACTAGGAGAAAACCGGTCGGAGATGGAGTCCTGGGCAGCCACACCACCTGTTGGCGCGTCCAGGGGGGCCGCGCCAGGGGGTGGTGTGAGACACCATGGCTCTGTTTCCATCCCTCTTTCCCTTCGTGGCTTTCCTTGTTGGATAAAAACTCGAAAAATACAATTGGATAGAATTTTCGCAGAACTTTTCTTACCAGATCTATTACCTATTCGAAAACGGACGCTGCAGGTCTCTGAATTTGGTCTTTGATAAATTTTTCCGGAGTCACCACTTGAATAAAATCAATATCTTTATCTTCATACTCATATTGCTCGAGTCATGAAACCTTTATCTTTCTTATTACACCATTTTCTCCAATAACCTAGAAATTTCTTTCACACAAAACTTTACACAATTCTTATTAGCAACATTAGTGTAAGCCAGGTAATAAACCTTTTAAGTCCAATTTTAACTGAAATCCATCAAACCATAATCTACTGTAGCAACTCCTTCCAAAAACCCAAAAAGAATTCAAAAAGGAAATCAATTTAAGAAGCAAATGCAAGAGTGGCAAAATCTGTCAAAACAGACCAGTAGGTAAATATCAATTTTTTCGAAAATCTTCTGTTACTCAAATTCAAAAGTTCAAAACTAACAAAAGTTAAATAACAACCTGGGGCAGAATCACAAATAATTACAGCTCAATCCGACAGACAGAGATCTCTCATGATTTTTTACGGTGAAGCACACAAATCTATTTCGGGACAACAACTTCCCCAAATCTTACTTCTCTCTCATTAGAGGTTGATCTTGTACCAAAAACCAAACAAAAAGGATAAGGAGAGGGTATTACCGAAGTAATAACTTCCAAGACTCAAAGAAACAAAAACTGAAAGCAAAAGAAATAATATTGGTTGTCTCCCAAAAAGCTCTTTCTTTATAGCCATTAAGATGGGCATGATAATTTCAATGATGCTCACATAAGAATATGAATTGAAGTGAAAGAGAGCATTAATAAGCAAAAATATACTTGTTTAAGTCTAACCCACTTCCTATGCAAGGGAATTTTGTAAACAAACAAGTTGTTGAAACCAGAGGCTACTAGCATAGGAAGGCAAAAGAAGTGCAACATAAAAACTTTCAGCATAAAACGAGGAAACTTGATATTATTGAGATGTATAAGAATAGTCTTCCCTCTCTCATAATAACTTTCAGTATCATGCATAAACTTAATGGTATAGCTATCACAAGAACCATTGTAGCAATGATCGCTTATCCTAACAGAAAACATAGGGACACTAACTCTCATAACACTACTTTGTGAAACAATATTAGAAGTATCCTTACAAAGGATAGTGTGTCCATCTTCCACATATTTAGTGACAAAGTCTTTCACATTTGCTATTATAGGTTCATCATTCATTTGTTTATCAGGTTCAACGGCTTTATTTGTACTTTCATTAACCATACTAGCTATCATAGAATGTTCCTTTACTTTAACTGGGAAAGGTATTTTCTCAATACAAGGTTCAGGTAAAACATGATTAGCAGTATAAACTTCAGTATTTCTTGCAGGAACACACTTAGCAATATCTTTATATAGTTCATGATACTTATTCCACTTCTTTTTAGGAACTTCAATATAGGAAGCAAAAGCCTTAAAATAAGTTGCAATAGCTTGAGAGTCTATACCATAAGCTTTTTTAATATTTTGAAAGTCATCAGTTCCCATAAAAGATTCAATGCATTCATAATCATAATTTATACCTGACTTTCTTCCTTTGTCGTTCTCCCATGCTTCAGCATTGTCTTGAATATGGTCCAGAAGATCCCATTTAGCTTCTTCTTCCATGCATGTAAATGATCCACCGCAAGAAGCATCCAATAAATCCTTATCATGAAGAGAAAGCCTTGCATAAAAGTTATTGATAATAATATTGTTGGGGAGCTCATGAATGGGACATTAGAGCATTAGTAACTTCAGTCTCCCCCAAGCTTGAGTTCTACTCTGTCCATCAAGAGGCCAAAAGTTGTATATTTGATTCCGATCTTTATGAATCTCACTAGGAGGATAAAACTTTGAATAAAAGAGAGGTACTATTTCCTCCCATTCAAGAGCTTGACCATTCTTCAGCATCTTATACCATTCTTCAGCTCTTCCTTTCAGTGATCATGAGAATAAATTCTTCTTGACTTGATCTGTTGTAATACCTGCACACTTGAACAACCCGCATAATTCGTGTATAAAGAGCAAATGTGTCGTGGTGGTCGCATGTTAGATGCCATGGATAGGCTAAAGATGGGGCGAATGAGTACTAGGGGAATCTAGGGAGGGATAACGTCGTGATTCCATGCACAAAACTTCTTGTATTTTCTCTATCAATGGTGTTTACAAATGCTCTTGAGGATCTCAGTAAGAAGGAGACAATGTCTCTTACTCCCTACCAACTAGCTCTAGAGTTCTACCTTAGACAGAGAGAATGATCCATCCCCTTCTATGGAGGCCCCAGTGCTCCTTATAAAGGGGAGTCCGGGTTACAATTCTAGGGCATAGGTAGCAGCATATTCTATGAATATGCTCCTCGCCTAAAGTAGATGCTTATTTATTCTATTTAATCGCTCGTACGGGCTTTGTATGTAATCCACAGTGTAATCCTTGTCTTTTGGCGTCACCAGACATGGGCTACGTCATCCGACTTTGCCCGCGTCACCTTGGTCGCCCCTGACCCACCGGTCCTCTTCTTTAGTTTGATTCCCTCATGCTATAGCTAATAAAGCCACCTTTTGACCAGTGGGGGATTCCTTCTCTTGGAAGCTATAAGATAGTCTGGCTAGCTTATAGCTAATCCGACTTATCAAGTTACCTGCAAAACAGATAGATAAACATTGCCGACATATAATTTATGTTGGACGGACCATAGTTAAAGAGATGCTCCATGGGCCGGGTCACACCGTGGTTCGGCCTGCCTTGAGGTGACCCGGTCAGCACTTGCTTTGACTGCTCCGTACCCCGGCTAACTCGGACCTTATACCCCGGCGTTACCCTACCCGGGGGTATCCCCCCAACATTAGTCCCCGAAGCTAGTGCGGTCTTAGCAACTTTTAGTTGTTAAGGCCACAGCAGGTTCCCATATCTGGATCTTTGCCTCTTTGGCCGAGTTACCCTCGTAACCCAGAGTTTTTCATCTTGCAATCCCTTGGCTCATTCCGAGATATTCCTTGCTGGCCGGGTCTCTTGCTCACTTATCCAGGTTACCTTTCCTTCCCTCGTACGCTTCCCCACATCCTACGTGGAGGGTAATCATCATTTTGCCTCATTTTAAGGGCCACACATATTTAATGCGCCGGTTACTGTCGTAATGTCAGGAATAACTGTTGTAAACGTCCCTTCACTACAGCGCCTTGTTAACCGTAACATTGCATCACGTCATGGGATCGTTCTCTCCTGTGGCCCTTTCTATGATCTTGCTTTGATTGGCCGTTTTGGCCGCGTACACGCCTGTTGCGCAAGGCGTGGCCACCGCAAAAGATCCCACAACGCGCTTGTTGCGGGGTAAAGTAGAGGGCCTGGGGCGTTCTCAGGGGAAGTTCCTCCATTTTCTCCGCGCCTCCTAGCCTCTTTCTCTCTCACTACAACCTTGCTGCCACCGCCAGTTTCTTGTTGCTCTAGCGCCGCCGCGACCGTGCTCAGGCAGCATCACGCATCAGCGCCGCCGTTCCAACTCAAGATTTCCACCACGGGGCCTTGCACTTCCCGTTTCCCCTCTTCCGGTTATTTCTACACCGATTTCTCTCTTGAAGATCTAGAATCCACCATGACAGAAGAGGAGGCAGCGGTGGTGGCACAGCAGGAAGAAGGAGCAGAGGGCCGCGAGCGCGGCTGCTGGGACGGTGATGTCCTCGACGTTCGACGTAGAACTTGATGGGAACCCCAAGAGGAAGGTATGAAGCACAGTAGCAAGTTTTCCCTCAGTTCTGAAACCAAGGTTTAATCGAACCATTAGGAGCAAGGAAACACCCCAAAGGTGTTACTAGCTGAGCTTTGGCAGGGCGCACTACCGGTGCTAGTAGCAACGTGGAGACCTGCACAACACAACCACAGAACTTTGTCCCCAACTTGCGATGAGGTTGTCAATCTCACCGTGTTTTGCGGAAAACAAAGGATTAAACGTATCAAATGGAAAGAAGTAAAAGTTTGCAGAAAGTAAACACAAAGCAGTAAAAGATTGTAGATTGTATGTAAAGACAAAGGACCAGGATCCATAGTTCACTAGAGGTGGCTCTCCTTAAGATAGATAACATGTTGGGTGAACAAATTACAACGGGGCAATTGACAAGCACCGAGAAAGCAATACATGCATATACTAATCATCTTGACTCCTTTGAGACTTGATTGGGCATTACAACATAATACATAGACCGCCATCCAACTGCATCTATGACTAATAATCCACCTTCAGGTTACCATCCGAACCCCCTCCAGTATTAAGTTGCAAGCAACAGATTATTGCTTTACGAACTGCGTGTAAAGTAAACAATACGATTGTTCTATGAACAAAGGATTGTTGTTTTCTCCCTAGTAGCAACAACACATCTAGTACGTTAGAGATTTCTGTCACTTCCCGAGATTACCAGAGGCATGAACCCACTATCGAGCATAAATACTAACTCTTAGAGTTGCTAGCATCTACTTGGCCAAGATAGCTACTAACGACGGAAAGCATGCAAGATCACAAATAACAAAGACATGATAGAATCAATAATCAATCTGAAATAGCATCTCAATATCCATCGGATCCCCACAAACACAACATGTAGAATTACAAATAGATGATCTTGATCATGAACGGAGCTCACAAGATCTAAACATGGAAGCACAAAGGAGGAGAACCAGCCATCTAGCTACTACATGGATCCATAGTCCAAGGATGAACTACTCACGCATCACACCGGAGGCTTGCATGGTGATGAAGAAGGCCTCCAGGGTGAATTCCCCTCTCCGGCAGGGTGCCGGGAAGAGCTTCAGATCCCTCCCAATCTAGGGATGGAGATGACGGTGGCTACAGACTCTTTCGTGGATTTTTGATCGGGTACTTAGGGTTTTCGTCCCGAGGGCAATATATAGGCAGAAGGAGAGGCTGAGGGGGTGCCGGGAGCGGCCACACCACCCCCTGGCGCGGGCCAGGCCTGGCCGCGCGGCCAATTGGTGTGGTGTCTCCCTGGCCGTTCTCCGTCTCGTATTCTGGCACTTGATCACTTCCGGAAAAATAAACACTTTGGCTTTTGTCCCATCCAATTCCGAGAATATTCATTTTCTGACTTTCCTGGAACCAAAAACAGCAGAAAACAGGCAGCTGGCACTGTGGCTCTTATTAATAGGTTAGTCCAAGAAATCATATGAAAAGTACTCCAAAGTTGGAACAAAACACAAGAAAGTGAATAAAACAAAGCATGGAACATCAAAAATTATAGATACATTTGCAATGTATCAACATCCCCAAGCTTAACTCCTGCTCGTCCTGGAGTAGGTAAGTGATAAAAAGAAAGAATAATTTTTGAGGTGACATGCACCATCAAAGACTTGATCAAAGTATTTGCAAAACATTCAAAGCTGGGATCATAGTACTTCAATCATAACATGAAAGACAAAGTTCTAGCAATAAGCAAAGAAACTATGATGCAGCATGAAAAGGCACAAACAAAAGATTCATGAATAACAATGCTTTGCAAGACGTTTTTTTGTTTCACATAAAGAAAACATAGCATAAAGGTATTCAGCTTGTCCCTCAATAGAGTAGCAAATATAAATGCATAGGACACCTTCAAAGTTCATTAGAGTGACTAGATATAATAGTTTAAAACAAGCAATAACAAGTTATGCATCAATCAAATAGTCTTGGGACACTCCACATAGAACTAAGAATGGACACTATGCTCTCAAAGTAGGTGCATAAAGATAGAAGGTGGAGACTCAATATAATGGTGGAAGAAAAGCCTTTTGTAAAAGGAAGTAGGGATTCAAGTCTCATAAAGAGCTTCCAAAAATTATGGTACTTATAGCTTTCAGCTCTCATTGCCCCTATCATAAGCATCTTAAAGTGATTAAGGTTAAAGTGAAGAAACTATGGTGTATAAGTCAGAAATCTCATGTCCCTTCTATACGAGGGCCGCTCCTCATGCTACTCAAGTTTAGTCACCGGTAAGTTCTTGTCATCGTAAGTACATGTGTATCATTGAGAACCGCCAACGGGGTACCCCTTGCCCGATGATACGGAAGAATCCCCATATCAAAATGACAAGGCAAGCAGACAACAAGCATCTCAGCATTCTTCTTATTTACCATGGGAATATGGTGCTTTTTTATCTCTTTCCTCTTTTCATAGTACCTCTTTTTTTCCCTCTTTTTTTTTCTCAATATAGGACTCTTTTTTATAAGAAGAATGCTTCATAGACAGCTCATTATGGTTACGCTGCAGGTTTCCACCATGTCAGCATGGATTAGGCCAGCGGCCCAAGCGTTTCTCTAACACATATACATAACTCCATGGACTTACAAGCTCCCCTTTCATTTCACACCGACGACATCCATATACAAAAGAGCATGATATCAACTAGGTGCAAGTACCAAGTGCAATGTTGAAAGCGTTCCCCATGAAAGCATGGTTCTGCTAATTCCCGACAAATAAGTGCAACCATATACAACATAGAAGACACAATGGTTAAAGTTTATTAAGGGCAAGTAAAGTAAAGTGTGCCATCAAGTTCGTGAGAGCTTTAATCACTAGTTTTCTCATAACAAGTGGAAGGTAAACAAAAGCATGAATGTGCTTGGAATAACATAAGCTAGTAGGTAGGTATGGTGGACTCTTTTGAATAACTTGGTTTAGGGAGTTGGATGCATGAGTGGAACTCATACTTTGTTGTGGAGGCTAGCAAAAGACTAGGAGCGACAAACTAAGAGAGCAATAATGGCCATAATCACGCAGAGCGACAAAACATCATTGATCAAAGCATAAAGTGATACTACAAGTTGAAAACTAAAGGATCATAAAGGCTATGGTGACTTTGGATAGTCATAACATGGTGTGAGCATGCGCCAAGTCAACCCAAATAAAGCATCAAAGGATAATACCACTATACTATGCTTTAATATGCTAAAACAATGCATGATTCATCCAAGGCACACCAAGAAATCTCAATTGTTTATAACAAGTCATGCTACATCAAGGAATACTAAGCATAAAGCCAAAATAATATCAAGCATGGCATGACAAAGCATAGGCCATAGTCAAAAACAAGCTCTTTTTACCACATAAGTATTAACTTTCCTACTCTTTTCCAAACCAAACCAAACTATTTGCAACCCAATGTATGAAAGAGGGGGTCCAACCAATTTATTCAGAAAACTAAGCAAACCAAGGCAAACGAAAACCAAAACGAAAACGAAAAAGAAGACGCTCCAAGAAAAACACAAATGTGCATGAAACAATAAAAATGAAGCGTTTAGAAGAAACCTAGGAAATTTATTTGTGAAGAGGGGGATGCCTTGGGCATCCCCAAGCTTTGACTCTTGCACTTCTTGGATATTTCTTGGGGTGACACATGTGACATCCACAAGCTTGAGATTTAGTCCATCCTTCATCTCATTACTCATTCCTTCCATACACCTGAAATTTTTCCTTCATACAAAACTTCACACAATCTTGATTAGCAATATTAGTGCACTTAAGATAAATAAGTCTCAAGGTTCAGTTCTAAAACCAAATAAACTTCCATTAGAACACTATCTACTTTAGCACTTCCCTCAAAAAGCTCAATTCCCCAAAAGAACTCAAAAAGAACCCACAAGAAGCAAATGCAAAAAATGGCAGAAATCATTCAAAACAGACCAGCAGGTAAAGACGAATTTTTAAGAAGACCTTCTGTTGCTCAAATAAAAAAGTATTGAACTAAAGAAAGTTAGATAACAACCTGGGTCAGAAGCACAAAAAATTACAGCTCAATCCTACATACAGAGCTCTCTAACGAATTTTTACGGTGAAGCACAATTTTTTTTTTCGGGACAGCAACTTTCCCAATCATTACTTCACTCTCATTAGAGGTTACTCTTGGCACAAAAAGCAAATAAAAAGGATAAGGAGAGGTTATTACAGAGGTAATAACTTCCAAGACTCATCTAAAACTTTTGGGTTATCTCCCAATAAGTACTTTTCTTTACCACCTTTAAGTTAGGCATAAGAAGCAAAGAAAGAATCAAGTGTTCTCAAATGAAGAAGCATTAAGATCAATACCAGAAATATTTTCAACAAGGCAAGGTATATCATCCAAGTAAGTTCTAGAGGATCCTTTCTCAATGCTCTTGGGTTCACTATTCTCATCAAAAGGGTTTGCAGGAACAATCAAATCAAGATTCTTTTCTATGGCATCATGTATTGCTACTAGTTTAAAGGGTATTGGTATCTTAGGTACCTCCCCATTAGGTTCAGTTTTGTTCATCTTTTCTCGTGTACCAACAACACCTACACATGAGCCTAGCATATTGAAATGTTCAAAAAAAAAATCTAGCTTCCTTGGCAACATCATAGAACTCCTTAAACAAAGTTTCTAGAATAAAATCCCTCTTTTCAGGATCCTCAATTTCTTTAAGCTTAAGAAACATTACTTGCATTAAGGGATTGAGGTTAACAAACCTAGCTTCTAACATGTGAATTAAAGAAGCTGCAGCAATCTCATAATTTGGAGAAAGTTCTACAAGGTATCTATACTCAGTATCTTCATGTTTGCTAACATGATTAAAGAATTCTTCAATATTATATTTCCCAGTTCTAGAAACACTACCAATTGAAAGGTATTTCAAGGTGAATTAGGGATCAACATGGTGAGCTAAGGAAGAGGTGACAACTAAAGGAGACTTAATTTTGTTGTGTTTTTATTAAGAAATCAAACTAAGCAAAAACAAACTAAGCAAAACAAAAACAACAAAGTAAAGATATTGGTTATGAGGGACTCCCCTTGTGAAGATGTCCTTGACTCCCCGGCAACGGCACCAGAAAAATCTTTGATGTACTCGATGTTCGACGTAGAGCTTGTTCGGAACCCCAAGAGGAAGGTATGATGAGCATAGCAGCAAGTTTTCCCTCAGTTATGAAACCAAGGTTTAATCGAACCAGTAGGAGCAAGGAAACACCCCAAAGGTGTTACTAGTTGAGCTTTGGCAGGGCGCACTACCGGTTCTAGTAGCAACATGGAGACCTGCACAACACAACCACAGAACTTTGTCCCCAACTTGCGATGAGGTTGTCAATCTCACTGTGTTTTGCGGAAAACAAAGGATTTAACGTATCAAATGGAAAGAAGTAAAAGTTTGCAGAAAGTAAGCACAAAGTAGTAAAAGATCGTAGATTACATGTAAAGACAAAGGACCGGGATCCATAGTTCACTAGAGGTGGCTCTCCTTAAGATAGATAACATGCTGGGTGAACAAATTACAGCGGGGCAATTGACAAACACCGAGAAAGCAATACATGCATATACTAATCATCTTGACTACTTTGAGACTTGATTTGGCATTACAACATAATACATAGACCGCCATCCAACTGCATCTATGACTAATAATCCACCTTCATATTATTAAGTTGCAAGCAACAGATTATTGCTTTACGAACTGCGTGTAAAGTAAACAATACGATTGTTCTATGAACAAAGGATTGTTGTTTTCTCCCTAGTAGCAACAGCACATCTAGTACCTTAGAGATTTCTATCACTTCCCCAGATTACCATAGGCATGAACGCACTATCGAGCATAAATACTAACTCTTGGAGTTGCTAGCATCTACTTGGCCAAGATAGCTACTAACAACAGAAAGCATGCAAGATCTCAAATAACAAAGACCTGATAGAATCAATAATCAATCTGAAATAGCATCTCAATATCCATCGGATCCCCGCAAACACAACATGTGTAAATTACAAATAGATGATCTTGATCATGAACGGAGCTCACAATATCTAAACATGAAAGCACAAAGGAGGAGAACCAGGCATCTAGCTACTACATGGATCCGTAGTCCAAGGATGAACTTCTCACGCATCACACTGGAGGCTTGCATATGATGAAGAAGTCCTCCAGTGTGAATTCCCCTCTCCGGCAGGGTGCCGGGAAGAGCTTCAGATCCCTCCCGATCTAGGGATGGAGATGACAGCGGCTACAGACTCTTTCGTGGATTTTTGATCGGGTACTTAGTCCCGAGGGTAATATATAGGCGGAAGGAGAGGCCGAGGGGGTGCCGGGAGCGGCCACACCACCCCCTGGCGCGGGCCAGGCCTGGCCGTGCGCCCAGGTGGTGTGGTGGCTCCCTGGCCCTTCTCCGTCTCGTATTCTAGCACTTGATCACTTCTGGAAAAATAGGCACTTTGGCTTTTGTCCCGTCCAATTCCGAGAATATTCATTTTCTAACTTTCTTGGAAATAACAGCAGAAAACGGGCAGCTGGCACTATGGCTCTTGTTAATAGGTTAGTCCAAGAAATCATATGAAAAGTACTCCAAAGTTGGAACAAAACACAAGAAAGTGAATAAAACCAAGCATGGAACATCAAAAATTATAGATACATTTGCAATGTATCAGACGGCTCCATTCTCGATGAGGAGGACCTGGACTGGCTCCGTGCCACACGCCGCATCCCGACCGGCATCGCCTGCGGCCTCGGCTCCGGTGAAATCTCTCCTTCCTCCAATTCTGGGGAATACGTTGTTTTCCTTTCGCATTTTCAACGCGGCTTCGGCCTCCCTACTTCTGATTTCTTTTTCGATTTCATTTCCACCTACAAGCTGCAACCGCATGATCTCCCTGCCAACGCTATCACCTCTTTGTCCTCCTTTGCTTCTGGCTTTGAGGGGTACATCGGCCTCTAGCCAACCAAAGAACTTTGGATCAAGTTCTTTGGTCTCCGGAGGAACATATTTCCGGACAAGGAGGTTGCCCCGAAGGACAAACACTTGACCCAATGTGGCGCTGCCTCCATTTCTCCCCGAAAGAATTCCGTATTCCCCCGGGTCACGGGACTCGAGTCCTGCAAGGGCTGGCCCCGGACTTTCTTCTATGTCCGGAACACCACCAAGGAGGACTTGATGCGGCTGCTCCCCTTCAAACTTGGCCCTCCTGATACCTTGCGTTGGGAGAGCATTCTAAACCAGCCCACGGCCCTGGCGAATCAAGTGGAGCACCGTATCAAGGAGCTGCTCAATGAGCATCTCCAGGGGGAGGACATTATGATTACTTTTCTCCGCAGCCGGGTCTCCCCCCTTTAGAAGCAAGCCCACAAGATTTGCTACCTGAGCGGCCCTCTCGACCCCCACCGGACTTCTTCCATTGATCTGGATAATTCGGCGGTTTACCGCCGGGTTAAGTCCATATTAAATGTGGAGAAGGAGTTCTCCGAGGATTGGGAGTGGGGACTTGAGCCCTTCACCCGGGACAACCCTCCTCCAAAGGTGATTTTTATTTTTCCTGTTCTCCGAATCTTCTCTGCATGTCGGTTCACTTTTGTAACTTGTCAATTCTTGCCTTGTTCTCAGTGATTCCTCCAGCAGCCACTCGAGGATGGCAAGGTGCTGGCGAGCAAGTGGTTGTTGAACCGCACCGAGGAGGACGAGGAGGAGCCTGATCCGGAGGCCTTCCTGCCTACCCTGGACGTCATCAAACGAAGCGCTGGTAAGGCCTCTTCTCTAATGGAGTGGCCAGAAGATGATGACTCGGACGTTGAGTTCCTGGAGGTATTTGATCTGGTTCCCATATCTTACGCGCATTTGGTTATGTCTGAATGTTCAGCTAACCCAGACGGTCTGGTCCACGAGGTTCCCCCTCTCGCTATGGATGGTCTGGCCCCTGCTTCTTCCCAGAAGCGTGCGGCTACCTCGGCCGCAGCTTCGGAGGTGCCGCCGCCCAAGAAGAGGTAGAAGAAGTCCGGGGTGAAAGCCTCGTCTAAGCCGGCCGCCAAGAGTATGGTCCGGAGGGCGCCTAAACCTCGGGCTCCTCCAACCGCGGATGAGTAAGTCCTTTTGCATTGATACTTGGGGATTTTTCCTTTGCTTTCCCTCATTTCTTATTGGTTCTCTCTTTTTGACTTGGTGCTTTTCTTCTTCTCAGAGCTCCTAGGGATATCCCTTAGAGCGGCTCTGGCATAGCCTCCCCACTCCGGAGCAGCCCTTCCCCCCCCTGCAATGACGATTCTCGCTTGCTCAGCCCTATTCTAGAGGGCTCCGCGGTTGCGCCTGACCAGAGCCCACCTCGCCAAGAGGAGGACAATGTTGGCGCGGGGGGTAGTGGGGCAACTCTGGATACGGCGATGCTGGATCTCCCCAGTTTTTCGGCCTCAGCGCCAAGTCTTGAGGTGCCAGTTTCATCGACGCCGCCCCCAGCAAGTTCTTTTGTCCTATTGTTTCCAGCATCCACAACATCAGCACCAGCACCAGCAGCACCAGCTCTAGCAGCACCAGCTCTACCAGCATCAGCACCAGCAGCACCAGCACCAACCACACCAGCACCAACAGCAGCAGCAAAAGCCTCCACCAAGCCTTCCAAGAGGAAAGCCCCATTGGCTCCCTCCGGGTCTACTCCTTTAGTCACAGATATGTTCCAGACAGCTCCTCAACCTTCATCCGGCAAGATTAAGAAGATTTCCGGGTCAGCTAAAGGAACTCCATCCGGGTTTACCGCCTCCGGGTTAGAGGGCGGCAAGGAGGTGGTTCTGCATACCAGCCCCGCTGCAGCTCAGTCCGCCAGGCGAGAGGCCCACGTGAAAGGCCTTGTGGCGAACTATTCTCCAAGCAGTGAAAGTTACAGTCCACTACTCCTTGAGTATGTGAAGAACTGGAACAATGTAGAATTCATCGACCCTCAAGATGATCTGCTGGAGAAGTTCGGCCCAACCAAGTTTAGCGCCTAGATGAACTCCGCTACCAAGGCTATTTCCTTAGCTGGCTGGATGATGGAGGTAACTCTTTTCCTCTGCTATTGATGTTGTGCATAACTGAGCAGTTGTAGATATAGCCCCTAGTCCCCGAGCCTCCGAGGGAATAACTTGTTATTCGGTTGGATGCTCCTTATAGAATCTAGATTTTCTTCGTCCGACGTCAAATTTTGACATAGTTAGAGCCCGGTCTAGTTCCCTTGGCCCGGATCTTATACACTTCGAATATCCACACACCTAGAGCTGGGTTAAGTTCCACTTGGCCCGGATCTTGTAGACTTCAAAAAAGCCACACACACCTAGAGCCGGGTTAAGTTCCACTTGGCCTGGATCTTGTAGACTTCGAATGTCCACATACCTAGAACCGGGTTAAGTTCCACTTGGCCCAGATCTTGTAGACTTCGAATATCCACACACTTAGAGCCGGGTTAAGTTCCACTTGGCCCGGATCTTGTAGACTTCGAATATCCGCACACCTAGAGCTGGGTTAAGTTCCACTTGGTCTGGATCTTGTAGACTTCGAATATCCACACACCTAGAGCCAGGTTAAGTTCCACTTGGCCTGGATCTTGTAGACTTAGAATATCCACACACCTAGAGTCGGGTTAAGTTCCACTTGGCCCGGATCTTGTAGACTTCGAATTGTTTTTACTCTACCTTTGAACTTTGCCATTGCCTTGCTTGTTTCAGATTACCACTAACCGCCGATCCGCTGAGTTCTAGCGCCTCCTGGACTCCTATAAAGACCTTCAAGCGTGTTATGGTAAAGTCCTGGTGGAGTACTAGAAGAGGGGTAATTTTCCATTCTTCCTCTTCCGTATTTGTTTATTCGAACTTCCTAGGATCCATATTAATTTGTTGTCCGAATCATGTAGCCCAGGTTGAAGCTGAAAACATAATCATGCGGAAAAACCTTGCTAAGATCAAAGGTAAATTTATCCCCTCCCCACAATCGTCATATTTTCCTTCCTTTATTCGGTGGACACTTATACTTTGGGTCCTCTGGATCATTATGCTGTTGTAGTTGCTCTCGCGGATAGATTCACTATGCGTGAAATGATGACTCATTTCCTCGAACAAGGAGGGAGGCATGAGGCTTAGCTAAAGAAGAAGGATGAAGAGATACTTCGGCTCCAGGTCCAGGACTCGGAGATCACTCGGTTGAATGCCGAAATTAAGAGGCTTAAGGGCCTCAATGAGTCCGAGTTCGAGAAGGCCGACCAGGAGTTCGCCGAGGAGAAAGAGCATTTAACCACACAAATCTCCAAGGATAAGAGCCTGTTGGAGGAAGCCGACGTCAAGCTTACATCGGTGACCACCGAATACGAGAAACTCCAGGCCCATAGCACTGACGTTCATTCTGAGCTTCAGTGACTCCTCTTCCAGATTGCGAGTGAGTTTTCTGCTCCTTGCTTGATTTTCTTTCCTCTGGATTTGGTGCTTTTGTTCACTGTTTCTTTCCCATTCTTAGGAACATTTCTAGAGAGAGACACACTCGGTGCCGCTGCCGTACCAATCCCGTGAACAACGTGGTATTCTTGCTTCCCCTGGTGCCGAGCCAATCCCATATAATACGGAGGATCTACTAGCGAGCCTCACTGCTCGTCTTGAGGTAGTGAAGAACCATGGCGCGGATATTATCCTGGCTGCAACGCGGATATTCAGCTCCCTCTGGCCCAGTGAACCCATTCCAAAGAAAGGCTCGGCTTTCATAGCCAAATTAATGGAGTGTGATACGCAGCTGCATCTATGGCACGAATCTGCTGCACGGGCTGGGGCCGACATTGCCTTGAAATTTGCTCTTTCATGGTATGAAGGAATTGATCTAGGGTTGCTCACTCACATGTGCACTGGGTCTACATGGTGCGAAGATCCGGAGTGGATCGCGCGCCGCAAAGCCTGTTCTAACAAGCTCATCTAGTACTCCTTCTGCCACACTTGGAATGAGGGGCCGAGTTATCTCGATGCCGTTGATGAAGAAGCTATTTCTCAAGATGAAGAGGAAGGGAGTGAAAGTGAGGGCTCCGAACTTGGTGACGAGGACGAAGACCCAGAGGATGGCGAGGTTAACCCGGAGGACAAAGACGAGGCTAGCGCCCCTCCCCCAAACTCCGAAGTACCTCCTTCATCGACGGATGATTCGTCTGCTGCTCCTGCTCCTTAGAAAACACTAGTCATATTTATCAGATCCCCGGAATGCCGGGCGTGGATATATCTAAATACTTTAGTTTGGTTGTGCTACCATTTTATGTTCTAAACTAAGTTTTATTACTGGATTATCATGGGCGAAGTCCCCGACTTTCGTTTTCTTGTTCCCCCAACTTTTGACTCGTCTCGCGTCTACCTTGATCTGGTTTTTCCACTTACGAGTCCGAGGTTAAAAAAGTTGACTTAACAATACTTGAAACTTTGAGATTAGCTCAAAATGATCCGGCGTTTTAGTGACCAAAACAAACTAAGGGTTAGTCAAAAAACCAATGTCGGCCCGCTTAAGTTATTTCCCTTAGTCGTTGTTCATGTGCTTTGCCATTCCAAACTTGTTCTCTTGCTTGCCATGAAGCCAATTCTTGTTGGACAATAGCAAAGTCGAAGAGTTAGGTTTTTGGTGCTCACACATTACTAATCCGACTAAGATATAAGTGACTTAACCCAACCGACACAAAAAATAAAAAAAACTAGAGACAAGTATTATAGTAGTCCCCAAGTCTCTGCTCGGGGTGGCAAAGTTTTTATTGATAAGCTCATTGCCGACATACATACCGAAATATGAGTAGTTCAGAGACATTCACCTCTTAGTTAGGCGTAGAAAGGATGAAGCAGTGCTACATTCCACGGTCGTTTGGATTCCTCTCCAGACCTATCCGCCTTGTTCTTTTCCTGGGGTTGTGCATCAATAAGATGATAGGAGTCCTTGCGCAGGGCTTTGCTTACAATGAAAGGTCCTTCCCATGGCGGGGATAACTTATGCATGCCAGTAGTGCGTTGTATTAGCCGAAGTACCAGATCACCTTCCCGGAAGACTCGGGGGTTTACTTTTCGGCTATGATAGCGTCGGAGATTTTGCTGATATATGGCGGATCTGGACAATGCTAGTTCTCTCGCTTCTTCCAGGAGATCAACATCATTTTGCCGGGCTTCACGCACTTCGTCTTATGTGTATTGGGTGACTCTTGGCGAATCATGCTCTATGTCGGCTGGTAATACAGCTTCTGCCCCATATACCAGAAAAAATGGCGTATAACCTATTGATCGATTTGCAGTTGTTCTTAAGATCCACAGTACTTCTGGTAGTTCTTCTATCCAGCACCCCGCTGATCTTTGCAGCGGCTATATGATCTGGGGTTTTATCCCGGACAATACTAGTCTGTTGGATCTTTCCACTTACCCGTTCGATGCGGGGTGGGCTACTGAGGCGACATATAACCGGATCTTATTTTCTTGGCAGAATCTCGCAAACGCTCCTTCAACGACATTTGTTCCATTATCAGTTATGATGCTATGGGGATAGCCATACCTTAGGATTATATCCTTGAGGAATCTTACTGTCGTTGCCCCATCGCACTTCCGAATTGGGTTCACATCAATCCATTGGTGAACTTGTCAACCATGACTAGAATATGGGTCATCCCTCCTTTGGCCGGCTTAAATGGCCCTACCATGTCTAGGCACCATACAGCAAATGGCCATGTAATGTGGATAGTTTTTAGCTCCGACATTGGTAAATGAGTTTTCGTGGCGTATCTTTGATAACCATTGCATTTTCTCACCAAGTCCTCTGCTTGCTCCAAAGGACTAGGCCAATAAAATCCATGTCGGAAAGCTTTTTCCACCAACGCCCTTGAGGTAGCATGGTGGCCACATTCCCCTTGGTGAATATCCCGGAGGATGTCAAGTCCTTCCTCCGGATCAACACACCACTTCAGTACTGTTGTCACACTTCTTTTGTATAGTTTGGTGTTGATAAATATATAGGCCTTTGCCCTTCTCTGGATTTTCCTTGAGATTATTTCGTCATCCGGCAAGATTCCCTCTTTCAGGAAATCAAAAATTGGTTTGGCCCAAGTTGGCACAGTCCGGCCGGGAAAAGGTTCATCATCAACTTCCATTGCGTCCACCGACATAACTCCCGCTGGATCAGGCTGATCAGTCCCCGGGTTTGCTGAGGCAGTCCCCGGGTTTGCTGAGGTGCTTCCCCACTCTATCTCCGTAGGTGCAGCTCCTGATCCGAAGAGTGCCAGGATGTAAATGGAATCTGATTCGGGTGAGGGCGTGATAGATGGTTTTCTCAGGTGCTCCAAAGCAACATTTGGCGGGATTGGCTGTCGGGACGAGCCTAACTTGTACAGCGTATCCGCCGCCTCGTTTCCTATCTAGGGTATGTGATGGAACTCACACCCCTCGAAAAACCCACTTATCTTTTGAACATGGAACATGTATAGGGCCATGTTAGCATCGAAGGCATCCCAATTTCCTGACACTTGCTGCACCACTAAATCAGAATCTCCAAAGAATTGTATCCGATGTATCCCTACTTGTTTTGCCACTTTGAGACCATGCACCAATTCTTCATACTCCACCACATTATTCGAGGCACTGAAGTGGATTTGAAGGACATATTTTAGTTGATCCTTCTTGGGCGAGGTAAGCACTACTCCGGTGCCCAACCCATCTTTCAGTTTCGATCCATCGAAGTGCATTTGCCAATAATTGGAGTCCGGCAGAGGTGGCTTGTACTGTATTTCGTCCCAGTCCACAAAGAAATCCACCATGCCTTGTGACTTGATAGCATCCCTTCTATCAAATTGTGGTGCATAGGGAGCTAACTCGATTGCCCACTTTGCTATCCGGCCACTTGCATCTTTTTTACTCGTAATTTCCGAAATGGGTGCCTCACATATCACCTTGATGGGGTGTTCCTCAAAATAGTGTTTGAGTTTCTTAGCCAACATATATACGCCGTAAGACATCTTCTGATAGTGAGGATAGTCATGTTTCGAGACTGACAATACCTCGCTCAAATAGTACACCGGCCTTTGCACTGACTTTCCTTCCTCTTCATGCTCCACTACAATTACTGCACTTATGACTCGGTTGGTCGCGGCTACATAGAGAAACATTGGCTCCTTAGGTAGTGGTGCTGCTAGGATTGGTGCAGTAGATAACATCATTTTGAACTCTCGAAATGCAAGGTCCGCATGTGGCGTCCATGTGAACTTGTCTGCCTTTTTCATTAGTTGGTAGAGGGGCAAGGCATTCTCTCCCAACTAACACACGAACCTACTTAACGATGCCAGGCAACCAGTGAACTTCTGCACATCGTTAAGGCATTTTGGCAGTTCCATTCTTTCTATGGCCCTGATTTTCGTCGGGTTAGCTTCAATTCCACGACTAGACACCAAAAAACCGAGTAATTTTCCGGCGAGCATGCCAAAGTGCACTTCTCCGGGTTCAGTTTCATTCGGAACCTTCTCAAGTTCGCGAATGTCTGCCAGATATCATCAAGGAGCGTACTGCTTTCCTTGGTTTTTATTATCACAGCATCCACGTAAACCTGCACGTTCCGACCTATCTGATCATGCAAGCATTTTTGCATGCATCATTGGTACGTTGCTCCTGCATTACGTAATCCAAATGGCATAGTGCGATAGCAATAAGCCCCGTACGGGGTGATAAACACAATCTTTATTTGATCATCCGGATTCAAGGGTATCTGGTGGAAACTAGAATACGCATCAATGAATGACAATAGCTCACATCTGGCCGTTGAGTCTATGACTTGATCTATCCTAGGGAGCAGAAATGGATCTTTGGGACACGCCTTATTCAGGTTCGTGTAATCGATACACATGCGCCATACCACAACCACATTCAAATCATCTTTCTTTTTCTCCACAAGCACCGGATTAGATAGCCAATCCGGATAGAGTACTTCCATGATAAATCTGGCCGCTAGGAGCCTAGTTATTTCGTCTCCAATGACTTTCCTCCTGTCTTCGGCGAAACGCCAGAGTGGTTGCTTTACCAGCTTAGCCCCGGGTCTTACATTTAATAAGTGCTCAGCCAACTCCCTCGGTACCCTTTGTAGACCTTTAGTAGACCAAGCAAAGATATCCCGATTCTCATGGAGGAAGTTGATGAGCTCGCTTTCCTATTTGCTGCTTAACCTGGCACCAATGGTCACGGTGCGCTCTGGGAACCGATCGTCGATTGGCACTTTCTTCGTGTCCTTAGTTCATTGGAATGATACGCTCCCGTGCGGGTTGGTCAGAGCCGGCATATGTTGTTGCGCGGACTGAGCCAGTGTCGCCACTTCCAGTATCTTCCTTTTTTCTTGAGCTATCACGAGTGACATGGCTAAGTTAGATCCCGCTGAGGCGCACTCGATCGATCGCCAGAAGTCACCTGATACAGTTATCACGCCCCTTGGCCCGAGCAACTTCATCTTAAGGCAACTGATGTGGGTAGTTGCCATGAATTTGTTCAGCGCTGGCTTGCCGAGTAACGTGTGATAAACGCTCTCCAGATTCACCACTTCGAATTCTAAGTTTTCAGTACGGCAATTGTCTCTCGTGCCGAATAACACATCAACCCGGGCCTTACCAATTGGCTCACAGGAAATACCCGGTACAATGCCATGAAAGGTGGTCCTCGTTGCTTGCAACATGTTCTCTATTATTCCCAACTTGTTTATGGTATCTTTGTACATAATGTTGATACTACTACCATTGTCAATCAGCACCTTGGAAAACCTTACATTGAGATTCAGCCCGATGAACGTCGGATCCAGGACCAGAGCATAGGTTCTCGGGCTTGGCATGATCTTCGGGTGATCTTTGATACTCCATGTAATCTCTTGATCCACCCAAGGCATATATCTCACTACTACCGGCATTACTGCATTCACCTCCATATGCCGGTGTTGCAAGCTTTTCCAGTCATTCTCTTCCATGGTAAAAACACAGTAGCTTTGATGATGTTCCCTGTACTCATTTCGTCCCTCATTCTTGTTGTAACCCCGACCTTGTTGCTGGTTATTGCCTACTTGATGTACCGCATCCCTTCTTTCCAGATTCTCGTACCTCGGTGGAGGTGGTGGCAGCATCAGTTGCTGTCCATTCCCCCTGTCAGTAACGGTGGCCGTGGTGCTTCATTTCTAGATGCTTCGTTCCGAGGTGCCTGATCATTCCCCGAACTTTCCTATTCTAACTTCCTCATCCATTCACATTGCTGGGTTGTATGATTCGCCGGGCTATTCGGGCTTGGCGTATGGAACTTGCAAGGTTGATCCAGCATGGACTCAAATGTATACCTCGGTCCATCCTTTCACTCTTGACATTGCTTCTTCTTCTCTGGGGTCCAAGGTTTTTTCCCTTTGTTTTTCTGCTGCCAGTTTTGCCCTCCAATTTTTTGGCATTGGCTGGCTCCAGCATTGGATTGATCCCGGTCTACTGTTGCGACCTACTGCGAGTTATACCGGTAATCCGGGCTCTCATCCCTTATCTTTCCTCGAAAATCATTCCTCATTGATGATCCGGAGCCATCTTGGCCATAATATTCCTCGTTTGCCTCGCTCGACATTAGCCGGGGTTGAGTTGGATCTCCCAAGGCATACGAATCCGCGATCTGGATCATCTCAGCCAAGGTAGTTGGCATGTCTTGCTGTAACCTCTGCCACATCATACTTCCATATCTGCATCCCTGAGCGAACCACGCAATAGCTTGTGATTCAATTACCCCCTCGCACGAGTTTCGCACATTGCACCACCGAGTCAGGAAATCTCGGTCCGGCTGATTCAGTCTCTACCAGCACAACACAAGGGTATGTGGCATGTTGGGTCTCTTGTAAGTGCTTGAGAAGTTGCTAACAAACAGCTCCTCGAATTCCAACCAAAAGTTGACACTCTCTGGTGGAAAATTGGTCAACCAAACTCACGTTGGTCCTTCCAGCATCTGTGGCACATATACCGCCCATCTCAAATTTCCTGTTGTGATCTTGACTGATGTGGCGTAGTCAATCAGCTAATCCTCTGGCCTAGTACTTCCATCATAAGTTCGGGTTCCTCTTGCCAGCTGAAAGTTCGGCACTGGTGGCTCGTTCATGATCTGGGGCCCAAAGCATGCTGGCCCGGTGGAGCTTGTACCTCAATTAGCTCCGACCTATAAATCCTATCCAATTTTAGCCTAGCATTATCTGGCTACAAGTTCTTGCTTCCCAGTCTTGACCCAATTATGTGGTCATCCGGTCTGGGTATCCATCGTTGACCATGGCCAAATAACCATCATTGTATCTTTCCTGATCCAGACGGGCATTTTGTCGTTGTGCTGCTTATCATGCACTCTCCTCTTGCCGAGGTGCGCGCTGTTGTTGTGTCTGAGGTAAATTTTTCCCTGTTCCCACAGGATCACGTTGTCCGGCATTGCCGTTGGCAGCATTTCTCTGACCGGCATTGCCTTGGACACAGTTACCTCAGCCGGACACACCTCGGCGGGTACTGTGCCGATCTTCATCAACTTGCACCGCTTTGCCTTTTCTAGCCCTTACCGGATAATAAGGAACCATCTGTTTATTTCTTCTCCTAGAATTTACTACTTCTTCTCTCCTGGGATTGTGACCTAGAGAGGACGCAGCTCCTCCGGATCTTGCCGGGTTATTCCTTGCTGAATGTACCACCTGTGAGGCTCCTGGTGGCGCCGGGTTTGCCTTGTTCATTTCTTCATTTTTCCTGCAAGCAACTCTTAGCAAGTGATTCACCCTCTCTTGTTGCCTTTTCCGGGCCTCTCCAGTTAAACCTTCTAACTCGGATGCGGCCGCGTTTGCTGCCCCGAGGTTCTTCGCTAGAGTATTGTACCGATCCAGCCCTCATGTTACTATCGTGGCTGTCTGACCCAGCCTAGGCTCGTATTCCTTGTCAATCTCAATGATCAGGTTCCTACCTCGGATTTTCACTCCATCTATGCGGTTTGCCTTAGCATATTCTGTCAAGGTGATGTTCAAAGACTGATGCAGCTCTGCTACCTTCTTTGCCCCAGCTAACTTTTTCCTCCTAGTTTCCTCTAACTCAGCTTGTGCCTGAGCCGGATCTACCACTGGTGCTATTGGCATCTCTAGGCTATCTATTGCTTGCTAGAGCACATTCTCTGGCCTTTCTAACGGAGGAAACCTAGACCTGGTCTGCTTTGGTGTTACCTCCGGCTCTATCGCTAGGCCCTTGTTTGGTTCCACGTCAGGCGCGGTCATCAGGACCTCAACGCGACTGGTGGGGCAAGCGATACACACCCCACAAGCTTCGCTGAGAGGTGGCTCGCCTCCCTCGATGATGTGCCGCGGATGAGCACATGACTCGTCCACGCCGACGTAGATCTTGTGTGCGCCAAGCTTGATGAAGACGCTGTTGCGCGGAGGAGGGTGCCTGCCGAAGCTTCATGCATTGTCGCTGATGTAGTCCAGCGCTGAACCAAGCCGGAGATGACACACTCGCCGGTGCTGTAGAAGTTTCCCGTCTGAATTTTCACCCCTGCTAGCACCGCTAGCCCCATGGTGGGCGCCAACTGTCGTGGTGGTGGCACGGCAGATGCCATGGATAGGCTAAAGATGGGGCCAATGAGTACTAGGGGAATCCAAGGAGGGAGACCGTGGTGATTCCACGCACAGAAGTTCTTGTATTTTCTCTATCAATGGTGTTTACAAATGCTCTTGAGGCTCTCAGTAAGAAGGAGACAATGTCTCTTACTCCCTACCAACTAGCTCTAGAGTTCTACCTTAGACAGAGAGAATGATCCATCCCCTTCTATGAGGCCGAGTGCTCCTTATAAAGGGGAGTCCGGGTTACAATTCTAGGGCACAGGTAGCAGCATATTCTATGAATATGCTCCTCGCCTAAAGCAGATGCTTATTTATTCTATTTAACAGCTCGTACGGGCTTTGTACGTAATCCACAGCGTAATCCTTGTCTTTTGGCGTCGCCAGACATGGGCTACGTCATCCGGCTTTGCCCGTGTCACCTTGGTCACCCCTAACCCGCTGGTCCTCTTCTTTACTTTGCTTCCCTCATGCTACAGGTAATCAAGCCACCTTTTGACCAGTGGGGGATTCCTTCTCTTGGAAGCTATAAGATAGTCCGGCTAGCGTATAGCTAATCCGGCTTATCAAGTTACCTGCAAAACAGATAGATAAACATGGCTGGCATATAATTTATGCCGGCTGGACCATAATTAAAGAGATGCTCCATGGGCCGGGTCACATCGTGGTTCGGCCTGCCTTGAGGTGACCTGGTCAGCACTTGCTTTGACCGCGCCGTACACTAGCTAACTCGGCCCTTATACCTCGGTGTTACCCTACCTGGGGTATCCCCCAACAAAATGATCACCAGGATGGGTAGTTCCATCACGATCAATAATTCTTGTAGGTATTTTAAAAGTATCATTCTCAGCAGGTGGTGGTTCATCTAGTACCTTAGCAGTGGTAGTAGCATTACGAAATAAGAAACTCCGCGAATTATCCATAATGAAAATAAAGCAACTAACAGAAATAAACAATACTCACAGTAGAAGTTTCCTTTACCAGTTCCACTCTCCAATAGTTCTTCACTCCCTGGCAACGGCACCAAAAAATAGTCTTGATGACCCACAAGTATAGGTGGTGTATCACATTATTTTCAATAAGTAAGAGTGTCGAACCCAACAAGGAGCAGAAGGTGTTGACGAGTGGCTTGGAGTAGGAATTCTCTGTAAATACTTAACAAATGGATTTTTAGGGGTTTTTGATAATGCAAGTAAATAAAGTACGAGTAAATAAAAGACAATAAGAATAAATGCAGCAAGTGGCCCAATCCTTTCTTTAGCAAAGGACAAGCCGGTTGTATTACTTAAGATGACCAAACGTTCTCGAGGACACATGGGAATTCCATCAAGTGCTTTTGTTCATATAGTTGATTAATCTTCTTTAGTTTGCTAAGTGTTGTGTGGGTGAACCCGTGCTAATGTACTGACCTTCCTAGGACTAATACATACTTGTGATTATACCCCTTGCAAGCATCCGCAAGTACAAGAAAGTAGTTAAGATGGAAACCTAACCACATCTTTAAACTCTAAGACCCTGACTTCCCTTGTGCAATGGTTTCCAAATGGGGTTCAGGTTTCTGTCACACCGGCAAATACACAATGCATTCCCCTAGGCCCATAAAGGTGAAGTGTCATGTAGTCGACGTTTACATGACACCACTAGAAAAAATACACCACAACTTAAATATCAAACCATTGAATCTTTTTCAACACAATTCCACTGCTAACAACATGACTTCTCCCATGTCCTTAAGAACTAAACGAACTACTCACAAGACATCATATGGATCACGATCAGAGATGAAATAATGATGTGTAACAATCTGAACATAAACAATAATTCAATGGTTCACTCAATAGCATCAACTACAAGGAATAATCAACACCGGGAAAGTTTCCCCTAAGAACTATGCAAGATTCAACCCAATTGTTATAGCGGTATGGAGATGGTGATGATGGTGCTGGTGATGATGATGATGATCCCGATGAAGTCCAACTTTATGGTGGTGTTGATGTCGACGATCGCCCCTCTCCGGGAAGGAACTCCCCCGGCAGAATTATGTCTGTCGGAGAGATCTTTCTCTCTCAGTGTTTTCGGCCCTACAGAGGCGGTGGAATCTTTCTGTGGTCGCTCCCCGAGTCTTAGGGTTTCGAGAGGATAATATACTCCATAGGGGATAGCCATGGGTGGACCTGGGCGTCCACACCACTTGGTGGCGCAGCCTAGGGTGGCCCACATCATGGGGTGGTGTGGGCCCATGTGGCCCATGTCCACTTCCCCTTCTGGCTTTCTTCGTCTTCTGGAAAAATAGCATTTCCATGTATTTTCCCGGATTTTCTGATCTTCGCGAATTTTTCCTCCAAACAGCACATTTTCCATCAGAATCCTGACTAAAGCGGTCCATGCTCGAAAAGTCATCGATCATGCAAAAATAGATGAAATAACATAAGTATCATCTCTTAATATGAAATATATCAATGAATAATAGTAAATTATGATATAGAATAGTGATGCAAAATGGACGTATTAATGGGGTCGGCCGCCAGCGCTGGGGCTCATGTTATGGTGGCGCACCGTTCGGACCGTGCGCCACGGGTAAGGAAAGGTTAGTGGCGCATGGTCTAGCCTATGCGCCACGGGTAACTATCTGTGGGGCACACATTTCGTGTATTCCACTAATAAGGACCATGTGGATAAGCATTTTCCTACTAGTGTGGAGGCAATTAACACATCATACCCACTGATGCCTCTACTACAACAAGCCATCCAGGGTAAGAATGATGTCTGATGTTTGCAACTTATTGTTTGGGTTTATGATTGCCTGGGCATGAACATTGAAGATGCCTTGTACATAAAGTTTCCATGCTAATACAGTTAAAATTGATAGTTCATCTATTAATTTAGTGTGGACACATGGTATAGATTCCATAGAGTTGCCATCAGCAAAATTAATGTATTTGTGGTTTAATTGCCAAATAATGAATAATGAAAGATGTCATGATCAGAAGTTGACATGCTAATAAAGTAGAAAATTGCAACTGTTAATACAATAAGTGCTAGGGGTTCTAACAAAGAATTATATAAAAGTAGGTTACACTAGACTAGAAAAATAAAAGTTGCCATGCATGTATATGTAAAAATGACATTGACTAACACTGAGTTTGTTTTAAAATTATCGCAAGTACAAAAAGTGCGTCGGTTGTGTTTGAAGACCTCGCCACATCGAACCAAACTAGAGCGAGCCTTGTAGGCAACACTACACACACATTCTCTGCTAGCTCACAAAACACAAAGGAAGGTACAAAAGATATAGACGACATACATGATGAAGACCTAAATGACGATGCAAAGGGGGAGATATCACCACCTAAACCACCAGATAGAAACATGAAGTTTGAAAGATTTGAAGCAGCGCACGAGTACTACCAGAATTACAGAAAGTGGCATGGATTCATGATAAGGATCGACTACAAAAGTAAGGTCGTAGCAGGCCATGTAAGTAAAGGGCAGTTGGTATGCCACAACGCTGGAAAGAACAAAAAGCCAAAGACGGATAGCCAGAAATTAGAATCGGTCATACTAGAGAGGAAGAGTGTTGTTACATTAAGGATAGAATGCCCAGCAAGGATGAAGATTAAGCGGCAGGGATCTTGGTACATCGTCGACAACTTTGTTGAGGAACACAACCACACAGTCCTCAAAAAGTTTGACCTGTCCAGATTCCTACGAGCACACAAGTTCATTGACAATGAGGAGAGGGAATTTGTTAGGGTTCTTCATGAGTGCAACCTGGAAATAAGCAGGATGATGCAGATAATGGAAAATTTGCATGGCACTCTGTCGAATGTACCATACTTGACCAAGTACATGACTAACTAATGGGCTACATTCAGGCACGAGCTCAAGGTGAGTGATATCTAGGACACACTTGCATATTCCAGAGAGAAGCAGAGAGCTGATCCAGACTTCTTCCATGACATGGATTTGGATGATGAGGGCTGGGTATGTAGCCTCTTTTGTATGGACAGCAACGCATGCAGGTCATACAAGTACTACAATGAATGCATCTCGTTTGACACTACATTCTACACCAACACGTACAAGACATTGTGCGCCCCCTTCATCGGGATCAACAACCATGGGAAGTCAATGCAGTTCGGATACGGATTCCTACGGATCAAAGACAGTATCAGCTTCAAATGGTTGTTCAAGACCTTCCTAAAGTGCTACAATAGTGTCATGCCAAAAAATATTATAATAGACCAGGACATCACAATGAGGAAAGCTATTGATGAGACATTCTTACAGTACACCAAAACTACCACTAGGACATCATGCATCATCTGGATAAGGAGCTTGGGGTGTTTATGCACGACAACCCCGAGATACTAACCGTATCCGAGTTCTGCGTGAACAACAGCCTGTGTCCAGAGGAGTTCGAGACAATGGTGGGCAATGATACATGCATATGGACAAGAGGACAATGCACAACTGCAGATGGTCTACAAAGACAGGAAATGCTGGGTGCCAACATATTTCATGGAGGACTTTTTCCCCTTCCTCCAATCAACACAGAGAAGTGAAGGGTTCAACGCTATGTTGAAGAAATACGTCGACCCGTACAACTCAATATATGAATTTGTGCAATAGTACGCAGTCATACAAGACAAGATGTACGAGGCTGATAGGCAGGCAGAGGCTAAGTTAGCTTTGCTAGAACCAAAAGTACAACTGCAGTCCACTTGAAACTCAGCTAAGGAAGGTCTACATGATGGGGATAGTCCAAAGGGGGTATGCCCGGCAGGACGTTCCGATTGGGCTGAAGGGCCTGTGAGTGTGCCTGAAGCACGGCGACTAGACTACGACTGAAGGAGAAGCCAGGCAACTGGAAGCTGAAGGCCCAAAAGCATATCTGAAGCCCAGTAGGATTAGGTCAAAATGCCTCCCAGTCCATATCTGGCTCGGTTGTAACTTGTAAACCCTAGCGAGGTAACTCCTATATAAACCTCCCTAGGGTATCCTAAGGACTCACATTCCATCATACGCCCCCTCAAGCGACTCCCTGCTTAGACGCCGAGCTCGCCGCCCCTGTAACTCGCTCTCCAAGGACTAGGTCTTTACCCTCCGGGGGGCTAAACCTGGGTAAACCCATGTGCATCCGCCCCCATCTCGCACCGCAAATGTCCGCCAACTCTTCCTCACGTTACAATCAATCGCTGGCAGTAGCAGCAACTTCCATGGCCATTTCCACGATAGTGACGCCCACCGTGGGGCATAGCGGGACTGGCCTGAGTTCTGCGGCGAGACCCTACTCGCCGATCGATCGGCCGCTCGCCACCGGCCGCATGATCGCCATCAGCGGGATCTTACAGATCCTGCCAAGCAGCTACATCCCGGCGTCACGCCCGGTCACTCACGGCGCGGTGATGCCGGTCGGCTCCATCAACCTCTTCGTCGGCTTCACTGGCGCGGTCGACCCACTTGCGGCGATGATTGTCGGCGGATCGCCACAGCACCGCGACCTGCTCTCGGAAGAGCAGGTCCGCTCCATCAGGAGCCTCGTCACCAAGTACGACTCGGCCTCCAGCATGCGCGGCCGAAACCAGCACCGCTACCAACGACGAGGCCTTAAACGATAACGCCGACTCCGCGACCCCTGCCTCGGTCGATGGATCTATCACCGCCGCGTCACGAGAGGATTGCATCATGCGAGTCACCAACCTAGAGGATTTCGAGGACCCCTCCATCCTTAGGATCTTCGACTCCGGCTCCGGCTCAGAATCGCCCGAAGACTTCCGCGCCAGATCCATTCGCTTCAACGCGGTCTACATGGCGGGCAGGACGGCCGCCCCGCCAGATCCGTTCTCCACGCCAATCCCACCGATCCGCGTCACGGAGGTGCAACGCAACGAACTCGCCGAGCACGAGAAATACCGCCTCGAGCGGGAAATAGCGCGGGAACTATCGCTCTATCACCAGCGCCGCATTAGGACCCGCCTGAACTCCAACGTCCAAGGCCGCGTCCTGAACTTCAACGAGGAAAGCGACCCTACATGCGCGGCCGAGCGCGAATACTGCGAGAACGCGCCGCCAGGTGGAAGCAACCCCGCGAGACCACCACCCGGCGCACTGGCGACCGGAGCCCCTCCACCACCCATCGGCCGCGCGCTCCCACCGGACCAACCGCGGATCATCATCTCGCCTCAAGCCCGCGATGCCAACGGACTACCACTCTACTCCACCCCGATGGACAACGTCATCGTGGCCGACGCCGCGATCGCCATCCTCGACGTCCAAGGCGACGACGCACTATAGATCCAGTATGCCAAGGCCCTACTCGTCAGGGCCGTCGAGCAACAAGCTGCAGGAGTCGACCCGCGGGGGCGGATGTATTCCCGTTCCTCAGCAAGCAGAGCGGCGTCAAGCGGTCACCCCACCGTCGCCAACGCATTGACTTGCCCCCCACCGCAGCCCCTGGCGAACCAGCCACGGGACGCCAACCCCGCGCTATCCACCAATGAGCCGCGACCAGCGAACAACACGGTCGCCACCAACGGGCAGCCCATCGATGCCCAAACGAACATCATCAACAACCAGGCATGGCGGGCGCGCCAGCCCAACAACTTGAGGCGCACCCTCACCAACCGCGGCGACCCCGAACCAAGTGGCTCGCTTAGTCGAGTCGGACCGCAATGCTTCGGGCCCATGATCCGTGGGGAAAAATACCCCACCAACTTCAAGGCTCCCAAAGAGATCGAAAAGTACGACCCGACGTACGATCCAGCTGTCTGGCTGGACACATACCTCATGGCAATGGGAATCACAAGCCACACCGACCTACTCGCCACTCGCTACCTCCCCCTGATGATGGAGGGTGCGACCTAGCAATGGATCAACACCCTCCTAGCTGACAGCATCGATTCCTAGGAAGAAATGCGGGACGCCTTCATCAGGCACTTCGAGGGCTCCTACACCCGCGCCACCACTATAGAAGACCTAGAGTGATGCATCCAGGGACAACGCGAGTCAACTCGCCACTGGATTCAAAGATGGCAAGAACTATGGATCAATGCCTCCGGCATCCACCCAGATACGACAATACATTGCTTCAAGAACGCGTGTCGGTACGAACCCTGGTCGCTAAGATCAAGAGGGTCTACTGGACGCTCGACAACATCCCCGACCTCCTTGAAATCGCCAAGCGCTACGCAGAGGAGGACCCCAACCAAGACTCCGACGACGAGTCGGGAGGAAGACGCCGAACCAACATCCAGGATAGCGGCCGCCTACGCTATATGCGCTACAGCAACACCTGCATCACCGGCAAGCGCCGTACGGACGGGCGAGTCGACTTCGTCGCCAACGCCAGCTACAGCCAGCGCGACTCCAAGAGCTACCGCCGAGACAGAGGAAACTACCGCGACAGCGGAAACTACCGCTCCAACAATACAGCGAGGCCGAAATTCGACCCCGCTGCCCTGCTCAATCAGCCCTGCATCTACCATAGCACGGAGGGAAAACCCGCCACCCACACCACCGCTGATTGCCACTCTCTCAGAGAGATCGAGAAGGCGAGGCGAGCAAGGGAGGACCTCAATAACAACCCACCTCGGGACAACAGGAACGGCGGCGGCTTCAGCACCGTCGTCGGCTCGCTACACACCTTCACCGGACTTGGCACCAAGCGCGAGAAGAAGGTGCTCGCCCGCGCGGTCGCTATCAACACGGTTACACAAGTCGACATCCCTCGCTTCCTCAACTGGTCCGAGCAGATCATCACCTTGAGTCGCCAGAACCACACGCCAAGAATCGAATAACCAGGGCGAGTCACCCTGGTGGTCAGACCCAAGGTGGCCGACTACTGGCTGCCCAAGACACTAATGGACGGTGGGAGGTCCATCAACATCATGTACCTAGACACATTCAAGAGGTTCCAGCTCCCAGAAGCAGTCATTGAGCCAACCCTGATGACCTTCCACAGTATTGTCCCCGGTCGGAAGGCGTACCCAATCGGAAAAGTGACGTTGCCAGTCACCTTCGGCACTTTGGCAAACTACCGCACGGAGAGGATCGTATTCGAGCTAGTGAACTTCCGTAGCCCCTACCACTACGTCCTGGGTCGCCAGGCATTCGCAAAGTTCATGGCGACCCCCCACTACGCGTACAACATGATGAAGCTCCCAAGGCCAAGAGGCATTATCACCATCCACGGCGACGCCGACATGGCCATGGAAAGCGAGGACAAAGGAGCCGAGCTCGCCGACGCCGTCATCGCTACGAAGACCGACCACACGGAAGAGCTCGCGAAATACGCGGGCAACATCAACAAGGACGACCCCGCCATCCTAAAGAAACCAACCGCCGCGAACTCCACGTTCAAGGCGACCACGCACACCTGCACCGTCGAGCTCATCCCAGGCGACTCCAGCCAGATGGTCACCATAGGGGCGCACATGAGCCCTGCATAGGAAAGCGCGCTCATCGGGTTCCTCCGTGAGAACCGTGACATCTTCGCATGGAAGCCATATGACATGCCAGGTGTCCCGAGGGAACTCGCTAAGCACAAACTCAACGCCGACCCCAAAGTGTGACTAGTAAAACAGTCGCTACGGCCCTTCAATGAAGAGCATCTTTGAGCAATCACCAAAGAAGTACAGCGCCTGCTAGCCACAGGCTTCATTCGGCCAATCAAATACTCCAACTGTCTGGCAAACCCAGTCATGGTTCTAAAAAAGAACAACACATGGAGAATGTGTATCGAGTACACCAACCTCAACAACGCCTGCCCGAAGGAGAAGTTTGTCCTACTGCGCATCGATCAGATCATCGACTCGACCGCGGGATCGGAGTCGCTGTGCTTCCTCGATGCTTACTCTGGTTATAACCAGATCAAGATGGCAGTCGAGGATGAGGAGAAGATGGCGTTCATCACGCCATTCGGCGCCTTCTGCTACACGGCCATGACGTTCGGCCTCAAGAACGCCGGCGCCACATACCAGAGATGCATGCAGGAGTGCCTAGCGAGCCAAATTGGCCGCAACATTCACGTCCACATCGACGACGTGGTGGTAAAATCAACCCGCCAGGACGACCTTCTCAACGACTTGGCCGAAACCTTCGCAAACCTGCGGAGGTACAAAATCAAGCTGAACCTCGGAAAATGCACCTTCGGTATCCCCACCGGACAGCTCCTAGGATATGTAGTCTCCAAGCGAGGCATCGAAGCCAACCCCACCAAGATCGACACTATCGCGCTACTCGGGAAACCCGAGTGCCTGCGTGATGCCCAGAAGTTGGCAGGGCGAGTCGCGGCCCTCAGTCGCTTCATCCCCCCACTAGGCGAGAAGGCAATGCCCCTCTACCGCCTGATGCACAAGAACCCCACGTTCCAATGGGACGCGGAAGCCGACGACGCACTCAAAGCGCTCAAAGAAGTGCTACTCGCGGCTCCACTCCTTGCCGCTCCACTCGAGAAAGACCCAATGCTCGTCTACGTCGTGGCCTCCACTCGAGTCGTCAGCGCCATGATGGTCGTCGAACGACCGGAGGGGGGCAAGGAGCGCCTCATACAGCGCCCTGTCTACGACATCAGCGAGTCCTGACAAATTCATGACAGCGCTACCCGTAGTACCAAAAACTGGTGTACAAGGTATTCCGAGCTCAGCGGTGATGCGCTTTACTTTCGACAAAGAGCTCGCTGGGAACCCCAAGAGGAAGGTATGATGAGCAAAGCAGTAAGTTTTCCCTCAGTTATGAAACCAAGGTTTAATCGAACCACTAGGAGAAAGGAAACACCCAAAAGGTGTTAATAGCTGAGCTTTGGCAGGGCGCACTACCGGTGCTAGTAGCAACGTGGAGACCTGCACAACACAACCACAGAACTTTGTCCCCAACTTGCGATGAGGTTGTCAATGTCACCGTGTTTTGCGGAAAACAAAGGATTAAACGTATCGAATGAAAAGAAGTGAAAGTTTGCAGAAAGTAAACACAAAGCAAAAATAGTCTATAGATTGTATGTAAAGAAAAGGGACCGGGATCCATAGTTCATTAGAGGTGGCTCTCCTTAAATAGATAACATGCTGGGTGAACAAATTACAGCGGGGTAATTGACAAACACTGAGAAAGCAATACATGCATATACTAATCATCTTGACTCCTCTGAGACTTGATTGGACATTACAACATAATACATAGACCGCCATCCAACTACATCTATGACTAATAATCCACCTTCCGGTTATCATCCGAACCCCCTCCAGTATTAGGTTGCAAGCAACAGATTATTGCTTTACGAACTGCGTGTAAAGTAAACAATACGACTGTTCTATGAACAAAGGATTGTTGTTTTCTCCCTAGTAGCAACAGCACATCTAGTACCTTAGAGATTTCAATCACTTCCCCAGATTACCAAAGGCATGAACCCACTATCGAGCATAAATACTAACTCTTGGAGTTGCTAGCATCTACTTGGCCAAGATAGCTACTAACAACAGAAAGCATGCAAGATCTCAAATAACAAAGACCTGATAGAATCAATAATCAATCTGAAATAGCATCTCAATATCCATCGGATCCCCGCAAACACAACATGTGTAAATTACAAATAGATGATCTTGATCATGAACGGAGCTCACAAGATCTAAACATGAAAGCACAAAGGAGGAGAACCAGCCATCTAGCTACTACATGGATCCTTAGTCCAAGGATGAACTACTCACGCATCACACTGGAGGCTTGCATGGTGAGAAAGAAGGCCTCCAGTGTGAATTCCCCTCTTCGGCAGGGTGCCGGGAAGAGCTTCAGATCCCTCCCGATCTAGGGATGGAGATGACGGCGGCTACAGACTCTTTTGTGGATTTTTGATCGGGTACTTAGTCCCGAGGGTAATATATAGGCGGAAGGAGAGGCTGAGGGGGTGCCGGGAGCGGCCACACCACCCCCTGGCGCGGGCCAGGCCTGGCCGTGCGGCCAGGTGGTGTGGTGGCTCCCTGGCCCTTCTCCGTCTCGTATTCTAGCACTTGATCACTTCTGGAAAAATAGGTACTTTGGCTTTTGTCCCGTCCAATTCCGAGAATATTCATTTTCTGACTTTCTTGGAACCAAAAACAGCAGAAAACGGGCAGCTGGCACTATGGCTCTTGTTAATAGGTTAGTCCAAGAAATCATATGAAAAGTACTCCAAAGTTGGAACAAAACACAAGAAAGTGGATAAAACCAAGCATGGAACATCCAAATAATTTTTGAGGTGACATGCGCCATCAAAGCCTTGATCAAAGTATTTGCAAAACATTCAAAGCTGGAATCATAGTACTTCAATCATAACATGAAAGACAAAGTTCTAGCAATAAGCTAAGAAACTATGATGCAACATGAAAAGGTACAAACAAAAGATTCATGAATAAAGATGCTTTGCAGACGTTTGTTTGTTTCACATAAAGAAAACATAGCATAATAGTATTCAGCTTGTCCCTCAATAGAGTAGCAAATATAAATGCATAGGACACCTTCAAAGTTCAAAAGAGTGACTAGATACAATAGTTGAAAACAAGCAATATCAAGTTATGCATCAATCAACTAGTATTGGGACAATGCACATAGAACTAAGAATGGAAACTATGCTCTCAAAGTAGGTGCATAAAGATAGAAGGTGGAGACTCAATGTCTCTAACACACATACAAACTCCATGATCTTACAAGTTCCACTTTTATTTCACACCGCCGGGATCCGTAAGCAAAAGAACATGATATCAACGGGGTACAAAGTACAAGTGCAATGTTGAAAGCGTTCCCCATGAAACATGGTTCTACTAATGTCAACTTATAAAGCGCAAGCATATACGCAACAAAGAAGGACGCGATGGTTCAAGTTTATTAGAGGCAAAAAAAGTAAAGTGTGCCATCAAGTTCGTGAGAGCTTTAATCACTAGTTTTCTCATAACAAGTGGAAGGTAAACAAAAGCATGAATATACTTGGAATAGCATAAGCTAGTAGGTAGGTATGGTGGACTCTTTGGGATAACTTGGTTTAGGGAGTTGGATGCATGAGTGGAACTCATACTTTGTTGTGGAGGCTAACAAAAGACTAGGAGCGACAAACTAAGAGAGCAATAATGGCCATAATCATGCAGAGCGACAAAACATCATTGATCAAAGCATAAAGTGATACTACAAGTTGAAAACTAAAGGTTCATAAAGTCTATGGTGACTTGAGATAGTCACAACATGGTGTGAGCATGCGCCAAGTCAACCCAAATAAAGCATCAAAGGAGAATACCACTATACTATGCTTTAATATGCAAAAACAACGCATGATTCATCTAAGGCACATTAAGCAATCTCAATTGTTTATAACAAGTCATGCTACATCATAGAATACTAAGCATAAAGCCAAAACAATATCAAGCATGGCATGAAAAAGCATAGGCCACAGTCAAAAACGAGCTCTTTTTACCACATAAGCATGAACTTTCCTACTCTTTTCCAAACCAAACCAAACTATTTGCAAACCAATGTATGAAAGAGGGGGTCCAACCAATTTATTCAGAAAACTAAGCAATCAAAGAAAATGAAAAACCAAAACGAAAACGAAAAAGAAGATGCTCCAAGAAAAACACAACTGTGTATGAAACAATAAAAATGAAGTGTTTGGAAGAAACCTGGGATTTTTATTGATGAAGAAGGGGATGCCTTGGGCATCCCCAAGCTTTGACTCTTGTACTTCTTGGATATTTCTTGGGGTGACACGCGTGGCATCCCCAAGCTTGAGCTTTAGTCCATCCTTCATCTCATTACTCATTCCTTCCATACACCTGAAATTTTTCCTTCATACAAAACTTCACATAATCTTTATTAGCAACATTAGTGAACTCAAGATAAATAAGTCTTAAGGTTCAGTTCTAACACCAAATAAACTTCCATTAGAACACTAGCTACTGTAGCACTTCCCTCAAAAATCTCAATTCCCCAAAAGAACTCAAAAAGGAACCAACAAGAAGCAAATGCAGAAAATGGCAGAAATCTGTCAAAACAGACCAGCAGGTAAAGAAGAATTTTTTCAAAGACCTTATGTTTCTCAAATCAAAAAGTGCTGAACTAACGAAAGTTATATAACTACCTGGGGCAGAAGCACAAACATTCACGCCTCAAAAAGACGTTCAGAGATTTTACACGAATTTTTATGGTGAATCGCAAAAATCTGTTTCGGGAGAGCAACTTTCCCAATCATGACTTCTCTCTCATTAGAGGTTACTCTTGGCACAAAAAGAAAATAAAAAGAATAAGGAGAGGTTATTATAGAGGTAATAACTTCCAAGACTCATCTAAAACTTTTGGGTTATCTCCCAATAACTACTTTTCTTTAACGCGTTTAAGTTAGGCATAAGAAGCAAAGAAAGAATCAAGTGTTCTCAAATGAAGAAGCATTAAGACCAAATATTGTTTTTATAGGAGAAACAAAAGAAATATTTTCTCTCTTTTTAGGGAAGTGTTCTATACCTTTCTGGAGTGGGAGTTGATATTTAATGGTGCCTTCTTTCATATCAATGATGGCACCAACAGTTCTAAGAAAAGGTCTTCCCAAAGAAATAGGACAAGAAGCATTGTATTCAACATCCAAAACAGAGAAATCAGCGGGGACATAAGAATCGTTAACCATAATAAGAACATCATTAAGACTCCCCATGAGTTTCTTTTTAGCATTAGCATCAAGTGGGACATTCAAATAACAATCTTCAAGAGGAGGCAAATCAAGCATATCATAAATCCTTCTAGGCATAATAGAAACACTACTATCAAGATCACACAAAGCTTTGAAATCAAAGTCATTCACTTTCATATTAATGATGGGTTCCCAACCATCTTCTTGCTTTATAGGAATAGAAGCTTTATGTTTAATCTTTTCTTCTTTAATCTTTATGAGAGCATCAGTAATGTGTTTTGTAAAAGCCATGTTCATAGCACTAGCATTAGGACTTTTAGCAAGCTTTTGTAGGAACTTAATAACTTCAGAGATATTGCAAAAATCAAGATCAAAATCAACTTTATCGTCAAAAGTAGTAGAACTATTACTAGCCTCAACACTAGTGGTGGTGATCGTAGAAACACTAATGTTTCTAGCAATTTCATCTTCTCTTTCCCACTTAGCATCTAATTCAGCTAATAGTCTGACATTTTCAACAATTCTTACTTGTATGGCATTAGTAGCTGCAAAGGATTCTCATTAGTTTCTGGTTTAGCAGCCATTTTATTCAAAGTATATTGAGCTTCAGCCAAAGATGCTATATTTCTTTCAGCATTAGAGAATTTTTCCTCAATAGTTTTATGAAAGCAGTTTGTTTACTAATAAACTCTTTAAGCATAACTTCAAGTTCAGAGGGAGCACTCCTATTATTGTTGTAAGAATTTCCATAAGCATTACCATTGTTGGGAGGATATGGCTTATAATTTTTGTTACGAAAATTGTTCCTATAAGCATTATTACCAAAATTTTTATTTCTTATGAAGTTCACATCAACTTGCTCTTCTTGAGCAACAAAAGAGGCTAAAGGAACATTATTTGGATCAATATGGGCTTTCCCATTAACAAGCATGGACATAATAATATCAATTTTATCACTCAAGGAGGAGGTTTCCTCAAAATAATTTACCTTCTTGCCTTGTGGAGCTCTCTCAGTATGCCATTCAGAATAATTAACCATCATATTGTCCAAAAGCTTTGTTGCAGCACCCAAAGTGATGGTCATAAAGGTACCTCCAGCAACTGAATCCAATAGGTTACTTGAAGAATAGTTCAATCCTGCATAAAAAGTTTGGATGATCATCCAAACAGTCAGTCCATGAGTGGGACAATTCTTTACCAAAGACTTCATTCTTTCCCAAGCTTGAGCAGCATGCTCATTATCAAGTTGTTTAAACTTCATTATTTCACTTCTCATGGATATAATCTTAGCAGGAGGATACTATTTTCCAATAAAAGCATCTTTGAACTTAGTCCAAGAATCAATACTATTCCTAGTTAAGGAATTCAACCATTCTTTAGCTTTTCCTCTCAAAGAGAAAGGAAACAATTTCAGCTTAATAATATCACCATCTATATCCCTATGCTTTTGCATCTCACAAAGTTCAACAAAGTTATTTAGATGGGAAGCAGCATCTTCATTACCAATACCAGAAAATTTCTCTCTCATAACAAGATTGAGTAAAGCAGGTTTTATCTCAAAGAAAGTATTTTCAGCCACAGGTGGAGCAATAGGTGTGCTCATAAAATCATTGTTGTTGGTGCTAGTGAAGTCACACAACTTAGTGTTTTCAAGAGTAGTCATTTTTTTGGGTTTTCAAATAAGAAAGCAAACAAGTAAAACTAATTTTTTTGTGTTTTTGAAGAACAAAACAAGCAAACAAAGCAAAAAGAAAACTAAGCAAAACAAAAACAACAAAGTAAAGAGATTGGTTATGAGGGACTCCCCTTGTGAAGATGTCCTTGACTCCCCGGCAATGGCGCCAGAAAAGATCTGGTGAGTAGTTGACGTGGGAGCTTCTTCTTGTTCTTCAGTCCCCGGCAATGGCACCCGAAAAGATCTTGATGCGCTCGTCTTTCAACGTAGAGCTCGTTGGGAACCCCAAGAGGAAGTTATGATGAGCACAGCAGTAAGTTTTCCCTCAGTTATGAAACCAGGGTTTAATCGAACCAGTAGGAGCAAGGAAACACCCCAAAGGTGTTACTAGCTGAGCTTTGGCAGGGCGCACTACCAGTGCTAGTAGCAACGTGGAGACCTGCACAACACAACCACATAACTTTGTCCCCAACTTGCGATGAGGTTGTCAATATCACCGTGTTTTGCGGAAAACAAAGGATTAAACGTATCGAATGGAAAGAGTGAAAGTTTGCAGAAAGTAAAGACAAAGCAGAAACAGTTTATAGATTGTATGTAAAGAAAAGGGACCAGGATCCATAGTTCACCAGAGGTGGCTCTCCTTAGATAGATAACATGCAGGGTGAACAAATTGCAGCGGGGCAATTGACAAACACCGAGAAAGCAATACATGCATATACTAATCATCTTGACTCCTCTGAGACTTGATTGGGCATTACAACATAATACATAGACCGCCATCCAACTGCATCTATGACTAATAATCCACCTTCAGGTTATCACCCGAACCCCCTCCAGTATTAAGTTGCAAGCAACAGATTATTGCTTTACGAACTGCGTGTAAAGTAAACAATATGATTGTTCTATGAACAAAGGATTGTTGTTTTCTCCCTTGTGGCAACAACACATCTAGTACCTTAGAGATTTCTGTCACTTCCCCAGATTACCAGAGGCATGAACCCACTATCGAGCATAAATACTAACTCTTGGAGTTGCTAGCATCTACTTGGCCAAGATAGCTACTAACGACGGAAAGCATGCAAGATCTCAAATAACAAAGACATGATAGAATCAATAATCAATCTGAAATAGAATCTCAATATCCATCGGATCTCCGCAAACGCAACATGTATGAATTACAAATAGATGATCTTGATCATGAACGAAGCTCACAAGATCTAAACATGAAAGCACAAAGGAGGAGAACCAGCCATCTAGCTACTGCATGGATCCGTAGTCCAAGGATGAACTACTCATGCATCACACCGGAGGCTTGCATGGTGATGAAGAAGGCCTCCAGGGTCAATTCCCCTCTCCGGCAAGGTGCCGGGAAGGGCTTTAGATCCCTCCCGGTCTAGGGATGGAGATGACGGCGGCCACAGACTCTTTCGTGGATTTTTGATTGGGTACTTAGTGTTTTCGTCCCGATGGCAATATATAGGCGGAAGGAGAGGCCGAGCGGGTGCCGGGAGCGGCCATACCACCCCCTGGCGCAAGCCAGGCCTGGCCGCACGACCAGGTGGTGTGGTGGCTCCCTGGCTCTTCTCCGTCTCGTATTCTGGCACTTGATCACTTCCGGAAAAATAGGCACTTTGGCTTTTGTCCCGTCCAATTCCGAGAATATTCATTTTCTGACTTTCCTGGAACCAAAAACAGCAGAAAACAGGCAACTGGCACTGTGGCTCTTGTTAATAGGTTAGTCCAAGAAATCATATGAAAAGTACTCCAAAGTTGGAACAAAACACAAGAAAGTGGATAAAACCAAGCATGGAACATCAAAAATTATAGATACATTTGCAATGTATCAAGCGGTGACTCCCACACTACTTCCAGGAGCACCCAATCATGGTGGTTTCCTCCACACCTCTGCAGGACATAATATGCAACCGCGAGGCGACCGGGCGAGTCGCCAAGTCGGCCGTCGAAATCGGCGTCCACAACATTAAATACGAGCCCCGCAAAGAGATCAAGTCACAAGCCCTAGCTGATTTCCTCGCAGATTGGGAAGAAGCACAGCAGCCGGAGAAGCTCCCGTACCTCCACTACTGGTCACTCCATTTTGACGGCTCCAAGAACGCCGACAGCGCAGGGGCAGGGTTCATACTGACCTCTCCCAAAGGAGACAAGCTCCGCTACGTGCTCCACCTCAACTTCAAGCCCTGCACCAACAACATGGCAGAATACGAGGCCCTCCTTCATGGCATGAGAGACGCTAAGGAGATGAACGTCAACCGCTTACGATGCTATGGCAACCGACCTAGTCACCGGCCAGGTCGCCGGGACATGCGACGCCGTCTCTCCACCAATGATCGTGTACCGCCAAGCGGTAGACCAGCTGGGAGGGCACTTTGACGGCTATTCCGTCGAGTGGATTGACAAACGCAAGAACAAGGAGGCAGACGCCCTCTTTCGCATCGGGTCAGCCCGACAAGCGCCACCAGCAGGTGTCTTCCTCGACACCATCTACAATCCCTCGGTCAGCCCACCAAAGGAGATCGACGTCGGGATACCATTGCAACCAAAGCCAGCCCTAGTCGCCATGGTTGTGGAGCCTAGCGACTGGGCAGCACCATACGTCGCCTTCCTGGAGCACAAGATCCTACCAAGCAACGAGACTGAGGCGCGAATGATTGTGCGCCGCTGCAAATCCTTCGTCATCACCAACGGCAAGCTCCACAGATGCAGCGTGACGGGCGTGTTCCAGCGCTGCATACAGCCAGAAGAAGGCTGCAAGATCCTCCAGGACATTCACGCCGGCGACTGCGGCCATCACGCCGGTGCCAACTCGCTAGTCGCCAAGGCCATGCGGCACGGTTTCTACTGGCTCACCGCACACGCCAACGCCAACGCCACCAACATCGTCCAGCGATGTGTCGGCTGCCAGAAGTACGCCCAACAGACACACCTCCCTGGTTCGGCACTCAAGACCATCCCCACTACATGGCCATTCGCCGTATGGGGCATGGACATGGTAGGCCCGTTCAAGAAGGCCCCATCTGGTTTTACCCATCTCCTGGTCGCGGTCGACAAGTTCACCAAATGGGTCGAGGCCAAGCCAATAAAAAAGTGCGATGGCAAGACGGCCACCAAGTTCTTATGCGAGCTCATTTACCGATACGGCTACCCGCACAGCATCATCACAGACAACAGCACAAACTTCGCCAAAGGGGCCATGCCGGAATTCTGTGAAGAACATGGCGTACGACTTGACCTCGCTTCAGTGGCCCACCCAGAGTCAAACGGCCAAGCAGAACGCGCCAACCAGAGCGTCCTCCACGGGCTCAAGCCATGACTCCAGGTGCCCCTCGAGCGCACCCCAGGATGTTGGGTCGACGAGCTCCCCTTCGTAATATGGGGGATGCGCACTTCCGTCAATCGCTCCACCGGGTTCACACCCTTCTTCATGGTGTACGGCGCTGAGGCCGCAATGCCAACTGACTTGGAACACGATTCACCTCGAGTCTCCAACTACGTCGAGGCGACCAACGAAGTCGCCCGCCAAGACAGCATCGATCAACTCGACGAGGCACGCGACCTGGCTCGCTCTCGCACCTCCATATACCAGCAAGAACTCCACTACTACCATAGCCGTGAGTACGAACTCGCACCTTCCAGGAAGGCGACCTGGTCCTACAACAGGCCAAAGACAAGAAAGGCATGCACAAACTCCCCCCCCCCCATGGGAGGGGCCATTCGCCATAGGACGAGTCCTCAGAAATGATGCCTACTACCTCATCGACATACAGGGTGACGGCCAGCTCGAGGTCGGGAGGCCATGGAACGTAAACCTCCTCAGAAAGTTCTATACATAGAACCTCAAATTGTACTCAGCTGGCATATATAATGAAATTCATTCGGATCGCACAAATTGTGTCTACTCGCCATATTATTGTGCCACTCGCAACCTCTGGTCGAGCCACCGGCACGGCTAAGTAGTGCGGCACAAGGGCACCGGAAATACTCGGGCCTTGGGTCGTCCACGAAAACGCCAACCCAGAGCCGCCATTGGAGTCGCCTGGCTCGACTGGCCCACCGGCCAAAGACAACCGGTATACACTTCTCACAGCGACCTATCCCTCCCATCCTCGTGCAAAGCGACTCGAACAGTTAAGTACCACGCACGGGGACTCCGCAAAACAGGAACCTCACGCGGCTCGGGAACACACCAAGTAAGAGAGCTGTCTTGGACTCGCCAAGCGACTGGCCCTCCGGGCCAGGGAGGAGACGCGTTACAGACAACGCATCAACAACCTACAACAGGAACGCGACCAATATGGTTGAGCACCACACTCGGGGACTCGCCTACAAAACAATCCCACTCGTGCTCGGCAACTCGCCACTCAAAAGACGCGAGAGATAAAACAATGCACAACCAAAACAAAACACAAAAGTGTACAATCAAGTTATACCCCATTAAAGGGCGGACACGCTCGGGGACTCGCTCAATCAAAAATAAACACACCACACAACCCTGGTCGCAATACGATTCGATTGACTCCCCTTGGCATACATTACAAAATACATTACAGCAGCCGCCACCTGGCATACATCACAAACTGCCCAACTACAGTTGTTTATTCCACAAGTCCTGATGAAGAAGCACTACCACCCCCTTGACACGAACAAAAGGCTGCCATGGGTTCGTCGGGTACATCGTCAGCGACTTCGACAATGCCGACCGGAAGGGCTGCTCCGACTTCATATTGCGATCTCTGGCTCTGGGTCGCCAGTCGCCAACACCGTCTCCTGGTATGGCAGCAGATCCCCCATAGCCAGGACCCGATCAGCGTAAGGGGCGGCCTTTGCAGTCAGCTTCAGTACCTCTGACATCTCCACCGTGCCGGTTGCCGATGGGTAGCCACTCGTCACATCGTCAAGGTCGAAGTTGTCGGGGAAGTGGGCGAGACCCAAGCTCAACACTGTGGTGGCCCCACGCCTGAACGCCAAGCACGCCATCCACTCCACGACGACAGGAACCTCCTCCAGATAGCGCCACACCTCCGTAAGCCCCCCAGGAATAACCTCGGTGGGGGACATGCCTTGAAGAACCGCTTGGACACATAACGCTGAAGCCGCGGCCGTGTTCACCACGGCAGTCACACACTGTGAAGCATTGAAGGTCCGAACCACTGGGTCGCTTTGGCCTATCACAGCTGCAAAATCAGACACCAATGAAACTATGGACCCCCCCACCCAATAAGGGACTCGCCGAACAAGTCAGGCAAAGACGGAGCCTCACCAAGGAGTTTGCGGCAGTTCTCCATGACGTGCTTCTCCAAGGCGGCTTGCTCATTGTGCAGCCCCATGATGATCGAATCCGCAGCCTTGCGTTCCTCCTCAACCGCAGCGACAACAGCCTTCGGTCGGTCCTCTGAAGAAACTGAGGCCGCTCTCGCCTCCTCCAAGTCTTGGATCAGGGAGGCAATTCGCCCATTCCCCGCGTCCAGCTCGGTGACTAGAACATACCCTTCGTGGGCCTTGGAAATCTCAGTCGGGAAACCATCTGAAAGAGAAACCATTAGCGCGCCATACACCAATAGTTCACACTTGACAGAGGAAAGGATAGACAAGCAGATACTTACGAATAGTTTCCTGAAGCTGCTGGTTTGCCTCCTGCGTCTCGTGCAGATCCCGCTCCAAGCACTCCCTCATGGCCTGCCGATCGGTCGATTCCCTTTGCAAACCCTGCAAACAAACAACACACCTCAGCACCTACCAAAATCAACATCCAGTTCCTAGCTGCTGAAATTCAGCGACTAAGAAGTCGGGGACTAGAGAGTAGGAAAAAAGTTCAATTCCTAGCCGCTAAAATTCAATGACTAGGAATCTGGGGACTGGAGAGTAGGAAGAAGTTCAGTTCCTAGCCACTGAAATTCAGCGACTAAGAACTTGGGGACTGGACATACCTGAATAGCAGCGCCAAGCATCCTGTAAAGTTCTCCGGCGTCAGTTGACGGGATCGTGAAGTTAGTGCGCCCACGACGGGACCCAATGTCCGCATCCACAATCTCCGGACTCTGTGGAGACTGGGTGTCCGCCACGCCCGGAAACCCCCTAGCCATGAAGCACGGGAATGTCGTCGACGCTCTGGCGGGGGCACTAGTTGTCGGGGTCGGCACTTCTGGTACGGACGCAACCGAGACCGGCTCCGATCGTGCCACCACCACTTCTTCGGCGATTGCTGCAACATCGGGCTCCGCGGCGCCGTCCATGGCTATGGCGTCGTCGGCACCCCCTTCTGCTTATTCGCGCCTTCCGCGGTCGCCACATCTCCGGCGGATTTTCTTTTCTTGGGGAGGTCGCCCTCTCCCATGGTGGCAGCCGGCGGAATCTTGGCCACCGAAGGACGGCCAATCTTCTTGGCTCCAGATCTGCCCGAATTCCCACAGTCAATATAACGACAATACAAAAAAAAGAGGCGAGTCGGAATGAAGAACCAATACTCACTTAGCGACCGGGAGGACGCGGAGCCCGGTGCGGATGTGGGCAGGCTTGTCCAATTCCGGACCCAGCTTGCGAGTGAGCCCCCTCTCAAAGACGTTTGAAGCCCACGATACCGCGGTCTTCCTCGACGATGAAGCCGTCATCGCGGGAATCTCCGGCTCCGATGACGCCGCCGCTCTCGACGGCTGCGGCGACTTAGACATCGCTGCCTCATCCGCTTCCTGGTGTGGGACCTCTGAAACCGTTGGCGCAATCACCGCCAAGGGAACCTCTACTGCTGCCTTGGTGTTCTCGCCCTCCAACCCCTTCATCGGGATCGTGTCCTCTGGGGCTTTACGCGAGACTTCGGGGGTGTCTTCATTGTCGGAGTCATCATCTGACTCAAATACCAACGCCGACTTGGACGGCGACATTGGCTTCTTCGCTGGTGACTTGGGCTTGCGTACGGGCTTCGACGATGCAGCAGTATGTCAGGATGTATGCTCTTGTGCAACCTCGTCGCCTCCGTCGTCTTCATCCAGGCTGCGACTTACCTCAAACTCGCGCTATTTCTGCATGCGAGTCTTGCGAGCCACAGGCGCTAGGGGAGGAACCTCCTCCTCCTCCCCATCGCTGTCGGAAGAATCTCCCTCGGAGTCCTCCTCAAGCTCCTGGGGAACCTCTTCATCGAGCAGACGAAGCCAGCCCTCCAACGCCTGAAATAGCTGAGAACCACAACGAGTAAACACCAAAGGCAACGACTGAGAATTGAGGTGCGGAAATAGCGACTAGGGAGAAAACTTACTATGGGGGCTTCATTCTTCACGGGAGTGTACGGGGCGAGCCCGACCGACACGCTGGTGAACTCGCGTCAGTGATCTTCTACAGGGTGGCCTTGTAGTCCTCGACATCCCCTGATTCCTTGCTGGTTCAGGAGGGGTCGTGCTTCCCGCTGTATTCATACATCCAATGCGGCCGAGCCGCTAGCGGAACCAGGCGCCGCCCGAGCCAGCAGTTGTAGAGATTGATCGAAGTCAACCCCTGGTCCTTCAGCTTCTGGATCTGATCCATCCTTTCCGCGACGGCCATCCTCTGGTCTTCGGGAAGCTTCTTCGGTGTCAGCCGGCGAGGCTCGCTCCTCTCGGCGATGTACTCGGGTAGTGCCACCTCACCGGAGGGAGTGGATTCTTTTACATAGAACTAGCTCTTCTTCCACTCGCTGCCGGCCTTCTTCGGTAGAAGGAGCTTGATGAAGTTAGCCTTCGGCTTCAATTGGAACGTGACGCCGCCTGCGGCCAATATCAAGCCACCGGACGCCTCGCGCCCGATGCGGCCATGGAAGAGCTCCAACCACAGCAGAAAATACGGTCTGCAGCCGAGATAGCACTCACAGAAGGCGACGAAGATCGCCAGCTGCTCGATGCTGTGCGGGCCGAGATCCGACGGTTTTATCGCGTAATACGCGCAGAAGCGCAAGAAGAAGAGCGAGGTGGGGAATCCTAGACCCCTTTCTAGATGGCTGGGGAAGCAGATGAATTCGCCGGCTCGTGGCTTCGGCTCAGTCTCGGAGAAGGGGGGAACCTGCCAATTCCCCTTGCGGAGGACTCCGGCGTGCTCGAAGGACTTGAGCTGGGCTATGGTGCATTTGGATTTTCCCCATGAGCCTTTGGGAGGCGCCATCAGGTGGGACGTGGAATTGCACGATGCGGAAAGGACGAATCGGAAGAATGAAGGCAGGAAGATTGAAGACAGGAAGAACGGATATGGGAGAATGAAGAATGCGGGGAAGGATTTGCAGAACTGGATCATCACTCCCCTTATATGGGAACGCCACCCGCCAAAATCGGGGTAGCCGTTACTCACGGTAATTGTGCCGAAGTTACCGTTGGAAATTCCAATGGATAGTTTGACCAGAACTGACGGTCCAACTCCTCCATTCCACCCGCTACCCGCTAGTCGTCTCCACTCGCCGAAGCGGCGACTTGGCAGTAGTAACATTCGTCGGGTGGCGAGTGGAAGCCTGGGGAAATTCTCTTGGTTTTAATGGAGTCCATCGCCGACTCGACTGGGCGTCCAGATTAGGCTCGCCTAGTTCGATCGCCAAAGGGACACCTGTGCCTGAATCAAGGATGGCCTCGGGGACTACTGATGGGGATATGCCAAAGGGGGTATGCCCGGCAGGACGTTCCGATTGGGCTGAAGGGCCTGTGAGTGTGCATGAAGGACGTCGACTGGACTATGACTAAAGGAGAAGCCTGGCGACTGGGAGCTGAATGCCTAGAAGCATATCTGAAGCCTAGTCGGATTAGGTCAAAAAGCCTCCGAGTCCATATCTGGCTCGGTTGTAACTTGTAAACCCTAGCGAGGTAACTCCTATATAAACCTCCTAGGGTATCCTAAGGACTCACGTTCCATCATACACCCCCTCAAGCGACTCGCTGCTTAGACGCCGAGCTCGCCGCCCCTGTAACTCGCTCTCCAATAATCTAATCTAGCAGGAGTAGGTCTTTACCCTCCGGGGGGGCGAACCTGGGTAAACCTATGTGCATCCGCCCCCATCTCGCACCGCAGATGGCCGCCAACTCTTCCTCACGTTACAATCAATCGATGCCAGTAGCAGCGACTGCCGTGGCCATTTCCACGACACTACACAAAGCGTATATACAACACGTACGTAATCTAAAAAACACCGTATCTTTATCTCATAGTATAGTACGCAAGAATAGTTGCCATGTGTTACATGTATAAAATGCCACCAAAAGTTTATTATATGTGCCTTGTGAAAAACGGAGTGGATGATATGGAAACTTGCTTGCAATAATGAGTATGTGCCATAAATCCTAGATTTATAATGCCATGAGTACTTACATAAAATGCCACCAACAATATTTGTTATGTGTCTAGTTATAACCATACATTATTGGAAATGTTTGTTAAAAATGCCAGCAATATTGACTACAAATTTCCATGTTTGGTATATATAAAAAATAGGAAAGCAGTCTACCATATATTTTCACATGTTTGTGATATACATGCATCAGAACAACCATGAGTGTAACTATCAACACCCAGATTTTTAAGTCCAGATGCCTATTATTCCGTACATTGCAATCCCAGGAATACCATTTTTGTGAGACATAATAGAATTGGTACCACAGTACATCATCCATTACAAACCATATTAAAGGTCTTACAAATAGAGGATCTCATGATCCGGTCTTAATACAATCAAAGAAGCGGAAATTAAATGTAGTAGGGCTCCATCTTCAGGGTCACAGGCAATGCTGACGATGGGAGATGATCCTAGTTGTCATAGACCTCCTATTGTCCATCTTCTGGGTAGTCTTCCTCGCAGTCTGGCCATGGGTATCCAGGGACAAAGCCATGAGTACTCTTTAAGTACTCGCAAACTACCACTAACATAGGTAAGGTAAAAACTAGTAGGAATCTTAAGCTCTAGGTTTGTTTGCAAAAAACTAGGTTTATTTCCTAAAGACTTAAGAGTAAAATACCTAACTTTAGTTCTCTATATCACTTAGGTGGGAACTTAGATTTCATGTCCACAACTCTGTTGTGGTCAAGTCAAAGTCATCTTTCAAGTCACAAGTCATTTTGAAAACATCTGACAACGGAACAGTATGGCCACTCCAACTGTCCATAACCGTGCATGCGGCTATACGAATAGTTTGACTCTGCAGAGGTGGAACATTTTCACCACAAAATTTGATACATCCGTCAGGGATAACCCTGAATCATCATACTTGGTATGCGGATAATCAATCCTAACCTTTCAATTACACACCCTAGTATAGGCACCTCCCCTATGAGCTTGGCCTCTCAGCCATGGACAACTGCCATCCTGAGAACTTCATAGGTGGACATTCATATTTATGAGGTAGCCTCAGCTCAACCTCTTCCGCAAGGGAACCCATACTAAGACATATAAACTTCCAGTTAAGCCCTACCCAACTCAGGTATTGTGGTTGCACGGTAAAATTGGAATGGTATCGCATCCAAACCCAACCATCAGTTAAGGCTGATGCCTCATTCAGTTTTATCATCAACCCATTGTGTTTCGTAACACATGTCAAAACATTCCAATGGAATGAATCATCATTCCACGGTTTTCATAATCATTTTCACCAAGTGTTCCCATCTAAAGTGGTCAAGTTTTATTTTAGCACTAGCCACTAGTATTGAGTGTATCACTATTGAGGGGTGCTAATATGGTATAAGTACCCAAGACTAGTTCTATGATCTTGGTGGTATCCATCCTATTTTCCACTAATCACAATTCATTAACTAAGTAAAAAATTGTAGTCAAAGGGAAAGTAAAGCTTGCATATAAAACTGGGCTTGGTATCATCAAAATTTCATAACCAAGCATGCATAGTGATCTTGCATAGGTTATCTAGCATAGTGGGATTGCATGGATAGCTGGCATAGTTTAGCTTGCATATGATGGCTGTCATAGATAGCTTGTATATGATGGCTTGCATAGGTAGCTTACCTTGAGCAGTGCAGTCGCTGAAGTTCCCTTCCTCTTCTTCGAAGTACTCCTCCTCGTCGTATCCTGGGTTAGTACTAGTGTCTATAAATACATTCAATGTACACAATCACCAAACAATACTTAGCTACTTCTATTTAGCACACATGGCTCACACTAGATGATCTAGCATCATCTCTATCATCACATGAAATATTTACCTCTTCTTATTTATCTTATTTTGGAAAAGTAATTTCTACTCATTGAAAATACTTAAGATTTAATATCCTCTAATTAAAATATGGGATCATGTTGACACATGTCACCACCACATATTTCAATACTTGGGAAAGTGTTTTAAAGTGGTGATCATATATTACAAGATTTAATATTACTATTTAATAATATTAAAGTGGCTAGAAAAGCCTATATAGCATCCTTTTAATACTAGTCCATGTTTAATATTTGTAAAATCAAATATTTTTACATATTCATGTAGAGCATGGCAAATGAGATTTTTGAGAGTTGGAATCAACTCAAAAGCATTTATGGTTGAAAATGTTTGAAGTGGTAAAAGTCTATGTCTTGTTATTTTTGGTATAGGTGATCTATAATATGAAATGGTTTGAATCCAACGGGAGTGTGTAGATATTTTCAGTACCTTTCTAACAAAATTGGAATCATACATTTTGGTTTAGTACATCTCTTTGAATTGAATTTTGAATCTACTGGCAGAATAGGGTTTTAACTAAATAGACAAATTCTATTTGAATTGTTGGGCTCTGCGTGGGAAAAGAAATGGGCCGACCCAACTACACAATGCGCACGCAGCAAGTTGCTGACAGGCTGGTCCTATGCATCAGTGGCAGTAACTAGCCAAAACAGTATCAGCAAATCTTAGCGCTACGATTAGAATAGGATCTGCGGCTGAGGTTCGTCATCTACATCGTGGTGCTCCGATGAGATTCTAAACCTAGCGGCATGGCGGGGGTCAGTGGGGACTTACCAGGGCTCCAGATAGGTCCGGCGATGGGGGTGGACGGGCTTGTCGACGACGGCAAGTCGATTGGTGGTCATGGCGGCTCCTAGGGTGGCTCCAATCGATGGCTTCCTTTCTTCACTTCAGTGGCGAGCTCTGGTCAAATTCTGGCGGGGTGGCGCTCGCCTTGCTCCGGGAAAGGGTTTCGGGTGGTTCTGAGAGAGAGAGGAGTGAGATGGTGTGTCGTCTGAGGTCCGGGGTGGCTCCTATTTGTACACCAGAGGTGGAGGCAGGGCGGCATGGTCGGGCTTCATCGGCGACGCTGCTATAGGTCGCGATAGGCATGGCAGATGGCATGGGTCGACGCGGTAGACTACGGCAGTCGTCACGCCCGTAGTGGCGCCGCAAGGGGCGGTCTCAGTCGGTCGGGCAACGTTGGCGCTCTATTCAGGTACGGCGGTGTTCGTCATCAAGTACGGTGGTCACGGGGCGTGCGGTGGCGGATGGTCATGTCTATGCAGTCGCTGGTCACGCGGCGGGTACGGGTACGAGTGGAGAGAGTGAGGCGCGGAGTGGCTGCGTGAGGCGGCTTCGGCGCTCCGTCGTGCTGTCGGCATGGCAGAGGCTTAAATGGGAGCGATTGTTCCAGCGTCTCCACTTCTCGCCATTGGTCAAGGGGTGGACAGAGAGGGGCGGTGAAAGAAATATGCCCTGAGAGGCAATAATAAAGTTGTTATTATGTATTCCTTGTATACGATTGATGTTTATTTTGCATGCTATAATTTTATTGATAGGAAACATCAATACATGTGTGTTTGATAAACAAAAAGGGGTTCCTAGTTATGCCTCTCTTATAGACTAGCTCGTTGATTAACAAGATGATCAAAGTTTCCTAATCATAGACATTGGATGTTGTTAATAACGAGGTCACAGCATTTGGGAAATGATGTGATGAACATTCATCCAAAGTATAGCATTACGATCAAAGTCATTATGTTTATATTTCTATAACATCATACGAAGTAATCTTAGTCCTTGGACCATGAGATCATGTTAATTGCTAACACTGGAAGAGTATCTTGATAACATCAAACGTCACACCGTAACAAGGTGACTATAAAGGTGGGTTCAGTGCTACGAAGGTGTTATGTTGAGGCTCATGGATCAAGAGTGGAATTTTTCAATCTCGATGACGGAACTCTGGGGCCTCTCGGTGATATCACATTAAGATAGCTTGCAAGCAAGTGATGTGATCACTAGAATGTTATATCACGGGAACGAGAAAAGAGTGCATGTCGGTAACGAGATCAAACTAGGTATTTGGATACCGATGATCGAATCTCGGACATGTATTATATCATGAGACAAAGGGATTAAGTTACTAGCGTTAAAGGTTCTCACGATCACATAAGTCATCGTTGAATGTGCAAGAGTCAGTATGGATCTCCAGGTCCCGATTCTGATTATTGATCTCAGAGGAGTCTCAATCATGTCTGAATTATTCGCGAACTGTAGGATGACATACTTAAAGGTTGCCAGACACCATTTAGGAGCACATATGTTTCAGACGAAAGGATTGCAAAGTGTAGGAATTATTTCGATAGAAACCGGAATTGTTTCGGGTGAAATTGCAGAAAGTGGTTCTGCATGTGATATTGAAATGTTGCAAGGGTTTTTATGTGAATGTTTGTTAATTAAAGTAATTAACAAAATTCTGAATAAAATAAATAAAAGAGTTTTATTAATTGAGAGTTGCATTAAATTTAATGCATGTGAGTGGAATTTTGGGTGGAGTTAAAATTGATGTAAGTGGAGCTTCCACCACATGAATGAGGAAGAAGTGGGGGTACCCTCCTTGGCCGCCGGCCATGGTAGGGGAGGAGCTGTTGGAGATATACCCAAGAGGCAATAATAAAAGTGATTATTATTATATCTTCGTGTTTATGATGAATGTTTACATCCCATGCTGTAATTGTATTATTAGGAAACACTAATACATGTGTGTGTTGTAAACATAAGAGAGTCCCTAGTAAGCCTCTTGTTGAACTAGCTTATTGATTGATTGATGATCATGGTTTCCTGATCATGGACATAAGGATGTGATTAATAACAAGATTATATCATTAGGAGAATGATGTGATGGACACACACCCATAGTAAGCGTAGCATAAGATCAAGTCATTAAGTTCGTATTGCTGTAAGCTTTTAAATGCATAGTAACCTAATCCTTCGACCATGAGGTTGTGTTAATCACCATCACCGGATGGGTACTTTGATGACATCAAACACCGCTTCGTAACTGGGTGGTAATAAAGGTGTCATTGGGTATTCTGAAAGTATGTGTTGAAGCGCATGGACCAAGATTGGGATTTCACAATCCATATGACGGATAGATATGCTCTGGGCCCTCTCGGTAGAATGTCATCTAGTTAGCTTGCAAGCATGTGACTGGGTCACAAGGGATGACATATCACGGAACGAGTAAAGAGTACTTATCAGTAACGAGGAAGAACTAGGTATGGACATGCCGACGATCAAACCTCGGATAAGTATAATATCGCGAGACAAAGGGAATTGGTTTCGTATGTAAATGGTTCAATCGATCACGAAGTCATCGTTGAGTATGTGGGAGCCATTATGGATCTCCAGGTCCCGCTGATGGTTATTTATAGGAGAAGTGTCTCTGTCATGTCTACATATTCACGAACCGTAGGGTGACACACTTAAGGTTCGAAGTTGTTTTAAGTAGATATGGAATGTGCGTTGGAGACCGAATGATATTCGGAGTCTCGGAATGGATCCGAGACATCACGAGGAGATCCGGAATTGTCCGGAGAATAAGATTCATATATTGGGGATCATTTTCTGAGTTAGGAAATGTTCCGGAGTATTTTTATGAGGGTTCTAGAAGGTTTCGGAATGTTCCGGAAGGTTCTGGAAGTTTTCTTGGAGTTTGCTTGAAAACCAAGGAAGGGATCAAGGAGTCCTGGTGGGTCAAGACTAGGAGTCGTGGGGGAGGAGGACTCCTCCCCCCCTCCCCAACCCGCCAGCCCAAGGAGGTGGGGAGTCCTACTAGGACTCCCCCTCCCCAGGCGCCCTCCCTCCTTTAAATAGAAGGGGGAGGCGCCACCCCTTGCCCCTCCTCTCATAAATCCCAATCTCTGCCGCCTCTCTCCTCCTCCTTTCTTCTGCACAGGCATAGGCGAAGCCCTGCAGAATTCTCTACTCCACCACCACCACCATGCCGTCGTGCTGCTGGGATTCCGTGGAGAAGTTCTACTACCTCTGCTGCTCGCTGGAACGGGGAGAGGAAGGTCTGCTTCGACTCCGCACGTGTGACCGACTGCGGAAGCGCTGCCGAAACGCGGCGCCGGAAGGATCGTCCACTTGACCGACTGTGGAAGCGCTGCCGGAACGCTACGCCAGAAGGATCGTCCACACGATCTTGAGATCGGCAAGTGATCGACTACATCAACCACGAGATCTAATCTCGTTAACGCTTTCGGATCTACGAGGTTTAGTTCCTATATATCTCGTTGCCCACGTCTAATAGATTAGATCTTGGCTTTTATCTAGATTAGATCTGGGTTTTGTTCGTTCTTGCGGTAGAAATTTTTTGTTTTCCATGCTACGAACCCATCAGTGGTATCAGAGCCGTATCTATGCGTAGATCTGTTGCACGAGTAGAACACAATGTTTTTGTGGGCGTTGATGTTTTTGTTGTCGGTGTCTTAGCGTGTACTTTGCATCTTGCGGCATGGTGGGATGAAGCGGCTCGGGCTAACATTACATGTCATCACACATGAGACTTGCTCCACGCTTGACGTGCAACTTGCTTTGCACAAGTGGCTTTGCGGGTGTCTGTCTCTCCCACCATAGTTAAGATTCAATTTACAATGAGCATCTTGACAACACTTGTATCAACGTTGTGGTCCTTGTTCGTAGGTAAGATCGGTCTTATGCGAAAGCCCCAAACCACGTAAAACATGCAAAGAAAATTAGAGGCGTCTAACTTCTTTTTGCAGGGGTTTTGTGATGTGATATGGCCATCATGTGATTGTGATTGTATTTGATGTATGCAATGATCCTTGTTGTAATATGGCAACCGGCAGGAGCCTAATGGTTGTCTTTAATTCTGTTAAGACCGGCGTGTCTATTCATCTTGTAATAGCTTTATTCCAAGTAGTTGTAATAGTTGCTGGTGATGATGGACAACCATGAAGCGGCCTCACTGACCTTGACGCAATGCTGGTGATGATGGAGATCATGTTCGTGCTTTGGAGATGGAGATCAAAGGCGCAAGAAGAAAAGGCCATATCATATCACACTAATTATGAATTTCCTGTGATGTTAATCCTTTATGCATCTTGTATTGCTTAGATCGCGACGGTAGCATTATAAGATGATCCCTCTCACTAAATATCAAGTAATAAAGTGTTCACCCTTAGTTGGCACCGTTGCTAAGACTCATCGTTTCGAAGCATCTCGTGATGATCGGATGTGATAGATTCTACGTGTGCATACAACGGGTGCAAGCCAGATTTGCACATGCGGAAACTAAGGTTGTCTTGACGAGCCTAGCATGTACAGACATGGTCTCGGAACACGGAATACCGAAAGGTAGAGCATGAGTCATATAAATGATATGATGAACATGAAGATTGTTCACCGATGAAACTACATCTTCTCTCGTGAAGATCGGACTTGGTGTAGTGGACTTGGTTCGTGTAATCACTAAGACAATGTGAGGGATGTTGTTTTGAGTGGGAGTTCACCTAGTTAGTTTAAGAATTAAATTTGAACTCAATTTGTCATAAACTTAGTCTAAACTACTTCCAAATTGTTGTAGATTATGGCGACCCCCTCCATCAATTTCAATGCGTTCCTAGAGAAAGAAAAGCTTAAGAACAATGGAAGCAATTTCACGGACTGGTTCCGTGGACTGAAGATCGTCCTCAGGGCTGGTCAGTTGACCTATGTGCTCGAAGCACCGCTAGGTGACCCACCTGCAGATAATGCCACCAATGACGAAAAGAATGTTTTTGCCACTCGGAAAAATCATTACTCCACAGTTCAGTGTGCCATCCTATACGGTTTAGAATCAGAGCTCCAAAAGCGTTTTGAGCACCACGACCCGTTCGAGATCATTTAGGAGCTCAGGATAATTTTTGAGACTCGCGCGGCCATGGAGAGCTATGAGGCCTCCGAAAAGGTCTTTAACTGTAAGATGGAAGAGGGAAGCTCCGTTAGCGAGCACGTGCTCACCATGTCTGGGTACGCAAAGAAGCTCCAAGAGTTGGGAATATCGATTCCTAATGAATTGGGGATTCACCGTCTCCTTCAATCACTGCCACCAAGTTACAAGAACTTTGTGATGAACTACAACATGCACTGCATGAACAAGACGTTGCCTGAACTGTCGTCCATGCTGAAAACTGCTGAAGTGGAGATCAAGAAGGAGCACCAAGTGTTGATGGTCAATAAGAACACCAATTTCAAGAGACGAGGCAAGCCTAAGAACAAGGGCAACTTCAAGAAGGACAGCAAGAAAGCTGCTGCACCTGCTAAGAAGCCCAAGGCTGGTCCTAATCCTGAAACTGAGTGCTTCTACTACAAGGGTGCTGGTCACTGGAAGCGTAACTGCCCCAAGTACCTGGCGGATCTGAAGAATGGCAACATCAAGAAGAAAGATATATTTGATATATGTGTTATAGATGTGTATCTTAATAGTAATCGTAGTAGTGCCTGGGTATTTGATACTGGTTTGGTTGCTCATATTTGTAACTCGAAACAGGAGCTGCGGAATAAACGAAGACTGGCAAGAGACGAGGTGACGATGCACGTTGGAAATGGCTCCAAGGTTGATGTGATCGCCGTCGGCACGCTCCCTCTACATCTCCCTTCGGGATTAGTTTTAAATTTGAATAATTGTTATTTGGTGCCTTCGTTAAGCATGAACATTATATCTAGATCATGTTTATTGTGAGACGGTTACTCTTTTAAGTCCGAGAATAAAGGTTGTTCGATTTATATGAGTAATATCTTTTATGGTAATGCACCTGAGATGAACGGTTTATTCTTCCTGAATCTCGATAGTAGTGATACACATGTTCACAACATAGATGCTAAACGAATAAAATTGAATGATAATTCTACATACATGTGGCACTGTCGTCTTGGTCACATTGGAGTGAAGCGTATGAAGAAACTCCACTCTGATGGACTTCTTGAATCACTTGATTTTGAATCACTTGAAAGATGCGAAGCATGTCTAATGGGAAAAATGACTAAGACTCCATTCTCTGGAATAATGGAGCGAGCTATAGACTTATTGGAAATAATACATACCGATGTGTGCGGTCCAATGAGTGTAGCATCGCTTGGTGGATATCTTTATGTTCTCACTTTCACGGATGACTTAACCTCTCCCTAGGGCAAAGCATGACCAACACCAGAACGCCATGGGTGTTCGGTATATTACCATGTAATCTAGATTATTGACTCTAGTGCAAGTGGGAGACTGTTGGAGATATGCCCAAGAGGCAATAATAAAAGTGATTATTATTATATCTTTGTGTTTATGATGAATGTTTACATCCCATGCTGTAATTGTATTATTAGGAAACACTAATACATGTGTGTTTTGTAAACATAAGAGAGTCCCTAGTAAGCCTCTTATTGAACTAGCTTGTTGATTGATTGATGATCATGGTTTCCTGATCATGGACATAAGGATGTGATTAATAACAAGATTATATCATTAGGAGAATGATGTGATGGACACACACCCATAGTAAGCGTAGCATAAGATCAAGTCATTAAGTTCGTATTGCTGTAAGCTTTTAAATGCATAGTAACCTAATCCTTCGACCATGAGGTTGTGTTAATCACCATCACCGGATGGGTACTTTGATGACATCAAACACCGCTTCGTAACTGGGTGGTAATAAAGGTGTCATTGGGTATTCTGAAAGTATGTGTTGAAGCGCATGGACCAAGATTGGGATTTCACAATCCATATGACGGATAGATATGCTCTGGGCCCTCTCGGTAGAATGTCATCTAGTTAGCTTGCAAGCATGTGACTGGGTCACAAGGGATGACATATCACGGAACGAGTAAAGAGTACTTATCAGTAACGAGGAAGAACTAGGTATGGAGATGCCGACGATCAAACCTCGGATAAGTATAATATCGCGAGACAAAGGGAATTGGTTTCGTATGTAAATGGTTCAATCGATCACGAAGTCATCGTTGAGTATGTGGGAGCCATTATGGATCTCCAGGTCCCGCTGATGGTTATTTATAGGAGATGTGTCTCTGTCATGTCTACATATTCACGAACCGTAGGGTGACACACTTAAGGTTCGAAGTTGTTTTAAGTAGATATGGAATGTGCGTTGGAGACCGAATGATATTCAGAGTCTCGGAATGGATCCGAGACATCACGAGGAGATCCGGAATTGTCCGGAGAATAAGATTCATATATTGGGGATCATTTTCTGAGTTAGGAAATGTTCCGGAGTATTTTTATGAGGGTTCTAGAAGGTTTCGGAATGTTCTGGAAGGTTCTGGAAGTTTTCTTGGAGTTTGCTTGAAAACCAAGGAAGGGATCAAGGAGTCCTGGTGGGTCAAGACTAGGAGTCGTGGGGGAGGAGGACTCGTCCCCCCCTCCCCAACCCGCCAGCCCAAGGAGGTGGGGAGTCCTACTAGGACTCCCTCTCCCCAGGCGCCCTCCCTCCTTTAAATAGAAGGGGGAGGCACCACCCCTTGCCCCTCCTCTCATAACTCCCAATCTCTGCCGCCTCTCTCCTCCTCCTTTCTTCTGCACAGGCATAGGCGAAGCCCTGCAGAATTCTCTACTCCACCACCACCACGCCGTCGTGCTGCTGGGATTCCGTGGAGAAGATCTACTACCTCCGCTGCTCGCTGGAACGGGGAGAGGAAGATCTGCTTCGACTCCGCACGTGTGACCGACTGCGGAAGCGCTGCCAAAACGCGGTGCCGGAAGTATCGTCCACTTGACCGACTGCGGAAGCGCTGCCAGAACGCTACGCCGGAAGGATCGTCCACACGATCTTGAGATCGGCAAGTGATCGACTACATCAACCACGAGATCTAATCTCGTTAACGCTTTCGGATCTACGAGGGTTAGTTCCTATCTATCTCGTTGCTCATGTCTAATATATTAGATCTTGGCTTTTATCTAGATTAGATCTGGGTTTTGTTCGTTCTTGCAGTAGAAATTTTTGTTTTCCATGCTACGAACCCATCAGGAGCCCCCACCCCTCTCCTATGAAAGGCCCCCCTCTCCTCTCTCATAAAGCACACCTCCTCGTAAAGGATCTCTCTCCCCCTCTAGATATCTCCCCATGGTCTCGGATTAGCGAGATACATGTTCCCGGTGGCCATGCATCTGGAAGGAGTTGTTCTTCCGCTGATTCGCTGGAGCGAAGAGGTGGAGGTTGTCCGGTGGCTTGAACGTGTGTGCAAGGACGGATGCGCTGTTGATTTGTGGCGCTCGGACTTCCACACGATCTTGAGATCGGCAAGCGTACGACTACATCATCCTCGAGTTCCAACTCATTAACAAAACTCTGTTGTCTTCGAGGGTAAGTTCTCCATGGATGTATATCCACCCGTTGCTATGTATCTAGTAGATAGATCTTGGCGTATAGGTCTCTTCAAAGGAATTTTTTTTGTTTTCTATGTTGCGAACCCAACAGTGGTATCAGAGCCTGATCTATGCGTACGTGCTTTGCACGGGTAGTACATATATGTTTATATGTGGGCGATGATGATCATGTTATTGCATCTTCTATGTATTTTGGATATTGGTGGCATAGTGGGATGAAGCGGTCCAGACCAACCTTACATGTCATCGTACATGAGACCGGTTCCACGACTGACATGCAACTTGTTTTGCATAAGTGGCTAGCGGGTGTTTGTCTCTCCTACTATAGTCAATATGGGATTTACAACGAGTTGCTAATAACTTGGTTATCCTTGTTGTGGTTCATGTTCCTAGGTAAGATCTGTTCTATCTCCGTAAGCCCTGAACCACATAAAACTTGCAATTGATAAATTAGATGTGTCTAGTTTAGATCGTTGTTGGGCTAGTGTCTTGATATTGTATTGTTGTAAGTAGATGTATGATAGATACTCTTACAACACACTTAACGTGTAAGTTCCATAGACCTTGGCCTTACACACAAAGGAATGATAGAGATCATACCACGATGCAAATGATAGAGATCAAATGCATGAACCATATCATCTCACTTTACACATTAGATGTTTGCATCCTATATTGCTAGTTTGGCGCTTTTGGTAGCATTATAAGATGATCCCTCATTTATATATCAAGATAAAATGTGTTCTTCCTTAAGTATGCACCATTTTATGGATCGTGTTTCGAGACATCACGTGATGATCGGGTGTTCTCGAGTCTACTCTTTCATACGACGGGTGTAAGACAGTTTTACACACGCGAATACTAAGGTTCTTACTTGGCGAGCCTAGCATGTATAGACATGGCCTCAGAACACGGACCGAAAGGTTAAGCATGAGTCATATAGTTATATGATGCCCATATAGATGCTCGCTTTGAAGCTACACCGACTCACGTGATGATCAGACTTGGTGTAGTGGATTTGGTTCATGTAATCACCAAAAGGACACGAGGGATGTCATTTTTGAGTGGGAGTTCATTAGTAATTTGGATTAGTTGAACTCAATATATCATAAACTTAGTATAAATATAGTTCACAAATTCTATTGTAGATGGCACCACCTGCTTTTAATTTCAATGTGTTCATGGAGAAAGAGAAACTTGATGCGAATGGTAGCAATTTCACCAACTGGGCTATGAATTTGAGGATTCTCCTCACTGAGGCATACTGTATGGGCTAGAGCTAGAACTTCGAAAGCGTTTCGAAAATGGCAATGCCTTTGATACCATGGGAGAATTGAAAATGATTTTCGATTCTCATGTTGCCGTAGAGAGTTATAATGCTTCTGAAAAGTTCTTTAGCTGCATGATGGAGGAGAACAGCTCCGTTAGTGAGCACATACTCAAAATGTCTGGGTACGCCGATAAGCTTGTGTCCTTGGGAATAACAATTCCCATTGACTTAGGCATACATCGTGTTCTCCAATCTCTGCCACCTAGCTACTAGAGCTTCCTGATGAACTATAATATGCAGGGCATGAAGAAGTCTCTTCCCGAGCTTCTGTCAATGCTTAAGGCTGCAGAAGTGGAGATTAGGAAAGAACATCAAGTGTTGATGATCAATAAGACCACCGGTTTCAAGAAGGACAAGAAAGGCAAGCAGAAGGGAAAGAAGGGCCGCAAATCTATTGCCGCACCTGAAAAGAAACCCCGAGCTGGCCCTAAGTCTGATACCGAGTGCTACTATTGCAAGGGGACTGGCCATTGGAAGCGCAACTGCCCCAAGTATTTGGCGGACAAGAAGGCCAACAAGGCAAACAAAGGTATATGTGATATACATGTTATTGATGTGTACTTGACTAGTACTCGCAGTAGCACCTGGGTATTTGATACGGGATTGGTTGCTAATATATGTAACTCGGTTCAAGGGCTGCGGAACAAGCGACAACTACCAAGGGATGAGGTCACGATGTGGGTCGGCAATGGATCAAGAGTTGATGTGATCGCCGTCGGAATGCTGCCTCTCCATATGCCGTCAGGATTAGTTATAAATCTGAATAATTGTTATTTTGTGCCTGCACGAAGCATGAACATTGTATCCGGATCGTGTTTGATGCAAAGTGGTTATTCGTTTAAATCTGAAAACAATGGTTGTTCGATTTATATGAATGATATCTTTTATGGTCATGCACCTATCTTGAATGGTTTATTTCTTTTGGATCTCGATAGTAGTATTACGCATATTCATAATGTTGATGCTAAAAGGATTAAACTTGATAATGATATATCTGCATATATGTGGCACTGTCGTCTGGGTCATATTGGCGTTAAACGCATGAAGAAACTCCATTCTGATGGACTTTTGGAATCACCTGATTTTGAATCATTTGATACATGTGAGCCATGCCTTATGGGCAAGATGACTAGAACGCTGTTTTCCGGTTCAATGGAACGGGCGACAGATTTATTGGAAATCATACATACTGATCTGTGTGGACCAATGAGTGTGTCGGCGCGAGGTGGATATCGTTATTTTGTTACTTTCATGGATGATTTGAGTAGATACGGGTATATCTATTTAATGAAACATAAGTCTAAAACCTTTGAAAAGTTCAAGGAATTTTAGAATGAAGTGGAAAATCATCGTAACAGAAAGATCAATTTTCTGCGGTCCGACCGTGGAGGAGAGTATCTTAGTTACGAGTTTAGCACACATATGAAAGACTATGGAATAGTTTCACAACTCACGCCTGCCGGTACACCACAACGTAATGGTGTGTCGGAACGTCGTAATCGTACTTTATTGGATATGGTTCGATCTATGATGTCTCTAACTGACTTGCCATTGTCATTTTGGGGTTATGCACTCGAAACTGCTGCATTCACTTTAAATCGGGCACCATCTAAATCCGTTGAAACGACACCATATGAATTATGGTTTGGAAACAAACATAAGCTGTCATTTCTTAAAGTTTGGGGATGCAATGTTTATGTGAAGAAACTTCAACCGGATAAACTCGAACCCAAAGAGGAAAATAGGATACCCTAAGGAAACGATTGGGTATACCTTCTATCGCAGATCCGAGGGCAATGTTTTTGTTGACAAGAATTGATCCTTTCTTGAGAAGGAGTTTCTTGCGAAAGGTGTGAGTAGTCGGAAGGTAGAACTCGAAGAGGTTATTGGACCTTCTCTTCATGAATTGGTGAGTGGCGCAACACCAGAAGTTGTTTCGGAGTTGACTTCACCTGATGAAGAGAGAGCTAATGATAATGATCATGAAACTCTGAAAGAGGATACTGCCGAACCTCGCAGGTCAAGCAGGACACGTGCAGCTCCTGAACTGTACGGCAATCCTGTTATGAATTTCATGATTGATGAAATAGATGACCCTGCGACGTATGAAGAAGTGATGATGAGCCCTGATTCCAACAAATGGCTAGAAGCCCTGAAATCCGAGATGGAATCCATGTATGAAAACCAGGTTTGGACCTTGGTGGACTTACCTCACGATCGAAAGGCCGTTGAGAATAAATGGATTTTCAAAAGAAAAAATGATGCTGATGGTAATGTGACCATCTATAAAGCTCGACTTGTCACAAAGGGATTTCGACAAATTCAAGGAGTTGACTACGATGAGATATTCTCTCCCGTAGCGATGCTAAAGTCGGTTAGGATTATGTTAGAAATTGCTTCATATTTCGATTATGAAATATGGCAGATGGATGTCAAAGCTGTGTTCCTCAATGGTAATTGATACATTGCAAATGTATCCATAATTTTTTATGTTCCATGCTTGGTTTTATCTACTTTCTTATGTTTTTTCCACACTCTGGAGTACTTTTCAAATGATTTCTTGGACTAACCTATTAATAAGAGCCATAGTTCCAATTGCCTGTTTTCTGCTGTTTTTGATTCCAGGAAAGTCAGAAAATCAATATTCTCGGAATTGGACGGGAAAAAATCCAAAGTTCCTATTTTACCGGAAGACTCACGGAGCCCGAAGCAGAGACGGAGGAGGGCCAGGGCCTGGACACATCATATGCTGGCGCAGGCTAGCCCTGGCCGCGCCACCAGGTGGTGTGGGCCCCTAGCACTCCACCGACCTTGCCTCTTCGCCTACAAGAAGCCTCCCGATGCATAAACCCTAGAAAGTCAAGCCTCCAGCCTCGAAAAGTTCCGTAGCGCCGCCGCCACCAAAGGGGAGATTCGGGCGACAGAAAGTCTCTGTTCCGGCACCCTGTTGGGACGGGGACGTGCCCCCGGAGCCATCTCCATCGATCTACACCACCATCTCCATCAGCGTTGCTGATTCCCAGGATGAGGAGGGAGTAGTTCTTCCTCGAGGCTAAGGGTTCTACCGGTAGCTATGTGTTCATCTCTCTCTATGCATGATCATATTGTGATCATGAGCTTGTAATCTATAGATCTACCTTGCTACTCAAGTGCTTTATTGGATCTCTGCTCTCCCCATGTGTGTGAAAGTGACAGCATGCTCACCATGGTGGCACTTAGGCTAGAGATTACAAATACTTGTTATGAGTTATATTTGGAGTTGGATGTCTTTATGAAATTGTGGTATTTGTTGGAACCATCTAGTGCTCAAGGTGACAGTGTGGGGTTATCTAGATGGGAAAGGCTTACTTTGAGGTTAGCTGTTATAGCCCTACCAACGATTAGAGTGTCCAACCGGAGAGTAGTTAAGAGTAGTATCATGAAGGTAATATATTTATATGAGAATGTTCACTAGTGAAAGTATGATCCCTAGGCCTTGTTTCTAAGCATTGATACACTGTTTGCAATTAGATCTGTTACATGTTTGCTTACTTCCATCTTTATTTCAGTTTGCATTTAGTCTCTTCCACGCCATCAAGTTATTTTCTAGCACCGTTATCTTATATCCATGCCACTTGTATTTCACTATCTCTTCGTCGAACTAGTGCACCTATACACCTGAAAAGTGTATTGGGTGTGTTGGGAACACAAGAGACTTCTTGTATCTTGATTGCAGGGTTGTTTGAGAGGGAATACCTTTGACCACTTCCTCCCTTAGTTCGATAAACCTTGGGTGATCCACTTAAGGGAAAACTTGCTGCTGTTCTACAAACCTCTACACTTGGAGGCCCAACAACTGTCTACAAGAATAGAAGTGCATAGACATCAAGCTATTTTCTGGCTCCGTTGCCGGGGAGGAAAGGTAAAAGATTATTCACACCGGAGGATTAAAGAAGAAGAACCTCCCACGGCAAACGCCTATTTTTTCTGGTGTGAGTACTCGAAGTTATTTCCTTTAGATTCTGCAATTTTGTATTTTTGTTTCTTGTTTTCACTAGTTAGGCTTAATGGAAAACAACAACAAAATTAGAGAGCTTTATAGTATTTATCTTGAGTTAGGACAGAAGTGTTTGAAGAGAAAATTAAAAAACCTATGGAACTTTATTTGCATGCTAATAGAAATGTTGTTAGTATGAACTCTTTGGACACCATTATTTCTAATACTATGGAAAACTCTAAGCTTGGGGAAGCTAATTTTGATGAGTATGATCTTTTTAGTCCCCCAAGCATGGAGGAGAAAATTTACTTTGATGATACTATGCCTCCAATATATGATGATTACAATGATGAATATGAGATTCTCAGTCCACCTACTATTGAGAAGGAAATTAATTATGATTACAATATGCCTCCTATATTTGATGATTATGGTGATGAGAATAATAATGATAGCTATTTTGTTGAATTTGCTCCCACTATAATTAATAAGAATGACTATTCTTATGTGGAGAGTAATAATTATTATATGCATGTGGCTCATGATAATAATGTTTTATGTGATAGTTATATTGTTAATTTTATTCATGATGCTACTGAAAGTTATTATGAGAGAGGGAAACATGGTTTTATGCATCTTAATAATATTAAGTTTCCCCACTTTATGTTGAAAGTCTTGAAGTTGCACTTGTTTTGCTTTACTATGCTTGTTGCTTTGTGCTTTCATCACTTGTTTCTTTACAAGATTCCTATTCATAGGAAGTGGGTTAGACTTAAATGTGTTTTGAATTTGCTTCTTGATGCTCTTTTTTTTACTTCAATTCATATTTCTTATGTGAGCATCTTGTCAAACTATCATGCCTAACTTAAAGGACCTAAAGAAAAGTACTTATTGGGAGATAACTCAAAAGTTTTAGATGAGTCTTGGAAGTTATTACCTCTGTAATAACCGCTCCTTATCCTTTTTATTTGCTTTTTGTGCCAAGAGTAACCTCTAATGAGAGAGAAGTAATGATTGGGAAAGTTCCTGTCCCGAAACAGATTTCTGTGCTTCACCGTAAAAACTCGTGTAAAATCTCGGTACGTCCTTTTGAGGTGTGAATTTTTGTGCTTATGCCCCAGGTTGTTATCTAACTTTCGTTAGTTCAACACTTTTCGATTTGAGCAACAGAAGGTCTTCGAAAAAATTCGTCTTTACCTGCTGGTCTGTTTTGACAGATTTCTGCCATTATTTGCATTTGCTTCTTGTTGTTTCCTTTTTGAGTTATTTTGGGAATTGAGCTTTCTGAGGGAAGTGCTACAGTAGCTAGTGTTCTAATGGAAGTTTATTGGCGTTGGAACTGAACCTTAAGACTTATTATCTTGAGTGCACTAATGTTGCTAATAAAGATTGTGTGAAGTTTAGTATGAAGGAAAAATTCCAGGTGTATGGAAGGAATGAGTAATGAGATGAAGGATGGACTAAAGCTCAAGCTTGGGGATGCCACGCATGTCACCCCAAGAAATATCCAAGAAGTACAAGTGTCAAAGCTTGGGGATGCCCAAGGCATCCCCTTCTTCATCAATAAAAATCCCAGTTTTCTTCCAAACGCTTCATTTTTATTGTTTCATGCACAATTGTGTTGTTCTTGGAGTGTCTTTGTTTTTGTTTTTAGTTTTTCGTTTGCTTGGTTTGATAAGTTTTCTGAATAAATTGGTTGAACCCCCTCTTTCATACATTGGTTTTCAAATAAGTTGGTTTGGATTGGAGAAGAGTAGGAAATGTTCATGCTTAAGTGGTAAAGAGAGTTTGTTTTTGACTGTGGCCTATGCTTTGTCATGCCATGCTTGATACTGTTTTGGCTTTATGCTTAGTATTCTTTGTTGTAGCATGACTTGTTATAAACAATTGAGATTTCTTAATGTGCCTTGGATGAATCATGCGTTGTTTTAGCATATTAAAGCATAGTATTGTGGTATTCTCCTTTGATGCTATATTTGGGTTGACTTGGCGCATGCTCACACCATGTTATGACTATTCCAAGTCACCATAGCCTTGATGATCCTTTAGTTTTCAATTTGTAGTATCACTTTATGCTTTGATCAATGATGTTTTGTCGCTCTGCATGATTATGGCCATTATTGCTCTCTTAGTTTGTCGCTCCCAGTCTTTTGCTAGCCTCCACAACCAAGTATGAGTTCCACTCATGCATCCAACTCCCTAAACCAAGTTATTCCAAAGAGTCCACCATACCTACCTATTAGCTTATGCTATTCCAAGTATATTCATGCTTTTGTTTACCTTCCAAATTAAACTTGTTATGAGAAAACTAGTGATTAAAGCTCTCACGAACTTGATGGCACACTTTACTTTTTTGCATTTAATAAACTTGAACCATTGGGTCCTTCTTTGTTACGTATATACTTGCGCTTTATAAGTTGAAATTAGCGGAACCATGTTTCATGGGGAACGCTTTCAACATTGGACCTGTACTTTGTACCCCGTTGATATCACGTTCTTTTGCTTACGGATCCCGGCGGTGTGAAATAAAAGTGGAACTTGTAAGATCATGGAGTTTGTATGTGTGTTAGAGAAATGCCTGGGCCGCTAGCCTAAGCCATGCCTAATCATGGTGGAAACTTGCAGCATCACCATAATGAGCACTCTATGAAGCATCCTCAATAAAAACCTATGCAAATAGCAAATAAAAAGATCATTGAGATGCTCATTGTCTGCTTGCCTTGTCATTTTGATTATGGGAAAGCTCCCGTATCATGTGCAAGGGGTACCCCGTTGGCGGTTCTTAATGATACGCATGTAGTTACAATGACAAGAGCTTACTCGTGACTGAAGTTGAGTAGCATGAGGATCGGTCTTCGTAAGTAAGGGGCATGAGATTTTGGTTTATAACTTGTCAAGCATATCCTCTTAGTTGTGTCACTTTAACCTTAATCACCTTAAAGATGCTTATGATAGGGGCAATGAGAGCTGAAAGCTATAAGTACCATAATTTTTGGACACTCTTTATGAGACTTCAATCCCTACTTCCTTTTATAAAGGCCTTTCTTCCACCATTACATTGAGTCTCCACCTTCTATCTTTATGCACCTACTTTGAGAGCATAGTGGCCATTCTTAGTTTTATGTGCATTGTCCCAAGACTAGTTGATTGATGCATAACTTGATATTGCTTGTTTTAAACTATTTGTATCTAGTCACTATTATAAACTTTGAAGGTGTCCTATGCATTTATATTTTCTACTCTATGAGGGACAAGCTGAATGCCACTATGCTATGTTTTCTTTATGTGAAACAAACAAACGTCTTGCAAAGCATTGTTATTCATGAATCTTTTGTTTGTGCCTTTTCATGTTGCAACATAGTTTCTTTGTCTTATTGCTAGAACTTTGTCTTTCATGTTATGATTGAAGTACTATGATCCCAGCTATCCATGTTTTACAAATACTTTGATCAAGTTTATGATGGTGCATGTCACCTCAAAAATTATTCTTTCTTTTTATCACTTACCTACTCAAGGACGAGCAGGAGTTACGCTTGCGGATGTTAATACATTGCAAATGTATCCATAATTTTTGATGTTCCATGCTTGGTTTTATCTACTTTCTTATGTTTTGTCCACAATCTGGAGTACTTTTCATATGATTCCTTGCACTAACCTATTAATAAGAGCCACAGTGCCAGTTGCCTGTTTTCTGCTGTTTTTTGTACCAGGAAAGTCAGAAAATCAATATTCTCGGAATTGGATAGGACAAAAGCCAAAGTTCCTATTTTACCAGAAGACTCACGGAGCCTGAAGCAGAGACGGAGGAGGGCCAGAGCCTGGCCACACCATAGGGTGGCGCGAGCTAGCCCTGGCCGCGCCACCAGGTGGTGTGGCCCCCTGGCACTCCACCGACCTTGCCTCTTCGCCTATAAGAAGCCTCCCGATGCATAAACCCTAAAAAGTCAAGCCTCCATCCATGAAAAGTTCCGCAGCACCGTCGCCACCGAAGGGGAGATTCGGGGGACAGAAAGTCTCTATTCCGGCACCCTGCCGGGACGGGGAAGTGCCCCCGGAGCCATCTCCATCGATCTCCACCACCATCTCCATCACCGTTGCTGATTCCCATGATGAGGAGGGAGTAGTTCTTCCTTGAGGCTAAGGGTTCTACCGGTAGCTATGTGTTCATCTCTCTCTATGCATGATCATATTGTGATCATGAGCTTGTAATCTATAGATCTACCTTGCTACTCAAGTGCTTTATTGGATCTCTCCTCTCCCCATGTGTGTGAAAGTGACAGCGTGCTCACCATGGTGGCACTTAGGCTAGAGATTACAAATACTTGTTATGAGTTATATTTGGAGTTGGATGTCTTTATCAAATTGTGGTGTTTGTTGGAACCATCTAGTGCTCAAGGTGACAGTGTGGGGTTATCTAGATGGGAAAGGCTTACTTTGAGGTGTGTTGTTATAGCCCTAGCAACGATTAGAGTGTCCAACCGGAGAGTAGTTACGAGTAGTATCATGAAGATAATATATTTATATGAGAATGTTCACTAGTGAAAGTATGATCCCTAGGCCTTGTTTCTAAGCATTGATACACCGTTTGCAATTAGATCTATTACATGATTGCTTGCTTCCATCTTAATTTCAGTTTGCCTTTAGTCTCTTCCACGCCATCAAGTTAGTTTCTAGCACCGTTATCTTATATCCATGCCACTTGTATTTCACTATCTCTTCGCTAAACTAGTGCACCTATACACCTGACAAGTGTATTGGGTGTGTTGGGTACACAAGAGACTTCTTGTATCTTGATTGCAGGGTTGTTTGAGAGGGAATACCTTTGACCACTTCATCCCTGAGTTCGATAAACCTTGGGTGATCCACTTAAGGGAAAACTTGCTGATGTTCTACAAACCTCTGCACTTGGAGGCCCAACAACTGTCTACAAGAATAGAAGTGCATAGACATCAGTAATATTGAAGAAGAGTTGTATATGATACAACCTAAGGGTTTTGTCGATCCTAAGGATGCTGATAAGGTATGCAAACTTCAGCGATCCATCTATGGACTGAAGCAAGCATCCCGGAGTTGGAATCTCCGCTTTGATGAGGTGATCAAATAGTTTTGATTTGTCCAAACTTATGGAGAGGCTTGTATTTACAAGAAAGTAAGTGGGAACAATGTAGCATTTCTAATATTATATGTGGATGACATATTATTGATTGGAAATGATATAGATCTTTTAAACAGTGTTAAAAGTTATCTAAACAGCAAATTTTCGATGAAAGACCTTGGGAAGCTTCATATATACTAGGCATTGAAATCTATAGAGATAGATCAAGAAGCCTAATTGGGCTAGCACAGAGTACATACATTGATAAGATATTAAAGAAGTTTAATATGGACGAAAGTAAGAAGGGGTTCTTACCTATGTTGCAAGGCAAGACATTGAGTAAGACTCAAAGTCCGGCTACGGCGGAAGAAAGAGAGATAATGGATAAGATCCCCTATGCCTTAGCCATAGGCTCTATAATGTACGCCATGCTATGTACAAGACCGTATGTGGCACATGCTATTAGTTTGACTAGTAGGTACCAATCTGATCCAGGTTCAGAACACTGGATAGAGGTCACGAATATCCTTAAGTACTTAAGAAGAACTAAGGATATGTTTCTTGTATACGGAGGTGAAGAAGAGCTAGTCGCTAAGTGTTATGTCGATGCTAGCTTTGACATCGATCCGGGTGACTCTAAGTGTCAATCCGGATACGTATTTCTCTTGAACGGAGCAGCAGTTAGTTGGAGGAGTTCCAAACAACCTGTGGTGGCTGGATCAACGACGTAGGCGGAATATGTTGCTGCTTCAGAAGCGACGCAGGAAGCGGTTTGGATGAAGGAGTTCATAACGGAACTAGGTGTGGTTCCTAGTGCATTGGACCCAATGGTGATCTATTGTGACAACAATGGAGCCATAGCCAACGCCAAGGAAACAATGTCTCACAAGAATTCCAAGCATATTAAGTGCCGGTTTCACTCCATCCGCGAGCATGTCAAGGATGGAGACATAAAGATTTGTAAAGTACACACAGACCTGAATGTAGCATATCCGTTGACTAAAGTTCTCCTTAGGGAAAAACATGATCAACACCAGAACTCCATGGGTGTTAGATTTATCACTATGTAAACTAGATTATTGTCTCTAGTGCAAGTGGGAGACTGAAGGAAATATGCCCTAAGAGGCAATAATAAAGTTGTTATTATGTATTCCTTGTATATGATAGATGTTTACTTTTCATGCTATAATTGTATTGATAGGAAACATCAATATATGTGTGTTTGATAAACAAAAAGGGGTTCCTAGTTATGCCTCTCTTATAGACTAGCTCGTTGATTAATAAGATGATCAAAGTTTCCTGATCATAGACATTGGATGTTGTTAATAACGAGGTCACATCATTTGTGAAATGATGTGATGAACATTCATGCGAAGTATATCATTATGATCAATGTCATTATGTTTATATTTCTATAACATCATACGAAGTAATCTTAGTCCTTAGACCATGAGATCATGTTAATTGCAAACACCGGAAGAGTATCTTGATAACATCAAACGTCACACTGTAACAGGGTGACTATAAAGGTGGGTTCAGTGCTACGAAGGTGTTATGTTGAGGCTCATGGATCAAGAGTGGAATTTGTCAATCCCAATGATGTATAGATATACTTTGGGCCATCTCGGTGATATCACATTAACATAGCTTGCAAGAAAGTGATGTGATCACTAGAATGTTATATCACGGGAACGAGAAAAGAGTGCATGTTGGTAACGAGATCAAACTAGGTATTTGGATACCGATGATCGAATCTCGGACATGTATTATATCATGAGACAAAGGGATTAATTTACTAGCATTAAAGGTTCTCACGATCACAGAAGTCATCGTTGAATGTGCAGGAGTCAGTATGGATCTCTAGGTCCCGCTTCTGATTATTGATCTGAGAGGAGTCTCAATCATGTTTGTATTATTCGCGAACCATAGGGTGACACACTTAAGGGTTGCCGAACACCATTTAGGAGCATATATGTTTCAGACGAAAGGATTGCAAAGCGCAGGAATTGTTTCGATAGAAACCAGAATTGTTTCGGGTGAAATTGCAGAAAGTGGTTCTGCATGTGATATTGAAATGTTGCAAGGGGTTTTATGTGAATGTTTGTTAATTAAAGTAATTAACAAAATTCTGAATAAAATAAATAAAAGAGTTTTATTAATTGAGAGTTGCATTAAATTTGGTGGAAATTTAATGCATGTGAGTGCAATTTTGGGTGGAGTCAAAATTGATGTGAGTGGAGCTTCCACCACATGAATGAGGAAGAGGTGGGGGCACCCTCCTTGGCCGCTGGCCATGGTAGGGGAGGAGCCCCCTCTCCTATAAAAGGCCCCCCTCTCCTCCCTCACAAAGCACACCTCCTCGTGAAGGATCTCTCTCCCCCTCTAGATATTTCCCCATGGTCTCGGATTAGCGAGATACATGTTCCCGATGGCCTTGCGTCTGGAAGGAGTTGCTGCTTCCGCTGATTCACTGGAGCGAGGAGGTGGAGGTTGTCCGGTGGCTTGAACGTGTGTGCGAGGACGGATGCGCTGCTGATTTGCGGCGCTCGTACTTCCACACAATCTTGAGATCGGCAAGCGTACGACTACATCATCCACGAGTTCCAACTCGTTAACAAAACTCTGTTGTCTTCGATGGTAAGTTCTCCATGGATGTATATCCACCCGTTGCTATGTATCTAGTAGATAGATCTTGGCGTATAGTTCTCTTCGTAGGAATTTTTTGTTTTCTATGTTGCGAACCCAACAGGCGGTGAGGTCATGGCTACTCGCTAGTGGTCATAGGAGAGGGCGGCGCAGCATGTGGCGTCTTGTCCATGGTCGATCGGCATGACATGCTCGTTACGGTCATGGCACTAGCGCAGGGGGCGAGTGAGGTTGCTCCATTGCACGGCCAAGGTACTGGGGTGATCGTGCGTGATTTATTGGATTGATTGTAGTACAAGAGATGATCAATTGATTGATCAAAACAATAGATAGTTGTTGAGTTTGTACTTTGTCTGCTAAGTGTTCGACTAAATGGCCACATGAACTTAATCTTTTAATTATTCCATGATTTTTAATGGGTGAGATGGTCACATACTTGGTAGTCTCTGGTTCCTAGGAATTGTCAAATGGTGTTGGTTTGAGTGGTTTCGTAAAATGATGATCTATGTACCTACACTTGATTTAATTTTGAACTGCCTCTCATATAGCTTTAAAAATAGTTTATGCAAGTTTTTCAAGTGTGCTTGGGTTCATTTTGACTTGGTCTAACAAGGGGTGAAAAGAATTAGAATTGTTTCTATTAGAAATCTGTTACTAGAGATGGCCAAAGTAGGCTAGTGGTTAACTTTGGCCAAAGTGACCATATGATCATATGCTTCATAAATGGTTTTCAGGCTAGTGGTTAACTTTTGCCAAAGTGACCATATGATCATATGCTTCATAAATGGTTTTCTTTTTATTTGATTTTGCTTGGAAAAGATCTAGATGATGTGGTAATCATTTTTAAACTAATCCGTATCATTTCTAGCAATCAAACATGGCAAATGCAAGCATTCATGCATTAATAGAAATCACACATGCATTCATATAAGGTTTAATACTAAAGTTTTTGTGAACCCTAAACTTGAATGATTAGAACTTGATAAGCTTGTTTAATATTTTTGAGGTGTTACAGTAACATCCATGAACAACTTATGAGCTACGTATTAAGAAATTGAGACCAGTTTTTGATTCATGTCTAACTAACTTATGCCAACGTATAATTGGAATAAAAACTTGCGAGCTGAAGTAAACACAAAATGCCATAAGAACTAGGTAAAAAAAATTCCCCATGAAAATTACAACTCATTAAAAACTAACGATTCCTCATGGCTAACATTAAAATTCAGGTTCCAAGAGGACATGAAGCTAGTATCGTGGTACCATTACAGACAAACAAGGCACAAAAAGTACGAAGTTGCGTCGTTGACAAGCCGCTCTGGTGGGTACGGAGACAGGACATACCAGGTGACCGCGGACGTATTATAAGGCACATACTCATGCGAGTTCTACAAGTTCGAGAGGGATGGGATTCTGTGCTGCCATGTCATCAGCGCAATGCATCTAAAAGGAATAACACAAGTTCCAGACAGATATATCCTCAGGAGGTGGAAATGGAATGGAGATGAAACACTATGTCAGCATGGTGAATAGGAAATGATGGCTCCTCCAAAGGAGATGTCGCGAGAATCACAAAAAAATATGAGGTTTGTGACGATGAGTATGGGTCTAAACAAGATAACAAAAGATGCAAGCAAAGACAGCGACTACACAAAACTAGTGGATAGACACGGAGTAGATAAGGAGAGAGTGGGATTCTATGAAAAAAGAAGGACGAGGCTGCAAAACAGAGACAGGACATAACAGCCCCCGTGACAACAACGCCTCTCCCAATAAACATCCCAAACTCGCCTACATCAGAATAAACCCCATCTAGATCAGTCATGTCTACATCAGACAACATGTCAGCGGGTTCAAGAAGCATGACTGATGCTCATGACCCACCTAAAACAAAGACAAAGGGACGCAATCGAAAAAACAGGTTCAAATCGCCGCTGGACATTCAATCTGGACCAAGGAAGAAGAAGAAGGTCAATTGCAACATATGCATGGAAGACGGGCACACTTCGAAAGAATGCCCAACAAAACTCGCACACAAAGCCACGACCGCTTGAAAAATGCAATGAAATGACAAAAAACATAGACTGCAAGGAACATGCAATTGGATTTCTAGCGAGAGTTCTAGCATCTCACAAAAAATATTGTCACATTTTCGGTTGTCGTAACATAAAAGCATATTTTGGGGACTAATTATTAGATTTTGGATCATTCGAGATGTGTTTTATTTATATTATTGTATGTTGCAATTATACAATTTGCCACCATGAATTTAAAGCAAATGCAAAAACATATTTTCACATCACAAAAAATAAAAATAAAAGCTATCTACAACATAAGCACATTAAAATGCTAGTATTGTTTGATACAAAATGCTAGGGTGGGTTTTACCTCCTCAAAACCCCCAAACCCCCTTGTATTTGACTGAGAACCTTAATGTTATCCTTGATAAAGGTTTTGGCATCAATATTTGTGTTAAATGGTGTGGAGCTGATCAACTTATACGTCCAAACTTTGTGTGCATGCATCAACAATATCTTGCGGTGATAGGGTCTGGATACCACGACCAAGCTAGCGAACAAAGAACTCCAACACATAGAAACCACGGTCATCACCGCACATTGCAAAAATAGTAAGTAAACATTGGAAAAAGGTTCAGATTTAATGATAATAGAAAAATAAAAATAGAAAACAAAAGGAATATATAATTACCCCGTTTCCTTGTCGTGTCATGTCTGGATAAATGGTGGGAAAATTATATATATGCACCCTTGATCCTGGGTAGTGACATTTCCATGCCCCTTTAATATGGTTGATAATCTTTGATGCATACGCACACAACTCCTCATCATTACCACCACAGAGTGAATCAAGCACCTCAAATCTCTGGGACTTTGTATTGACTGATCTAGCAAACCAGTGCTTCAGAGGGTTTTTATCTTCTCACAGTTTCTGATTAACAGGTAACATCACCTAGTCACAAAAACGGCAGTAAAATACATATCAGAACCAGTATAGAACTGATATAAAACACCAATGTGTTCACCTATACAATGCCAAGATGAAAAACTATGATTAGCATATACAAATAATGCATAGTGAGGAGACTAACGATATCATGGCAAGTAAGCTTGTAGTCAGCGTCAGTTCGGAAAGCTCTCCTGATTAGGGGATGGTCATAGTCACCATCCATCAGCTTCATATTGACATTATAATAGTATATATTTCTCGGGTTGGGGTGGATAATCCTGAAGGAACTCAATGGCTAACATGAGCATATTTGAACCAAGATGAACACATGGTTTGACCTAGGACGCTAGAGACCCAAGTTTAATAAAGCCATTATTCTTCTTCCTTATTATATGATTTCTGTCGAAACATGAACTGTCAACCGAAAATATAGTATAAAAAATATATTATAAAAAATCAATCTAAAATAAGGTTTTTTTAACAGAGTTGCTATGAGACTACATGATAAATAGACAATCAAAAGAAACAAACGAGAAACATAGTAAAAATTCCATGAATGGTTAATATAGAATGCCATGGATGGTTATCGAAAAATGCTGATGCTTAATATAAAATGATATGGATAGTTAAGTATATAATGACATGGATGGCTAATACAAAAAAGAATCAAAACGGATCCATAAAATTAAAAATGTCATAGATGGTTAAGTATAAATGCCATAGGTTGTGGACTAAAAAGTGCCAACATAAAGAAGAAAGAATAAGTAAGGGTAAAAAATCTATTAGGTTAAAAATGCCATAGATAGTTAAGTATAAAATGCCATAGGTGGTGAAATAAAAAGGTGCCAAAAGAAAGAATAAGTAAGGGTAAACAAATTGTTAGGTAAAAAATATCATAGATGGTTAAGTATAAAATGCCATAGGTGGTGAACTAAAAAATTGCAAAAAAGAAAGAAAATAGAATAAATAAGGGTAAAAAACCGGTTAGGTAAAAAATTCCATAGATGGTTAGGTATAAATGTCATAGCTGGTGAACTAAAAAGTGCCAGAGAAAGAAGAAAGAATAAGTAAGGATAAAAATATCTATTAGGTCAAAATGCCATGGATGGTTAAGTATAAATGCCATAGATGGTGAACTAAAAAGTGCCAGAGAAAGAAGAAAAGAAGAAGTAAGGGTAAATAATGTGTTAAGTAAAAATGCCATAGATGGTTAGGTATTAATGCCATATTTGGTTAACTAAAAAGTGCAAGAGAAACAAGAAAGAATAAGAAAGGGTAAAATCCAGTTAGGTAAAAATGCCATAGATGGTTAAGTATAAATGCCATAGCTGGTGAACTAAAAAGTGCCAAAGAAAGAAGAAACAATAAGTACGAGTAATAAAATCTATTAGGTAGAAAATGCCATAGATGGTTAAGTATAAATGCCATAGTTGGTGAACTAAAATAGTGGCATAGATGGTAAACTAGAAAATGTCATGGGATGAATGATACAAAAATGCCATATATAGTATACAAAGAGTATCAAATACCAATAATCATAAGATAACATGCATAGAAAATGAAGACATCAACTTTGAAAGATATTATAATAGTTCCAGTGTAAGCATTAATGAACACAAAATAACGCATAACGAAATACAATGGAAAAATAAATTCATACTCTTTGATCTTCTTTGCATGCTCACTCTTTTCCCTAGCAGCTCTATATCTTTTCACCATGTTATAAAGATGCTCTTCCTGCTTAGTCGCCGTGATATAGTGCTGGACACCAAACTTTTAGACGTTTTGCTTGACACCCTAGCAGGGAAAACATTAGACATAGGTGTTTTACTTGAGGCACCGAACCTTGGACTTGCAACTGTTATTGTTACATTAGCTGGTGTACACTCTTGGGATTATAGGGGAATGATAAAGAAAATAAAAATGTAAGCAAAAAGAAGTAAGTGTAAAATTATGTTAAGTAAAAACAAAAAATCATAGTTGCCTTGACTTGTAAGGTAAAAATACTAGTCCATAAACAATAAAGTTACCATGTAAAAGTAAGGTAAAAAATAACATCTTGATACAATAAAAATATGTTAGGTAAAATAGATATTCACATTGTTGCCATGATATGTAATGTAGGAACACTAGTACATATGTAGTGAAAATACCATGCAAAAAAGAAAGAAAAACCAACAAGATATCAAAATCACATGCTGAAGTATTAAAAAGCAAAAAGTGTGGACACCTAATCTATAAGGAAAGGTTCACTACCAACATTATTCATTTTTGCATCACATATGCTCGTGGATGCAGGTGGATGCTCCTGATAGTCTGGTACAATAAACAATTTAAACAATCAACAAATTTTCCACCCTTGCAGATATGAAAATGCCATACTAACTGAGTAACAAAAATCTTTATAGCATAACGAGGGATACCCGAATCTACAAGAATTTTCAGGCCATGGACGATCACACCTTCCGAAACAGGCTCTGCCATGGGTAAATTTCTGAGGACATTCAATTCTGGAGGAGCCTTCATATCATTAGAAGGTGGAGTGGTAGGCAACAAACCGAGACTACAGCTCGGAGGGGTAAAGTTCATCGGGTGATTATCAAGTAGCTCTCTCCTTATTCTCATCCTACTGGCAGGCGAAGGGGGCAACGGTCCTCCAGGTGATTTTCCATCTGCTGGTGCCAACTCATCTGACATAGGGTTGACAATCAAAGATAACTATGTCGTAGTAGAAAGTGTAGCACCCGGATCAGGAACAACAACATCGCATCTGATGGCATGCGCAGCGGGACTAGCTGCTAATTCTTTCGTCTTGGACCTTGTAGTACGAGAAGTGCAAAGTTTGGTAGAAGGTGCAGGAATAACAGTAACCCCAACTACATTTACTTTAGTGGCATTTATGGAGGTGCCGACGTTCTGGTCCAATTCATTGGATTTTAAATGGAGCTCCTGGGACAATCAACATGAATGGAAAACTCCTTGAAAGGCGAGATTTTGGTACTATGACCAGCGAATGATTTTTCCAAAGCCTCTGCTGCATGACCTCTACTGAGCCCAAAAGGAGATTTTGTCCTCGAAGTAGATTTTTTAGGAAAGTTGGATCACATTCAGCTATCTTTCTAACATTACCATCATCAACACCCGATGGAGCAAGTACACTAGTAGATGTAGCACCAGTAAGAGGTCCATCACAAACACTAGTTGCAGTGTTGATGGTAGTTGCAGCAATGTTAACTTCAACAACAACATGTTTTAACGTGACAAGCCCTTCTACATCATCAGGGGTAGTTTCCTTCGCAGCGCCCACACCTCCTAATGGAGGAACATCATTTCTTGTAGGTCCAACATCCTTAGCACCAACATTTCCAATCCAGCAGAGCCAGCAGCTGAAACAGGCTGGTCGGGTTAGTAGTTTTGGTAGCCTCAGTAAATTTAACTATCCCACCCTTCTTCCCAACCCACTTTATTTGGCGCCTCTGTTGCTTAACCACATTGACAACATTTGAGGGATCACTATAGTTACACAACAAAAAACACAATTCAGAAATAATGAAAAAGCATGAAAACAAAAATTGCCACCATACAGTAATATAAACCACCAGACATAAAACTTGAACGTACTTAGTGGGCTTCTTCTTCTTTGCAACGCCAAGAGGATCCATGAAATCATCATCTGATTCATCAGGTACAATGTGCTTGTTCAGTCGAGAAGAGAAATGCGGAGCAACCGTAATTTTAATTTCCAATGGTTTCAGAGACGAACGGCTGCACCATGATAGAAAAAAGAGGAGATGATAAACATGGAAAGCATGTAAAATTTTCAAGATTCTACAAAAAAATAGGACATGAATTAAGTGATCGCAGGATACAAATAAATATTGTTAGAGGGGAAGAATAAGATGCCATGAAAGGAGAACATAAACTGCAATGTATGGTTGAACCAAAATGCCATATGTATTTAACTTCAAAAATGATAAGGATGGTTAAAATCAAAATGTCAACGATATATAATATTAAAAAAATGCCATATATGTGCAATGGTAGTAACCATAGACATTGAAATGAAACAACCATGTGAAGTACAAACAAATATAAAAGTTTAAGCAACAACATATCAAAAGTATGAAAATGTCAAAAAAGGAGATAACATACGATTTCTTGGCCTGCTGTGGAACATCAATAGGACTGATTGTTGGAGCATCTTGCACTAGTCTATCCCACGCAGAGACTTAAGCACCTTAGCAGAAACATTTGCAGTCATTTCTGGATTTTTAATCACGGCAGGTTTTGGCTTCGTGCTCTTCATCCGGTGCATCTTAACACAATAAGGGTGCTTCCTAGCAGCGGGCAAGATAGCACTAGAAGGAAAAAAGCAAAAAATACAAAAACTAAAAAAAATAATTTAGGCAAACACAAGATGCTAATATGCATAATTGAAATGCAATGTGTGACTCACATAAAAAATCCAAATACATCATCTAACTAAAAATGCCACACATGACTCACAAAAAGTGCCACTGTATGATGTAAATAAATACCATGGTAATATGAGTGGTACCTACTACTACATTCAGCAGATTTAGATCTAGCCGGTGCAGTCTTAATGTTGAGCTCTTTCGTGACGATGTCTTGACAACCATATCCATCGCTACCAGATCATCAGTTTTCTTCCCATGACATACAAGTTCGTATTTGTCAGCGCATTCATCATCTTCTTCATCGTCATCATTAGCAGTAGAAGCCACACCATCTGAATCACGAGAACCTTTGCCTTGATCATCCAAGATATCCCATGAAATGTATTCCTCATTGCTATCATCAAACACTTCGATAGTGACTCCTTCATTGAAGTCATGATCCATGTACCTCCCACGAGTAAGACGAGAACGTGTGGGAGCTCCATTAGTGAAACAGAAGAACTGTTGCGACATAGATTCACTATTTGTACGGGTCATTCCAGTCACAGATTGCACAAGGCTACCCCATAGAAATGTCAGTCCGGATAAAAACCGACCTAACATTACTTCAACTTTAGCACATACCTGCAAAAAATACACAATTAAAGAGGGCATCAGCTATTAGCACAAAAAAGACATGAAAAAAAGGATGGAATACTTAAAAAGGTTAGAAAGTTGAACATGACGTATCTCAGGATCACAAGTGGATGGGATATTCACATCCATCCACTAATTGAACCCTTCAATTCCACCAAAATAGTTGTAGTTCACTGCACACTCACTTACTAACTACAAGAATGGAAAAAAATCAAAGTGAAAACATGAGTAACCATGAATATTACAAGGAAATGACATCAGGCATAGCACAAAGTAAAGTTGCCCATTGGTTATACTATATGTGCTAGGTACATAAGACATAAAAAATGAACACACATATTTAGCAATACGTATTGGCTGATAAAATGCCATCAGACATCATAATAGTAAGGTTGCCACCAAGAATATAATATATTTGCCAAGAAGATAAATAAGAAATTACCATATAAAAAATAGCAAGCCTACTAGAACACATAAACATAAAGTTGCCAGCTAACTTAAACTAAAATGCTCACTACATTAAATACAACCAACCAAGCTCAAAAATCATTAAGGACAAATAACACTAAAACAATAAAAAATACGTGAAAATAGATGCTACCTCAAGCTTGCCATACACTTTCCCATATTTTGCATCTTCCTTCAAGTCAGTAGATACAACCTTTTCAATCCCACTCATTCGACCAAGCTTCGTAAGAAAACTTTTCCCTTGGGATTTGAAATGAGAAACTATCAAGACACACATGGTTAAGGTAACCTAGCTGTAAAAATGATACCATGAAAAGCACAAAAATATGTTAGGGTAGTACATATGAATTAGCGAATAAAACAAGAAATTACAATAATGAATTTATAGAAAACATTGTGAAAGGGTGAGCCACAATGCGTACACACTATTAGGTGCAGATGGGTTCCCTTATTATACTTCCTACACACAAGTGCATCATGAAGTTTATCAGACACTAACTTGCAGAAGTTCATTTTACTGGCTTCTTTATACCTAGCCTGCACAAAAGTGAAAATGCCATGTCATCTACATATAAAATAACATACGGAGCAAAAACAAACAAAAATGCACATATAGAAAGGTTAACAAAAAGGCATTGCAAAAAGTCCCACGCCATTATAGGATAACATATGTTACTGGCTCTGTAAGACGTCGTCGGGGCTAACACAGTGCACATAAGGTACATAAGATACATCATCTTGAACCTAGGCCCATGCGTCTTCATTTCAGCCAGCTGTTCCCATAGATAAGTGACCTTGGGTTGGAGTCCGCCAATATTAGGAAACAACCATACAAAGATGGTATTCTCAAGCATTCGATCAATGGCATACGGTACATGAATGGGGCCTTTCAAGACACCCAAGGTACAGAACACCAATGCCTCATCAAGCTTAATGCTACCCCTGCATGGAATCACCAAAGTTCGGTTACAGGTGTCATAACGATGGCCAAGCTAGAGACAAATATTTTTTATCTAGATTGGCACATGAAATATTATTCATCGATTTTAAACCCATTTGGACAATTGCATTTTTCTGTTCATCAGTGAATTTGTCATACAGTAAGAATGGGGTCACAGGGGATGCCCTATTCCGCTTCATATCCTGGAAAAATACATGGCACTAATTAGAAGATGATGCCACAATTTAATTAAAAATGTATATATTGGAAGAACAGTTAAGATACTGTGCAATGTGTAGAAAACGCCAGAGAAGAAAAATAAAAGAGCATTACCCCCTCTTCCATAGCAAGGGAACCATCTTCTTCTTTGCATGTTTTTGGAGGCATTGTTCGAAAACCTATACGAGATTAAAGGTGATAAATTCATTAAGCAAAAATGCCAACCAAATCTCCATATAAGTGCCATATATTGTATTATGAAGTAAACATGGAAACCACATTTCGACATGGCAATAAGTAAACAAAAATGCCAACCATAATATGTTATACTAGCCATGTAATGTAAAGTGTGACAATTAATACATTAAAGTAACCATGTAATCGAAAAATCAAAATTACAGTAAACAGCAATTGAAAACACAAGAAATTCATGATGTATGGCAAAAAGTGCCAACAGACAATATAATCGACCGTCACCATAACGCCTATAACAGATGTGGAATGACAAATCCTGCAGGAAGTGGCACTGCATGCATACAAATATGTGATTCAACACACCGACTACACAAATCCTCTGTACTAAGATATTAATCTGATAGAAACAGAGCATGTACCACATGAAATCCTCTATGATGATGAGCATGATTTCCGGCAAATGATAGAACCTAAACCCTAGTGAGAAATCCAATTACACAACCGCCTAGCAGTTCGAATCATATAGCTACCGCAAGGCGCTTAAATCCACGGATCAACAAATACAAGGAGGGCACGCACGAATGGATACTAGAAAAAGGGACATAATCGATACCCACAAATCCGAACACCCCATTGCGAAATCTAGCCATGGAAACACAAAACGGAGTTCGAATCGCAGTAAACTATCACTAGAAACACAAATTAGTCTCACATTTCGGAGGAATGGATGGATTTCACCGCCGATTCCGTACAGAACAGTAACACCCACGAGGAAAATGCGGGCGTAAAGAGGGGGAGAAGAGGAAATACCTCAACTACGACGAGCGGCGGGCCTCTACGCAAGAAAAGCACGCCAGGAACTACGCCGGCGACCGCCGGAACAGGAGGGGACGGGGGAGGCGACGAACTCGGAGAGTGTAAGCGGGAGGAAGTAACGGCAATGATGATTTAGGTAAAATTTCTAGGAACCATCACGCAATGGGATTAACAAGCAAACGACACTGTCGGACCGGCCCACGTCGTGCTCGTGCGAGTTCCGCGGAGCGACGCTGAGCAGTTCCACGCCATGTCGGATCCTACGTGGTACACACGGGTACACCCGACCAGCGATGAAGCTCTGCGAACGCTAGCGATTGCGTCGTCGAGCCACGACGCAAGATTCAACATGTTTGCTCCTTCGATTTTAGGTTTAGGTTTATGATTGAAGCAAAATTCCCACGAACAAACTGCTGATTGTTTTTTAAAAATTTCTATGTTCCTCCAATAGTGGCGGCCACTTCTTACAAGGATGCACAGGTGATGGAGGTGATGATGGAGCTAACCAGGAAGATCTATCAAAGACACTCATTTACCTCGGTCCCCGTCGGTGCAGCGACGTTCCTCTAGTTTATGTGTTGCCTGTGAAACTTGGTTGGTTATGTACTGTTTTACACGCTACCCTGTTGTAATCGAATGTTCGGTAGTTGTAAGTCTGGAACCTTGGGTTTCCGGAGGCTTTATTAATTTAAAGAGAGATGCATTTTATCTAAAAAATACTCCTTTCAATTTTAAAATATAAGATGTTTTAAAGGATTTTATCTAAACTTCTTTTAGCGTATAGATTCATTTTTTTCGAAATGGAGGTATTACCCCCGGCCTCTGCATCAAAAAGATGCACACAGCCTGCTTTATTTATTATTCAACGAAACCTTACAAAGAAAATACAAAGATCAATGAGCCACCTCTCAAAAAACAACTTGATAAAGGGGTGACCGTGTCAGAACACTCTAACCGCAACACCAACACATCATCAACATACCGGAGGTCTCGAAAACCGCCCCACGACGGGTCAGGAGCACAAACCGGTCCAGCTGATCCGTAGCACACACTATCGTGCATGCTGAATCTCCTGCTGCCGCCGTCTTCCGCCAACCCATCTTCAGGAGAGATCGATGCAAAGACCTTGCAAGGCCTGCCATCGACGCCGCCATGACGCCAGATGGCACCACCGCCATGCGCACTTCCATCAACAAGCACGCGCGATCGCCACCGAGACCTCTCGGTGCCATGCCGCCAGGTCTCGCCAACCGCCGTAGCTAGAGACCGCCAGAAGACTGTCGTCCGCAACACCTACCGCACTAGGCATGACTGAGCGTAGCACCTAGCGGTTAGGAATGACTTGACATCTCCACTAGAGCCTCCGTGCAAGATGAAGCCGCTCCACCACCAGCCTCTGCCATCCAGTTCTACACCACAAGCAAAGCTCTCAACAGAGAATACGACACCAAAGCGCCGCCATTGCCTGATCCGGATAACCAGATTAGGGTTTCCCCCAAAGCAGCAGGAGTGGCCATGACCTGTAGCCGACGTCTGTTCCAAAAACGATGCCCTCAAGAGGGGAACCGACGCCAAGCGCCGCCATCATCCGATCCAGGAGACCCAGATCTGGGGTTTCTCCCGGAACAGCTCGAGTAAAGTGATGACACCAGCGAAGATGATGCCTCCAACAAGGTAGCGACGTCGAGTGACGCCGCCATCGTCCACCAAGATCAGAGTCAAGGCTCGGTTTTCACCGGCTGCCATGTCCCCTCTATACTCGACGCTGACTAGAAATCCACCACCGGAGATCGGTGTGAGATCCCGAGATCCTCCACACCAGATCAAAAACGGAGGGAGTATGAAGGATATAGATTCATTTAGGTTTGGAGTGGACATACGCACTAAAAGGATATAGATACACTCCTTTTACAAAGCTAAACATCTTATATTTCGAAACGGAGGGAGTATGAAGTAATTTCTTTTACGCACTTCTTCCATTCTACTGCAGTATCAATTGAGAAATTGCTGGTGAGATTTATGTGCTCGCTACAACATTCCTGGTGCATAATGGCACATCATTCTTCTTCTGCCATTCAATTACTCGTCAAGATATAGATGATGGTCGACTCAAGATATATAATATGTGTGTCTGATCAGTTTATTTCACCAAATAATAAGCACTGGCAACAGCAGCATCTAAAGCATTGGACCTGCCATCTTCCTATGATTTGCAAAACAAAGAAAGGAACCTGCATTCTCTAATTCATCGTATGTACTACTATGAAGAGAAGGGGCAAAATTTACCAATCGAAAACAAAGCATGTGCAAAAACCCTCTGCAAAACCCTCTCAGTCCCACTCGTCGCCGGAGATGATGTCTTCCTCATCCTTGGGTGGCCGGACTACCGTCACCACCTCAGCTGCGGCCTGGCTGATGCCTTCCTCCAACAGCTTGTTGCCCCTCTCCACTACCAGCTTTCCTCCCTTCTCCAGCACGTATATCCCCTCCTCCACCACCTCCTTCCGTTTCCGGTTGGCCACGACCAACACCCTCTCGTTCTCCGCGGACCGCCACGGCAGAACCCGCCCGTCCGCCAGCTCGATGACCACTGCCTCGTCGGCCACCGCCATGACAGGGGCCCATCCTGGCAGCACCGCCCACCGCGCCCACCCCTTGTCCACCTCCACGATGCCGAGGTCGGCGTCCGTCTTGCTCCTCCTCGGTGCGAGATCCACGGCTTCGACGCCGTCCGTCTCTTTTACCACAGGCAGCAGCAGCACGATGGAGGCTTCAGAGATCTCTCCGTACATGAGCCGCACCACCGGCACCGCAGGCCGCGCGTTGACGTCCTCCTCAGGCTCCTCCACTTCCTCTCCGGCTGCCTTCCTGATGGCTCTCTCCATCTCGAGCTCCACCCGCGCCCTGGCCGACTCGGTCTCGACCACGTCGAGGGAGCGCTCCAGCTCGGGGATGCGGTCCTCTTTGGCGATGGCCTCCCGCGAGAGCCGGAAGCGTGCGTACGCGAGGCAGTCCCCGGCGGAGTGCCTGTCGAAGGCGTCCCAGCCTTCGTCGCCGCGGCGCTGCGGGAAGTCCTTCATGGAGCGCGCGAGCTCGCGCACGCCCTTGGACTCGAGGTTCCTGGCGATGGCGTGCTCGGCGGCTTTGAGGCGCTGGCGAGCGTTGAGGAAGCGGAGCTCGTAGAGGAGCTCGGGCCCTCCGTAGGAGTCGAAGTGGTGGAGGAGATCGGCGGGGAAGTCGTCGGAGATGAGGGAGTCGCGGACCTGGGAGGCCACAACGAGGCGGTTCTGCTCGACGCCTGACATGCCGGTGGCCTCCTCGATGGAGGCCGGGGTGAAGCCCTCGCGGAAGAGGGAGGAGATGAGGGGCGCATACTCGTACCAGCGGCCCATGCGGTCGCGGAGCACGGCGAGGCGCTCGGTGAGGTCGAGGTTGCGGAAGTTGGCGGGGAGCGGGGATATAGGCGGGTGGAAGGGCTGGTAAAGCTGGGCCGGTGCCGTCGGGGGCGGAGTGCGCGGGAGCCTTCCACCGCCACCACTGCCTCCGCCTCCGCCGCTGCTACCGGGGAGGATGAGCTTGCCGCCATTTGGGGGGCTGCCCCGGGGGGCCCCACCGCCGCCGGGGAGGATGAGTGCGGCGATGGTGAAGGTGCATCGGCGTCGGCGGTGGAGGGCGGTGGGCAGCAGGGGCTTACGGTGGCGCGGGCCGGTGGAGGCCGGGTGGGGTTGGGAAAGGGAGAGCATGGTGGTGGTGATAAGAGAATGGATCGAGGAAAGCAGAGGAAGCGGGGCAGCTTATCTCATTCTCAGCTGGTCTCGGCTCGAGGGATGGACGGGGGGGGGGGGAACCGGTTCAGTTATCGTTGCTATTCGGACCTGAGCAAAACCGGTTTCGGCATATTCCGGCCGGCACGGACCTGGGCACCACCGCACCGACACCGTATAGCAAAGGTACAATACAATCTGAGGGACCCAAGTTTAAAACAATTTCACGCAATGAACTCTCGCCTTCACAGGACTAACTCTTTTTTGCAACACTATGAGACGTGGCGTCGCACCCTGAAGCGCAACGCCATAAGCTATGGTGTCGCACAATCTACCAGCATGGCCTCTTGGGCCCCGACTCCGTAAGTGCGGTGTCACAGCTAACGGGCGCCGCACTGTGTAGTGTAAAACCATCAGGCGTGGGGCCACACTTTGCATCTTGGGTTACCCCGGCCAGCCCGACCTAGCCCTCATTTCTCTCCATCTCGAGCTAGAATACAGCAGTGGCGGCGGCGGCTGGTCTCCTCTCTCAAGGCCCTCCATCTTATTGGCTAAATTGGAAGCTTCTCTCCGTGGATTTCGATCCCCACAAGTGCCTAGAGGTATTCTTCCTCTTTTTTTTTGTTTTCACTCATTGAGTTCCTGTTTTGACCCATATCTTGGAAACTCTAGGTTGTTATGCAAGATGCATGGTAGATTGTTGTTGCATTGGCATAGGAGTTGGGTATTGTGTTAATGTTAGCATGGGTATCTATTGAGTATGTTGAACATGGTATTGTTGTTTTTGATTATCTTAGGAATGTCAAGAATTGTTCATGTTCACCATGTAGACAATAATGCAATTTTTAAAGGTAATATAGAACCGGATCCGGACGAGCTTGACTTGGTGTTTGAGTGTACCCCAACCTACGTCGAGGTCTTGGAGCAAGTGAGGATTGAATTGAAATGGACGGACCTAAATGATGTTGTTGAGTTGGAGGGAAGATATAATGTGGGTTTGAGAATGCATATCCATTGGAAGACCATGCCTATCTTCCTTTGAGTCCCATTGGGTTGCATTCAAGGAGGTAGTGGCCGAATCAATAGACAAGGCTCTTGAGCTATTTGCCACCAAGAAGGTTGATAGTAATTTGCAGTTGGACTTGAACGGTCTTGCCTCCCCATTGGATTCTAGGAGTCCTCCACCCTTAAACCAAGAGCTATTGAGTGAACCTCCTTTGATCCAAACATTGAGCCTGATTTCAAAGGAGCAATACGAAGTAATGGAAGAGGACAATGATGATTGTGGGTGTGATGAGAATGATGTTGAACTCCACAACAACAATGTTGGAGATTTGGAGAAATATATTACACAAGAGAATATGGACCGTGACATCTTGTATACTCGAGGCTATGCATCGGACTCAGATGATGATAGTTCCGAAGAAGATGTTGACGAGGAGGGTTCATGGCTAGAGAGACCGAAATCCACGATACCATAGTGTGGCGGGACCATCGGGTGCCTTTGTTTTGTGATCTTAGTCTTGCGGATGAAGCCACATTTGATGGTGAAAAGGGCGTAGTCCTTGTACCAAGGAGAAGTTTTTTTTGGGATGATAATCACGAGAATAATGGCTTTTCTTGCGATCGAGGTTCAAGACCTCGTTGGAATTTAAGAAATGGCAAAGGACTTCTTGGTTAAGCATCATCGTCCTTACACGGTGGTGCACTCGGACGTGAAGAAGCGTTACATGATTAAACGCGAGGAGGATGGATGTCCATGGATTGTGCGTGCAAGACCATTCAAGGGAGGTCCCAATTGGCACATATCTAGTTGTGTATCAACTCACATGTGTCGAGGCTGGATGGTGGATGGCAAGGATGGAAAGCACGAGCACCGACAACTCATATCCGAGTTCCTTGCTTATAGGCTTTCCAATGACATCGCGTCATTTCCAATAATGAGCATCAAGATGGTCATGAAGCTTGTGAAAGCCCTCTTTCACTACGAGGTGAAGTACGGGAAGGCATGGAAGGCAAAGCAAGCCGCATTAAAGATGTTGTACGGTGATTCTGAGGAATCTTATAATCGAATCCCTAGGTTGTTGGGAGAGATGGCCAATGCTAACCCGGGGCATGGTTCATGTGATCGAACCTTATGGGAACAAGGCAAGGATAATAAGCGGAAGAACAGTTCGACAAGGATAATAAACAGAAGAACCTTATGGGAACAAGTCCTCCGATGCATGCGAGGAAGCTTTCGAGATGTACCCTCGTGGAGAGAAGGGAGAGGGTTTGTTAAGAATCAGACCCTATGGTTAAGGTGGGTTTCGAACTTGCTAGGTTGTCGTGACCCCGAGGTGGCAATACCGTCCCAGTCACGATCCAACACGCCCCTAACCATGCGGCTTCACAACTTATGGCGTTGCTCTTCAGGGTGTCGCGCCACGGTTCACGGTGTTGCAAAAAGGGTTAGTCTCATGAATTTTTTCTGGCGATAGTTCATTTTATGAAAAAAAATTAACCTTGGGTTATTTTTGTCCAAATTTCCCAATGTGATTGAGCAAATCTAGCAGATCTTGTAAAAGTCGGCATATAAAACAGCCCCTGCTCCACCCTCCTCACGACTCCTGCCTCAGAGCCAGGGACAGGTAGCCACTCCCGCTGGCCACGGCGGGCCACCTCCACCTCTGCTGTTGAGGCGCGGGGAAGCTACTCGGCGGCATGGCTAGCTGTTCCATGTGGCTGAAGACGGAGGAGGAGGATCGGAGGGGATGAATTTGACAGATTCCGAAGAAAGTTCGGCGAGTCCCAAGTCGGAAGGGCACCGGTGCATCCTGAAATTTCCCTTCCATCAAACTACCGAATTGAGTACATGCCACACCTGTTCGTCCGTGGAATCCTCATATGTACAGGTTAGGGCGATGGTTTCTACATCCCATTAAAAGAAATTACGGATCGGTCTGCTTTACGGTGGCTACTCAACGTCTTTTTTCGTCTGAAACTTTAAACGAGCGGTTATTTTACAGTTTAGACATGTTTACGGGATTTGCTAGAGATGTTCCCAGGCTCATTATCTGCTTACCGTCAGAGCCTACAAAATCTGAAACTAAAAGGCATCAAACAACACTGTTTAACTATTGGACAAAGAGTTTCAGCTATGATGTACAAATAGGCGTTATGTGCACTCTATGGAGATTGGAGAACCTTGGTGGATTTTTTCCGAAATGGAGGATGACCCCCCGCCTCTACATCGAAAAGATGCAAACAACCTGCTTTATTGATTTACTCAACAAAAAGAATATACATAAAAAAACCTGAAGCCACCACACAACACCTGCAAACCCGATAATGGCAAGTTACGTCAACAAGGGCTTATGCCTGGAAAACAATGAAATCACTCCACCAACTAGAAACCGGGAACAATCGCATACCCGAGATGTTCTCTAGGAGAAACGAGAGCGCATATCCTGTTTAGCAAACTCTTAGCGAGTACCTCATGTACATGCCAAAGAAGTTGTCACCTCCATCGAACCACCGAGCAATCTTCAAGGTTAAGATAAGCATCATCTTCGCTGATCATGTCGATGACTCCATCATGGTGCTAGATAGCGCTCCATTCCCTGTGTGAGGCCATCATTCCTCATGCCGCTAAGATCCCGTGGCGCCATGCCACCAAGACCCACCACCATGTAACTACCTCGGACCCTACGCTCTAAGTTCAAGCCTGGATGAAGCGGAAGTGGTTAAAATAGTACATCGGGGGCCTAGACGACCGCCCACGTGTAGACCCCTCGGCCGTCCTAATCACTTCCAAGACATCGGGGCAAGAGCGAGCGGCGTAGGAAACAGGCGAAAAGATCAAATACATACACAAGTGAGTATGTATGCAAGCTACCATACAACAGTTTTCAGAGCCATTCCATCTAAAAGAAATAGAAATATTGCATCGCCATACGGCAAGATTCAAAATATCCTAGATATAGATAATAGTTTAGGATAGTTCCTCATACATCAAACATCAGAGTATCAAGCGGAAGCGGAAAACAAGATCCGAGTACGGATAAGAAGCAAATCGGCATAAGATGCCACATAAATAAACACATCCCGCCCACAGATCTCACGGATCCCCATCCCCGGAATCTCTACACCGAGTGATCGTTGCCAACATCATTTGTCTCATCCACCCAGTAACCATCTTGCCAATACACCTGTTCATCTGAATCAAACAATTTATCGTGTGAGACCCTAGGGGTACTCAGCAAGTCTTTATGCCTCTAAAGGGGACATATATCTGGGTGACGCAATTGCAGCAAAAGATAATAACTAACAAGTCTATAGATACTCACTAACCATCCGCTTAACCAATGATAGATGGATGTCCGTTAATTAGTAACAACAGTTATAACAGTATAATTAACAGATCCATCCTTCTTCTCGCTTACCAACGAGAAAGCGGACGAACAACCCATCTGTTGGCAGTTTTATTAACCATTCCATGAGTATTGCACTATTTACTAGTCAGGTATTTAGTCAGATTAAAAGCGGTACTTTAGTTATACTTGTCTATAATCGAGAAACTGTGCTCCAAGTCGTCCATAACCGCGGACACGGCTTTCAGAAAGATTTACCCTGCAGAGGTGCACAAATAGCAAAACACACTCGATCAACCTCGGAAATACCAAATCAAAACCCAACGAGGCATTCACGACAAAGTGATCACAGGATTCATAAAATATTTCAGGGGCCACCCCATTAAGCTACCTGCAACGAAGTTGGCCGGGTCTGAGACGGACCCAAAGTTTGCACCAATGGCTGTAAACGACTGGGAACCCGAAAGTGTGACTGGCTTGTCGATACCGCGAATACACTCCGCAATCCTAAACAGTACAGGTGCTCCTCGCACAATCTTAAGTGAGACAGTAAAGCATGGCATAAGTACAGGATAGTAACAAAGCCCCAAACTACTTTGTGGCCCCAAGAAATAGAAATGAATCAAGCTCTGGCTCAGGGGGGTCCATGGCCTCCCGGATGTGGATAGTGCGAATAGTCAAGGAACAGGAATCAAGTACTCGGGGTCCTACGGGACACAAGTGAGCATGAAAAACCAAATAGCAGATATTGCCCACCGGTGCCTCTTTCATTAGTTATCCCATTACTACTCAGGTTAAGTTGTTTAGGTACCTCGTTATCCATCAGACACTCACATACCCTGCACATGCTGTTCTACGACTCGCATGGCTCAAACAACTCCTGTAGTAATGGCTCATGGGATCGAGGAACAAGCTTCGGTGGGGTTTAAAAGTAAAGGCTATGCAGTACTTGGGATTCAATTTAATGCAATCGCGACTCAATGATGCAAGAATAAGATAGAGGCAATAGGTACTATATGTATACAAGCATGTGGTAGTGCTTGCCTGGCAGCTCAGTTGAAGCGAGAGACGGATCTGGGTAGTACTCCTGGGATTCCTGATATTTCTCCTGCTCGGCGTCTATTTGAAGAAGAACCAAAGAAACAAGGGCCAACATACATAAAGTGCACAAGCATACGAATTAAAATGCGACAAGCAACAAGCATGCCATGATGAATGATGCACAATTTACATGGCAATAATGTAGCATGCCAAGGGTGAGATGTGGGAAAAAGAATAATTCATTTTATTATTTATTTGGTCAAGTTTTATTGCCATAAACAGTTCTGATTTTTAATAATGACATGATGTATGCTTCAATTCAGAAAATGGAATGCATAGTTAGAACGGGCTCATCGTGCTGATCGATTTAGGCATATTATTTGTTAAATTTGGAGTTATAGATCTAAAGTTATTAATAATTGAGAAAAGGCAAATTTATTGCAAATTTAATTATCTCGAAAATTTAAAGTGCTCAAATAATATTTTGAATGGCATATTTGAAATCCTCACATTTTTCTGATTCAAAAACATATATCATTTGTAATATTTGGAGTTACAAATTAAAAGTTATTAAAAAAACAGAATTTAAAACATATTTAAACATTTCTGAAATTGTTTTATAAAAACAGAAACTTTTCCTACTCAGGCAGAGCTAGCCATAGTCACTGTCGGGTGGGACCGATGCTGATTGGGCAAAAACAGCGCGGCGCAAACTTTTCTTACCGCGGCGTTATCCAGCCCGTGAAGTTGACAGGTGGGGTCGATGATGTGCGGGGCCACGCGCGGGCGGGCGAACGGGGCACAGCCACGTGGCATAGACGGGGACGGCGGGTTGAGGAACCACAAAGCCGGGGTACTTTTTCATAAAAGTGCAACCCTGGCTGACAGGTGGGTCCGGGCTGGAGCGCGGGTTGAGGAAAACAAAAACTGCGGTACCTTTTTGTAAAAAGACCACGGAGGCCGACAGGTGGGTCCTGGGGTATCACGGGTTGAGGCAAAAAAGGTGTGTGTGGGGGGGGGGGGGTATTTGCAAACTGCCAACAAACCCACTGTTGATCTTCCTGTCGAAACTGACGACAAGTCCGTGCTCGACAGAATGGCGCGGCGCGGGGGAATCTAACCCGCGACCTGGGCGCACGCGCAGAGGGCCGGAACCAGTGCGGTGGGGTGGGGCTTGCTGTTAGGAGGGGGATAGGTGGCTAGTTAAGCCGCATCGCGACGCGACGACGAGCAGAAGCCAGCGGCCGCCGTTGAACCGAGAGCGCTCGGCAGAAAGTCCAGCAAGCACAGGTGGCGTCGGTGAGAGAGGGGATGTCATGGGGGAAGGGCAGCTCACCGCGGAGTGGCCGGTGGAGTCAGATCGGGCCGAGGAGCCACAGGTCGACGGCGACGCAAACGTCCGCCGGAGTTAGGGTTTCCTCGACGTCGGTGATCGGCGGCACAGGGACGGCGCTCCTCCTCGGCTTTGTGTACGAGGCGGTCCACGGTGCTCCTCCAGCCTTCCTCGACGCCAACTCGCCACGCCCGCCGCCGTGTATCATCGAGAGGAGGTGGATGCCGACGGTGGCCGCCGGGGTGGATGTGGGTAGAAGAGGAGAGAGAGGATCGGCGCAGCGGTCAGGGGGGAAGGTGAGGCTCGGTAGAGGAAACATGGGGGAGTAGATAAGAAGAGGGGAGGAGAGGGAGGTGCCGTGGGGTTTGGGAGAAAAAGGTAGCCTCGGCCACCTTTTCTCCTCTCCTTCCTCACGTGCTCGACGTGGGAAGGGCCAGGGCAGGTGGCTGCGGCTGGAGGTGGGGCCAGGGCGAGGAGAGAGGTAAGCTCGGGGGTGGGGCCGGCCTGGCAGGGAGAGAGTGATAGAGAGAGAGGCTCGGGTAGAGCTAGGGTTGATGGGGTGGTTAGCTAGGGTTGGTGTTAGGTTAGGGGTAGCTTGGCCGGTTAGGGTTAGAGAGGGGGGTAGAGGGAGAGGGTGGTGTCTCGGCATGGTGAGAGCAAGGTGGTGTGGTGAGGGTGGAGTTAGGGTTTTGGAGAGAGAGGTTAGGGTAGGGTCTTAGGGTTTAAACATGGCCAAAACACGTCCAAGCAAGGGGGTGGAGGTGAGGAGGAGGGGTGTTTAGGGTTTTGGGCAAGGTCACACATGAGCATGCATGGATGGGGGTTGGGTAAGGAGATGGTGAGAGAGAAGGTGGTGAGATTAGGGTTTTATGTGTGTCATGATCAAGTATAAGGGGAAAAGATGGATATGGGGATGATCTCACATGATCATGCATGGAGGAGATGAGAGGTATGGAGGGCTTGATGCACATGGCAAGGAACAAGACCAAGGTGAGAAGGTCGAGAGAAAAGAGAGCTCGAAAGAGGGGATCCACTCAAAAATCCAAGAAAACCAAAGAAGGATAATATGGTGATGCTTGTTGCATGGCCCATGCATGAGCATTAAATGCCATGTCTAATCTTGTGAAAACAAAATAAATAATCATGGCATTTATACACATGCATTCCAAAATATGAAATGAGGCCAAGCTAAAAGAATTAAAAGGATGTTCCATGTGGAGTAGATGGAGATGCTCAAATTTGAATAAAATTTGGACTTGCTAGTGTGTATGTCCCACTAGGTGCTTAATAGCCGTAATTTTTTTCCAACATGAGCAAATATTCCAAAACAATCCATATGGAAGCTAGAAAAGGGGTTCCACTCACAAAGCATGCAAAGGTGGCTCCACATATCCACAATGTGAAAACAACATGATGCTTGCATGGGGGCATGTGGATCTAGAAGTGGATCCATCCCAACCCACATGAGCTAGAGGTAAAACCAAAAGAAATGCAAAGCTCACATATAGTTGGATGGTGGGATTATAGGGTGGTGACAAGAAAGGTGGTGGAGTTAATAAAAGATATGCCCCCAACTCAATTTGGGCATCAAGCATTTATAAAGAACCAAATACAATGTATCAAGAGGCAAATACAATTAATAGTGCATATGAGATAAGAACAAATGAAAAAGGGTTTTATATGATGCTCAAATGCAATGTGGCATGATGACATGAGCATGTATGATGCAACAATTATATGTAGGAAGATAGCATATATATAGACTAGACTAGTAGCATTGCAATTGTTAGACAATTGGGATGCTACAACTCTCCCCCACTAAACAAGAATCTCGCCCCCAAATTCCTATGAAAAAGAAACCAACACAAGGAGAGGCCGGTGTTCGGAACGAAGGTGACCGTCACATTCCCAAGTTGATGAACAATGGAATGGTGCGACCACTACACCTTGCAAACACTTGCTAGACTTGTTGCGAGTCTGCGTTTGCTTCAAGAAACAAAGGGTTAGAAGAATTGAAGGATTGTCGTGAGACAAGAAGGATAGGATTAACATAGCCCCCTTTTTTTCAGGAAACATGATAAAGAATAGAAACACTTGAAAGAATAAGGATGGCCGATGTATCATGGAGAAAGAAAGACACACCGTTAGGATTAGAGATCAACAGATGCACATGACGATGATTCTTTGCCTCGCCGGAAGAAAGAGCTACTTTGGGGAAGTTAGATACCACTATGAAAATAGCATTGTTTCTTCCCTCGGATTTGAGAATTGAAGTCTAGAACAATATTGCCTTCAAACAACAGAGTTCCTTGATATCAACGAAAATATTGAGTTAGACATTGTCGTATTATATTCTTGTTGCACCGGTAAGAACCAAAGGATCACGCAATTGAGGTGCACAGATATAACTTCTAGACAAGGAGGTGATGCTAGATTATGGTGTGATCCCGAGAAGAAAAAAAATATAGAGGATCTGGAGTTTATTGTAGGGATACTTATTGCTTTATTTAACCTTGAGGCTAATGCAATAGATTTGCGACTGATGGCATCAACCTTAATTGGCTTTACCACGAGAAAGGATTGACAAAAGGAAGTCAAATATATACTTCATCCCTCTTGTTGACGATGTCGAACACTAGTGGAATGAAGGGGAACTGAGAAGATATTGCATTTGCTTCCACCAGATAATTAAAGATTTTTCTCCGTGTAGAAAGGACGAGATCACCAACAAGAGATTATTAATTATGTTCTTGAGAGAAAACTCCAGAAAACAAGGACGTAAATAGAAGTATCGAGAAATAAAGGCCACTTCTACTTCCGTGGAATGAGTTAAATCGCACAAATTCACCAATCCAATTTACAAGAGCGAATGATAAGAGTAGTGGTATGGTAGCTACTCCTTCCCGCACTCAAAGCATTACTCCGCACCTGAATAGAAAAACCATGCAACCCAACTCCCAAAACAGACTAAAGATCTTGACAAAAGAACTCATGTAACTCCATTAGAAAACAAGGATAGATGCAAACGATTCGCCAGATTCAAAGATAGATACAGATGATGATGCTGTCGTCATGTTGGAAGTACCAAGCCACCGGAAAGATATGAAGGAAGATTACGGAGAACAACTGCCAGATTCAACAAATAACGAAAAATATAGCACCAACTTGAATAGAAGGATTACAAAAGATCTGAAAAGTCTTCATGGCCTCCGGTGGATTGAGCATAGACGATAGAACGAGCGGGTTTCAAAAGATTACTTGACGATACAGAGGTGAAAAGAAACTCCATGTTCTTCTTGAAATGATTGAGAGAGATTTAGCAGTCTTGAGGAAAAACTTCAGCGGAACGACGATGATAACTCGCCAACAAGGAAAAACTCCGGTTTTGATTGAAGATGGAAGATGGAATTAACAATGGGCTTGCTGATTCCAAAAATTGAAGCGATGTATTTAGCAGAAGGACGTGGTCGAGATAGGTGACTTCAAAAAGCCAGAATTACACTTTGAGAACTTTGCACACAGGTAGTGTTCACGAAGCTTGAGAGAAAGAGATACAGTTGATCTTCCATGTCCTTCCATTGATATCGAATAGGCAAGCATATTATCAACATATACCACCATGTATTAACAAGATATTCCCAGAATACCAAGTTCAAGAGGCGAGAGAACGAACAAATGCTCGAAACACACTCTGAGGTCAACGCTCTTTTGAAAGATCAACATTAAGAGCACGGGTTCGTGTTGCAAGAGATGCACTGGCATAATAGATTATCTGGTCCTTCGGAAGAGAACAGGAAATGCCACCTGGTCCACATCATCGATCGGGTCACCGGTTACAAAGATAAAGAGATCTTGGATCAAGAAACGATGATATCTCCTACCTTAAGAAAAGCTATCAGAGGCGAAAAGATGCAATTCCATCGTATCAAGAGAATTTTGCAGATATGGAGTTCCAAAAGGATGTGAAGCATAATAAACAGATGATAGACCACCGTAGTGCCTTGAGAAAACTCCAGATTGCCAATAGATATGATCACGGTGTAACTCAAAATCATAGGATATAAGCGCCACCATTTGGAGGATAGTGTCGATAGCATTGACCATACTCCACTCATGATAAGTGTCATATAGCTTTACCGAGAACCAAATTACGATCACAAGCATCGGATCGACACATGTTATGTATTTAGGCCAGAAGAATTGATGATGAAGTAAAACTCCAGGATTAAGCGCTGGTGACAAAAGAACGAGTTAGCATGAACATGCTGATAAAAGGAAGATAGATAATGTTTCACACACGACTGAAGAGGAGTGTGGAAACGCAGATGTACCAAAGAAAAATTTCCCGCATTTTTCGGCATTAAAATACCAATAGATGCGCAAAACCACTTATCAGATAGAGATTAGCACTCCACATTCTGTGAAAGCATGCTGGAAGGAAGAACACCCTTAACAAGATGGCACCGGTTAACAAGGAGTTGGATAGATCGCGCCGGTTTACAAAAGCCTTTCAGTATGGAATGTACCAACAGTTGATAACCAAAGACAGATTGTGACAACAAGGTTAGATGCAACAGATAGACAAAGAAGTACACACACACACTTTCTATGGTACTACGGAAACCCAGAACACGTGAATCCTAGTTTGAATTTTTAGAAGAGGATTGAAAACGTTACACTTCCTTACCAGAAAAGGGTGGGTGGGTGGGTAAGAAGAAAAATGGCAGCAGTCCTACTCTCACGTTTTGTTTTTCCCTAGTATACATAGCTACCAAAAATATTTGCTAGACTGACAACGACCATTTGGCTGAGACCTTGAAGGACGGGATGGCTCTGATACCAATTGTAACTACCTCGGACCCTATGCTCTAAGTTCAAGCCTGGATGAAGCGGAAGTGGTTAAAATAGTACAACGGGGGCCCAGAGGACCGCCCACGTGTAGACCCGTCGGCCGTCCTAACCACTTCCAAGACATCGGGACAAGAGCAAGCGGCGTATGCAACAGGCGAAGAGATCAAATACATACACAAGTGAGTATGTATGCAAGCTACCATACAATAGTTTTCAGAGCCATTCCATCTAAAATAAATAGAAATATTGCATCGCCATACGACAAGATTCAAATATACTAGATAGGGATAATAGTTTAGGATAGCTCCTCATACATCAAACATTAGAGTATCAGGCGAAAGCGGAAAACAAGATCCGAGTACGGATAAGAAGCAAATCGGCATAAGATGCCACATAAATAAACACATCCCGCCCACAGATCTCACGGATCCCCATCCCCGGAATCTCTACATCGAGTGATCGTTGCCAACATCATCTGTCTCATCCACCCAGTAACCATCTTGCGAATACACCTGTTCATCTGAATCAAACAATTTATCGTGTGAGACCCTAGGGGTACTCAGCAAGTCTTTATGCCTCTAAAGGGGACATATATCTGGGTGACGCAATTGCAGCAAAAGATAATAACTAACAAGTCTATAGATACTCGCTAACCATCCGCCTAACCAATGATAGACGGATGTCCGTTAATTAGTAACAACAGTTATAACAGTATAATTAACAGATCCATCCTTCTTCTCGCTTACCAACGAGAAAGCGGACGAACAACCCATCCGTTGGCAGTTTTATTAACCATTCCATGAGTATTACACTATTTACTAGTCAGGTATTTAGTCAGATTAAAAGCGGTACTTTAGTTATACTTGTCTATAATCGAGAAACTGTGCTCCAAGTCGTCCATAACCGCGGACACGGCTTTCAGAAAGATTTACCCTACAGGGGTGCACAAATGGCAACACACACTCGATCAACCTCGGAAAAACCAAATCAAAACCCAACGAGGCATTCACGACAAAGCGATCACAGGATTCATAAAATATTTCAGGGGGCCACCCCATTAAGCTACCCGCAACGAAGTTGGCTGGCTCCGAGACGGACCCAAGGTTTGCGCCAATGGCTGTAAACGACTGGGAACCAGAAAGTGTGACTGGGCTTGTCGATACCGCGAAAACACTCCGCAATCCTAAACAGTACAGGTGCTCCTCGCACAATCTTAAGTGAGACAGTAAAGCATGGCATAAGTACAGGATAGTAACAAAGCCCCAAACTACTTTGTGGCCCCAAGAAATAGAAATGAATCAAGCTCTGGCTCAGGGGGAGTCCACGGCCTCCCGGATGTGGATAGTGCGAATAGTCAAGGAACAGGAATCAAGTACTCGGGGTCCTACGGGACACAAGTGAGCATGAAAAACCAAATAGCAAATATTGCCCACCGGTGCCTTTTTCATTAGTTATCCCATTACTACTCAGGTTAAGTTGTTTAGGTACCTCGTTATCTATCAGACACTCACATACCCTGCACATGCTGTTCTACGACTCGCATGGCTCAAACAACTCCTGTAGTAATGGCTCATGGGATGGAGGAACAAGCTTTAGTGGGGTTTAAAAGTAAAGGCTATGCAGTACTTGGGATTCAATTTAATGCAATCGCGACTCAATGATGCAAGAATAAGATAGAGGCAATATGTACTATATGTATGCAAGCATGTGGTAGTGCTTTCCTGGCAGCTCAGTTGAAGCGAGAGACGGATCTGGGTAGTACTCCTGGGATTCCTGATATTTCTCCTGCTCGGCGTCTATTCGAAGAAGAACCAAACAAACAAGGGCCAACATAAATAAAGAGCACACGCATACGAATTAAAATGCGACAAGCAACAAGCATGCCATGATGAATGATGCACAATTTACATGGCAATAATGTAGCATGCCAAGGGTGAGATGTGGGGACAAGAATAATTCATTTTATTATTTATTTGGTCAAGTTTTATTGCCATAAACAGTTCTGATTTTTAATAATGACATGATGCATGCTTCCATTCAGAACATGGAATGCATAGTTAGAACGGGCTCATCGTGCTGATCGATTTAGGCATATTATTTGTTAAATTTGGAGTTATAGATCTAAAGTTATTAATAATTGAGAAAAGGCAAATTTATTGCAAATTTAATTATCTCGAAAATTTAAAGTGCTCAAATAATATTTTGAATGGCATATTTGAAATCCTCACATTTTTCTGATTCAAAAACATATATCATTTGTAATATTTGGAGTTACAAATTAAAAGTTATTAAAAAAACAGAATTTAAAACATATTTAAACATTTCTGAAATTGTTTTATAAAAACAGAAACTTTTCCTACTCAGGCAGAGCTAGCCACAGTTACTGTCGGGTGGGACCGATGCTGACTGGGCAAAAATGGCGCGGCGCAAACTTTTCTTACCGCGGCGTTATCCAGCCCATGCAGTTGACAGGTGGGGTCGATGATGTGCGGGGCCACGCGCGGGCGGGCGAACGGGGCACAGCCACGTGGCATAAACGGGGACGGCGGGTTGAGGAACCACAAAGCCAGGGTACTTTTTCATAAAAGTGCAACCGCGGCTGACAGGTGGGTTCGGGCTGGAGCGCGGGTTGAGGAAAAAAAACTGCGGTACCTTTTTGTAAAAAGACCATAGAGGCTGACAGGTGGGTCCTGGGGTATCGCGGGTTGAGGCAAAAAAGGGGTGTGTGGGGGGGGGGGGTATTGTCAAACTGCCAACAAACCCACTGTTGATCTTCCTGTTGAAACTGACGAGAGGTCCGTGCTCGACAGAATGGCGCGGCGCGGGGGAATCGAACCCGCGACCTGGGCGCGCGCACAGAGGGCCGGAACCAGTGCGGTGGGGTGGGGATTGCTGTTAGGAGGGGGATAGGTGGCTAGTTAAGGCGTGTCGCGGCGCGACGACGAGCAGAAGCCAGCGGCCACCATTGAACCGAGAGCGCTCGGCAGAAAGTCCAGCGAGCACAGGCGGCGTCAGCGAGAGAGGGGATGTCATGGGGGACGGGCAGCTCACCGCGGAGTGGCCGGTGGAGTCAGATCGGGCCGGGGAGCCGCAGGTCGACGACGACGCAGACGTCCCGCCGGAGTTAGGGTTTCCTCGGCGTCAGTGATCGGCAGCACAGGGACGGCGCTCCTCCTCGCTGCTGTGTACGGGGTGGTCCACGGTGCTCCTCTAGCCTTCCTCGAAGCCAACTCGCCACGCCCGCCGCCGTGTATCGTCGAGAGGAGGTGGATGCCGACGGTGGCCGCCGGGGTGGATGTGGGTAGAAGGGGAGAGAGAGGATCGGCGCAACGGCCAGGGGGGAAGGTGAGGCTCGATAGAGGAAACATGGGGGAGTAGATAAGAAGAGGGGAGGAGAGGGAGGTGCCGTGGGGTTTGTGAGAAAAAGCCGGCCTCGGCCACCTTTTCTCCTCTCCTCCCTCACGTGCTCGACGTGGGAAGGGCTAGGGCAGGTGGCTGCGGCTGGAGGTGGGGCCAGGGCGAGGAGAGAGGTAAGCTCGGGGGTGGGGCCAGCCTGTAAGGGAGAGAGTGAGAGAGAAAGAGAGGCTCGGGTAGAGCTAGGGTTGAAGGGGTGGTTAGCTAGGGTTGGTGTTAGGTTAGGGGTAGCTTGGCCGGTTAGGGTTAGAGAGGGGGGTAGAGGGAGAGGGTGGTGTCTCGGCATGGTGAGAGCAAGGTGGTGTGGTGAGGGTGGAGTTAGGGTTTTGGAGAGAGAGGTTAGGGTAGGGTCTTAGGGTTTAAACATGGCCAAAACAAGTCCAAGCAAGGGGGTGGAGGTGAGGAGGAGGGGTGTTTAGGGTTTTGGGCAAGGTCACACATGAGCATGCATGGATGGGGGTTGGGTAAGGAGATGGTGAGAGGGAAGGTGGTGAGATTAGGGTTTTATGTGTGGCATGATCAAGTATAAGGGGAAAAGATGGATATGGGGATGATCTCACATGATCATGCATGGAGGAGATGAGAGGTATGGAGGGCTTGATGCACATGGCAAGGAACAAGACCAAGGTGAGAAGGTCGAGAGAAAAGAGAGCTCGAAAGAGGGGATCCACTCAAAAATCCAAGAAAACCAAAGAAGGATAAGATGGTGATGCTTGTTGCATGGCCCATGCATGAGCATTAAATGCCATGTCTAATCTTGTGAAAACAAAATAAATAATCATGGCATTTATACACATGCATTCCAAAATATGAAATGAGGCCAAGGTAAAAGAATTAAAAGGATGTTCCATGTGGAGTAGATGGAGATGCTCAAATTTGAATATAATTTGGACTTGCTACTGTGTATGTCCCACTAGGTGCTTAATAGCCTCAAAATTTTTCCAACATGAGCAAATATTCCAAAACAATCCATATGGAAGATAGAAAAGGGGTTCCACTCACAAAGCATGCAGAGGTGGCTCCACATATCCATAATGTGAAAACAACATGATGCTTGCATGGGGGCATGTGGATCTAGAAGTGGATCCATCCCAACCCACATGAGCTAGAGGTAAAACCAAAAGAAATGCAAAGCTCATATATAGTTGGATGGTGGGATTATAGGGTGGTGACAAGAAATGTGGTGGAGTTAATAAAAGATATGCCCCAACTCAATTTGGGCATCAAGCATTTATAAAGAACCAAATACAATGTATCAATAGGCAAATACAATTAATAGTGCATATGAGATAAGAACAAATGAAAAAGGGTTTTATATGATGCTCAAATGCAATGTGGCATGATGACATGAGCATGATATAATTATGATGCAACAATTATATGTAGGAAGATAGCATATATATAGACTAGACTAGTAGTATTGCAATTGTTAGACAATTGGGATGCTACACACCACCAACGCGGTAGATGAAACACCGCTCCGCCAACAGACCCCTCCAGATAATACGTGCTCCAAAAGGATGCCCCCAAGAGGGATAACGACATTAAGTGCCATCATCGTCTGATTCTTGACTAGATCTGAGGTTTCCCCTAGAGAAAACAAGCCTTCGTAGCCTACAAGGTGACCCAACGCCTCCACGCCTTCGAGATCCCGCCAGCGATATGAGCTTCAAAATAGTGCCTCCAAGGAGGAAGGAGACACCATGCCCCGCCACTGTCCTGTCCAGCCTGAGGTTTCCCATGGAGCTCGACAAAACCGCGACCGTGACGATGCCCTCGAGGAAGGTTAGAGGCGCCCACATGCATCACTGCATCATCTGTGATGACAAAAGCCAGGTAAAGGATTTCTCCCCGGTGGTAGTCCCGTGAACTAGGAGATCCGTTGACGTAGACGATCGTCAGAGGCGCCCACGAACGCAGAAGTAAGGGATGTGTCGAACCCAACTGGATGAGCCGTCGCCGGCAAGGGGAGATCCCACTGCGCCGACCAAGGATCCGCCACCACCGCTCGCAGCCCATCATTGTCGACTGCCACGCTTGCCCTCACCGCCTCCGATGAAGTGCGCAACAGGGATCTCCAAGCAACTGAACCAAGAGCCCCTTCCCTCCTTCATCGGCGGCCATGGCTTTGCGGTGGCCGCCTCCAGAGGTGGCGAGGGGGAGGAGAGGAGGAGGGGGGTTGCCGACAGCGGCGATCTAGTGTAGACATCCGATCGCCTAGAGGGGGCGACCGAGGGAGTCAGGAGGTGTTCGGGAGAACCTTGGTGGATAGAGTAACAAAGACACCGAGTACATCTAGAATCACTATGCAGTCAATGACGATAGGGCACATGGTCCTGTACTATTATTGTAGAGCCTGCCCAAAGCTGGACATTTATACATACGGTAGAAAAGTATTGTAATGCAATCTGATAGTAATCAGAACCTATGAGCTAAAATAACAAGAATTTGTTTGGAAAATTTAAGGCCTAACAAATTTGGAAAACCTGAAAACAAAGGTAGAAGAAAAAATTGCAGTGACAATTGGTACACAAAGTAATGCAGATATGAGGTGCGCTTCGAAAAACATGGTATAGAAATGAGATTTGCCCATGAATAGCTATATCGTACACTCAAATTGTATATATAGCCATATAGGTACTCAACATCTATATTCTGTAGACCGTACAAAGCAATATTGGAGCAGAGAAACGTATAAAAAAACTCTCAGGAACTATCGCCGGGCCTTGGAGGAAAAACATATGAAGGTATGCTGGTCATATATTCAGCTTAAACTTGGTTGCATAGAATCCAGCAGGATGAAGTACCTAATATTTTCGGACAACCTTCGGACACAAAGGAAGAACAAGGTCTTGAAGGGATTGCGGCATTTCTTCCAACCGTTGAAGTACTTCCCAATTACAACATTGTAATTGTGCCTCTCTGCTTGATAAATGCATGGTATTCCAAGGTCCTAGGCCTGAAGCTGATGTACTTCCATGCTATCGCGAATGGTTGAAGACTCAATTGAACTATACCGAGATTGATCACCGATCCGCGGGGGGGGGGGGGGGGGGGGGGGGGGGTCGATGATCAAAGGGGCCTCATGGAGCACATCTATGCCTACTACAGGGGCTGATGGGCTCTGCCGGTGAAAGCAGGGTATTTTCCATGGATCCCAATATTTGGCCGGTCGATAAACAAATTTCAGTGGATGACAACGCGCAGCTAGAATTGACATTTACACCTGAGGAGTTGGACACGGTCCTACAAGGTATGAAGCCGGACTCCGTCCCGGGACGGATGGGCTACTGGTGGTGTTTTTTAAGAGATTCTGAGTGACTTTTACACCTGGGCTATTGGGGAAATCCTTAAGACGCCAATCCTACACATGCTGAGTGACTTTGTCCTAGGAAGGGTCGACATCGCTCGCCTAAACTTCGGCATTATTTCTCTCATTCACAAGGTTAAAGGCGCCGACTCAATCAAACAATTTAGGCCAATAGCTCTTATCAATGTCATTTTTAAGTTCGTGGTGAAGGCTTATGCTACTAGGCTTGCACCTCGTGCACATAGGACGATGGATCAGACTCAGACGGCATTTTAAGGGCAAAGGCCTTCACGAGGGAGTGTTGGCAATCCACGAGATTGCTCACGAGCTTAGAGTTAGAAGGCTCAGGGGCCTTTTCCTCAAGCTCGATTTCGAGAAAGCCTATGACAGGGTCAACTGGGAGCTCCTTAGGGAGGTTCTGACTTACAAGGGCTTCTCTCCTATGATGGTGCATAGGATGATGCAGCTGGTCAAGGGTTGGCAAACTGCGATAAATGTGAACGGAGAGATTGGACCATATTTTAGGAATCCTCGTGGAGTGAGGTAGGGAGACGCACTTTCCCCAATTCTTTTCGAATTCATGGTCAACAGGTTGGCGGCGATGTTGACCAGGGCCAGGGCGGCGGGTCACATCCAAGGGGTTGTTCCCCACCTCATCCCAGGAGGGGCATCCCATCTGCAATATGCATACTATACAATGATTATGATCGAGCCCAGCAATTTGGGAATCGTGAACCTAACACTCCTCCCGCTTTTCCTTGAAAACATGTCGGGTCTCAAGATTAACTTTAACAAAAGCGAAGTGGTAGTGACAAGGGTCGCCGAGGAAGGGAAGAGACGAGTTGTCGATATGCTAAACTGCATACTCACTGAATTCCCAATCAAATACCTTGGGCTACCATTTAGCGACAAACTTCTCTTGGTAGCAGACTGGGATTTCCTGCCGGAGAAGGTGGGAAGCGAGTTGACCCATGGCAAGGCTATTCCTGACCACGGCAGGGAGGCTGGAACTCACTAACTCCTGGCTGTCCAGCCTCCCCATGTTTGCGATGAGTGTCTACACGTTGTTCGATTCCACGCACGTGGTGATGGATAAGGCCCGCTCCCGCTTCTTCTGGGAGGGAACGAGACCTAAGCGGAAATATCATATGGTAGAGTGGGATATGGTCTGTAGGCCCAAGGAGTCTAGGGGTCTCGGGATCCTCAACACCAAGCGCATGAACATTTCTCTCATGATCAAATGGACCAGGAAGATCTACCAAAACCATGAGGGACTCTGGGAGGATCTCATACGCGCTAAATATTTAAGGGGTAGGGACCTCTTCTCGAGTGAGGTGCCAACAAGTGGATCATAGTTCTGGAAGGCTCTACAGAAAATCAAGTGGTCCTTTAAAATTGGCGCCAAGCATGAGGTGCACAATGGGAGGACCACCTTCTTCTGGATGGACTGGTGGAGTGGTTCGGCACCGTTGAGGGAGAGGTACCAATTGCTATTTAGCTGCTGTGCCGAGCACTTCATTACGGTGGAAACATTTATGCGGAGTGCGTCCACGCTTGGGGACTAGAGGATCCGCTTCCGTAGGCAGTTTGGATTGGCGGAGATAGTTGAATGGGGAAACATGACTAGGGAAATCCAAGCACTGACGATCTCCACTTTTGAGGATGTGATATCTTGGTCCCTTGAGGCCTCATGGAAGTACTCAGCTAGGTCCATGTACATCATCCTGTCGCGGGGTACGGTAATGACTCACTTCAAAGATGTTTGGAGCACACGAGTCCCGCCGAAGATTAAGGTATTCCTTTGGCAGCTGATTCAAGGTAGGTTGCCCACTTGCGAGTAGGTAGTTAAACATAACGGCCCATCCAATGGGAGGTGTGCCATGTGCAACGAGGTAGAGGATTGCAACCACATCTTTTTCAGCTGCCACCTGGCCTGGTTTATGTGGGCAGGAGTTAGGGAACTCCTACACTATGATTGGAATCCAGCATGGGCTGGGGAATTCCTGACCTTAGCCCACAATCTATCGGGCGCCTTTCGTAGGGTAGTTTGGTTTACGTTTGCGGCCCAGTGCTGGACACTGTGGCTGATTAGAAACAAGCTAACTATTGAAGGAAATGTGTTAGGCCAACCTGCTGACGATTTATTTCAAATATCTACACATATGCAGGCTTGGAGGGTTCTGTCCAGACAAAAAGACGGAGTGTTTGTGGATGAGGCTCTGGGAATGGCTTCTTGCGAAGATCCTGAAGCTATTTTTCTGCTTCTTGCGATCTCTGTATGTTTGGCGGTTTCTACCAGGGAGTTTGGATGGCTTTTCCTATATGAAACTTGATGGTTAAGTGTGTGTGTGTGGGTGTGTGTGTTGTATCGAACGCTGCTAGTTGGGGCTTTATTTATAAAGCCGGTCCATGTGGCCTTCCGTTTAAAAAAATTGAGAAGGGTTATGCATGCAAGAATGGGAATGAACATCGAATAAGCCAGTGAGAATTCGTCGCCAGCGAGATATTTGGTCTTTTTGAGCTGCGCCTGAACATCATCCATGAGTTTGCTTAGCTCTTCCTCACATTGGGTAATGCTAGCTGAGGCTTCAGCCATCCGAGCAATCAGCACTAAGTGGTACTTTATGGGGGTGTGAGTGAGTGTGAACATCTTAGGTCCCAACCATCAACTTTCTGCATCCATTGGCGAACCTCGGTATTTATAGGCTAGATTTCACCGCTTAAATGCACTGCAACTATGTCTATGTACCTATGAAATCATAGATAAGATAAGTGAATATTATTGCTTGATTCAAAAGGAAGAGGAAGGACCACCAAAGAAAGATAGGCATGGGAGGCATCAGGAAAACTAGACTAAAGCATCTTCTGGTGTTAGAAGAGGAACTGAGGTCTTTAGTCTTCCATCAGGTTCCCATCCCCACTACTATTTTGCCCTATTTAGATCATCTTCCAATCTCGCAATGGTAATCTTGTATCATTTGAATGTCTAGAGTATATGTTTTTTACTACAAAAACGATGTATTAAACAAGAAGGATTAGGAAGGAGAGCTTAAGAACGATAGGAATGAGAGTCATTGGGAGATACCAAACCATGCTTCCACCTCAACACAAGAGGTGAAGAACAAATAGTTAGGCTTACCTCTATGTTCTCATTCCCACTGCTATTGGGCCCTCTCTTTCTTCCTCTTCCTACCTCGTTTTTGTGATCTCACGTTGGATACGTGCACACTGAACATAAATTTGGTTTCCTTGCTAAAGCAATCGAGCAAGCCAAAACAGAAGAGGAAGGAGTGCGTAAGAACATTAGGAATGGGAGGCATCAGGAAACACCAAACTAAGTTCGCACCTCAATTAATAGGTGAAAACTAAGGAAGTTAGGCTTCCTCCATGTTCCCAATCTAATTACTCTTATGCCCTCTTTTCTTTCTCTTCCCGGCTTCAAGATCTCAAGTTTACCTAAATATGTGCACAAATGTCTGGTTTCTCCATCAAAGCTTGCACATAAGCAAAAAAGGAAGAGGAAGGAGTGCACAAGAACGGTAGGAATGGGAGGCATCGGGAAAACATCAAAACTAACATTTGCACCTCCAATACTGGGGGGTGGAAACAAACAAGTTGTATGTTCCTGCATGTTCCCATTCCTAGTACTCCTGAGCTCTCTTTCTTCCTCTTCCCGGCTTACTCTTAGTGCCTACAAATTCAGGGAAGCAAAATTCTCAAACAACAAACTGGAATTCCTGGAGGAAGTGTTTCAGCTCTGTGGTATATAAGGACGTCCAAACCACTTTGTACAAAACCATAGGGACAACAAGCAATGAAGAAAACTAGTGCATGTAGCACCATTGTAAAATCCATAAAAGCGGTGACATAAATCATCCCGCCCAACCTATTATCCTGAGCATTTCATTTAAAGCACGTGCGTGGACATTTTATGCTTGATCACTTATATCTGAATATTGTGTGTAGTAACAGTACCCACTTGCGCATTTATACAGTACAAAAATAGGTAAAGGTCGGAATTATGAGATAAAAATAATATGAATCTAGACAAGTTAAGCCCTCTAAATAAGCTAAGAAAGATTAAGAAACAAAGGGAAAGAACATTACAGCATCAATTTGTACACAATGTACTTCAGACATCAACAAACAGAAATTCAAGCACGAGTTGCTCGAGAACATATGATAAAATGTGATTAGCCAACGATTATAGGATCTATTATCATTTATCAGCAAAAATATATCTTATATGTAGAACATTTTCTTTAGGAAAAAAAGTATATGTACCATTCTTTAAGTAACTTAGTATCTAAATTATATAGACATGACAGGAGATTTTGGACAATGTGGTCAGCCGTAGTGTGTCAGTGATCTGATTATGCCTCGAGCTTGAGTTCAACATAGGGGAGCAAGTGAAGACTTTGTAATATTTGTGTGTAAAATTTGTGTCTCTTTTCTTCTTAAGTTTTAAAATGTGCTTATTTATGTCTATATGAGTACATGCCCTTTTTCGTATCGAGAGATGTATACATGCCAGAAACTCCAAATGGAACTCAGGGTCTGGGAACCTGATTTTAAGAAAGAAACTCAAGAATTGTATAGTTCATTTCAAATAATACAAAAAAATTATACATTAATACATAAAGCTGTCTAGTATGTATGTATGTAAGTATGTATTTACAAATTTTAATCGAATTATGTTTTCATGTGTGATACACAAAAAACATAAATAGGAAGACCAAAATCGAATTTTGAATACCTATTCAGAGCCACATTTTGTGATTTTGTATAGCTCGGAATACAAAGTATTTTCTCTTAAAAAATACAACATATTTGTTACCAAAATTTAAAGGTTCAGAGAAATTATCATCATGTTTCTACAAAAAAATCATTCTTTTCTCAAACTTTCAAATAGTACTCTTTTCCATTTTTTAAACATCGATGTCCCTAGAGTTCCCAGAAAAGACGTATGTATGCATACTTTATACATATATACACTATTTGACAAGTCCATTCAACATGTGCAGAATAGAATAATCTGGACCTGGACATTTGTTTCTCTCTACTAGCAGAATCTGTAAAGTAATCTATGTAACTACATTATAAAGTGTAAATCAGTTAGCCTATTAAGCCATCACCTTATTTTATGTACGATTTAGTCCAAAAAAAAAGATCAAACATAGAAAATAGCAAACCAACTATAAAGTGAGTATGAACTTGAACCAAATAATGGTATACCATGAATCTTTTTATGTTGTGCTATCCAAAAGGAAGAGAAAGGAGCACCAAAGAAAATTGGGCATGACAGGCACTAGGAGAACTCAGGCCAAAGCCTCCTCCGATGATGGATAAGGAACTAAGGGTTTTATCCTTCCATCAGGTTCCCACGCCCACTGCCCTTAGATCGTCTTTTCTTTCTCTTCATGTCTCGCAATGGATATCTCATTTCATATAAATATATGCACATATATATTTGATTATTCTACTAGAGCGATTTAACAAATAAAAAGGATAGTGAAGAAGCGCTTAAAACCAATAGTAATGAGAGGCATCGGGAAATACCAAACTATGTTTCCACCTCGACACAAAAGGCGATGAACAAATAAGATAAGTTTTCCTCTATGTTCTCATTCCCGCTACTCTTAGTCCCTTTATTTCTTCCTCTTCCTAGTTTGTCTTCAAAATCTTACATTAACTATGCACGCACGCACACACACGCACACGCACGCGCGCGCGCACACACACATATATATATAACTACTCCCGGTTTTGTCTTCCTAGTTTGTCTTCAAAATCGTACTGTTCCCGGGTGTAACTACATCCATATGTGTTTCACACCATGTAGGCAGTATCTATCATATCGAAGAGTATGTACGCGTAGTATGAAGTATTATAAGACTATTTGGTAGTATATTTACTACTTTTGAGGTAGTATGTATAATTTTTTTACATACTCTTATTTTACGTACAAATATGTAGGGTATTTTGGAAATATAGTGCAAACTATGGCTTCATTTACATTTTTTTAAGGTAACTTGATTTGAAGTATCTTACATGTAGTATATGAACATACTTAAACTAAAAAAGTATCACGTATACTTTCGTATAGGAGTATATGAGACGTAGGTGTAACTACACCCAGGAGTAAGAAGGATTTTATATATATATATATATATATATATATATATATATATATATATATATATATATATATGTTTTGTAGGCTAAACCTACTAAGCAAGCCCAAACGGAAGGGGAATGAGTGCTTAAGAATAATAGGAATGGGAGGTGTTGGGAAACACCAAACAGGTTCTCACCTCTAGTTAACACTAGAGGTGAAAACAAAGCAAGTTCGGATTTCCTCCATGTTCCCACTCCAACCTCTCTTATGCCCTCTTTTCTTCCTCTTTCTAACACTCCTTTGAGATCTCATAATTATCTAAATATGTTCATAAAACATGCCTATAGTTTCTCCATAAAAGCTAGTATGAAATCCTAAAGGAAGAGGAAGGTTTCCACAAGAACTGTAGGAGCGGAAGGCATCAGAAAAAATATTTGCACCTCCAACACTAGAGGTGAAAACAAACAAGTTTGGCATTCCTACATGTTCCGTTTTCCAGTGCTCTTGAGCTCTCTGTCTTTCTTCCCCTTCCTGGCTTATTCTCCGTGCCTATGAATATAAGGAAAAAAATCCTCACAAAACAAGCTTGAATTGCTGAAAATGGTGTTTCAGCTTTGTGGTATAAATTGGACATGCATGGAAGTTTATAGAGCCTTAGGGACAGCAAAGTAATGAAGACAACCAGTGTATCTCACATAATTGTACAATCAATGATAGTAGGACCAAGTAATGACTAGGCATTTCCTATTAGTTTGTACTACTAATTTAGAGCACGTGCATGGAGATCTTCTACTTACTCATATCCTCAGAGCTATATCAGGCACAACCTTTACGATTATATAGTACAAAAAGTGGTTGAAATCCGAGTAATGAGCCAAAAATAATATGAACTTGTTCAAAATGATGAATACCGGGGTACCCACGGTTGTGTCATTGGCGTGTGGGATGGCACAGGTCCTGCCACGACAAAGAAAGGGCACACGTCTCAACCAGCTGGGGTATCACTACTAGAGAAAACCCTACCCAAGGCGTACTTGGAACCCCATCCGAGACGCATATGGTATGCGTCTCTAGCGCCGCGCCTCTAGTATTTGCTACTCGAGGCGTATATCATATGTTATAGGAGGCGTATTTGCTACCCTATACTTCATATGCACGGTATATGCGCCTCACGTATATGAAGTATAGGAGGCGCATGTGAGATGCGCCTCTATATGTTATGATATGCGCCTCTGGTAGTACCCAATATGCGCCTCCTATACTTCCCATATGTGTCTCGGGTATATTTTCGAAATTCAAGTTTTACAGCAATTTTCAAATTACAGTTTACAGGTATTCAAATATACAATACAATCCATAATACAGTATAAACAACATAGAATTTTCCAGGAACTTGCAATTGGCAAAAGCATAATAGAACCAGCATGAATACAAGTACATTACACATCAGTCGCGACATACGAGTTCATACATCAACAAGGTTTTCACACAACACCAAGTGTTTGTGCCACAAGTTCACACCTCCGAGTACAAGTTCACAATCAGATTACAGCTCCAACGACGGAGCTCTATCTAGATGAAGTAGAGCACATAACCTCCCATAAAGAGTAAAAAGGTTGTGATCACGAGGAAGTTCCTCCACTTCTTCCTCACGTGCCTCCTCCACTTCTCTTCCGCCACCTCTCTAGTCTTGTAGCCTTTGTAGCTATTGCCCGAGAATTCGTTCACTTGCTTCTGGCAGTCTTCCCACTCCTCATATACACCTGGAACCTTGCCGGCGTACACGACATAGCACTTCTTCACCATCTCCTATACACAAGATAGATGATATTATCTATGTCAGTGCAAAGCAATAGCAGTTCACAAGATAAGATCATGCATATATATATGGGTGCAACAAGATGTAAGAAATCGTGTTCTAATCATCGGCATTTTGAAGAAAGACAAAAAAAGCAAACCAAGAATGACTTGCATTAGTGCCTCATACTTAGGTTGGGCATGGAAATAACAATGCTCGTTGTTTGATCTCGTGCGGCAAGTAGAGTATATGCCCAAATTACTAGTCTACTTGGCACACGAGATCAAACATCGGCATAGTCATACACATGATGCCACAATACGTTCTAATCATCGGCATTTCGAATAAAGACCAAATGAAAGAAAACCAAGAATGACTTGCATTAGTGCCTCATACTTAGGTTGGGCATGGAAATAACAATGCTTGCTGTTTGATCTTGTGCGGCAAGTAGAGTATGTCCCCAAATTACTAGTCTACTTGGCACACGAGATCAAACAGCGGCATAGTCATACACATGACGCCGCAACACGTTCTAATCATCGGCATTTTGTAGAAAGACCAAAAAAAGCAAACCAAGAATGACTTGGATTCGTGCCTCATACTATTCGTATCGCCAAAGACAAAAGAAGAGAAATACTTCCACGATTCATATAGCATGTGCATGATATGTCAAGTGGCAAAGCAAGGAAAGGATTCGGTCTCCACGGCAATGACTCATTTCGAGTTTGGTGTGTCTAAAGGAGTCGTTGCCGTGGACCCAGAACCCTTTCCTTGGCTTGCCACTTAACATATTATGTCCTATGTATATGAATCTCGAAAATATCTGTCCTCTTTCAACTTTAGGGCTACGAGATGAAATAGTTTATCATTTCATTGTATCGCCAAAGACGAATAGTGAAATAATGTCTTTCCTTTCGACTTTGGGGCTACAATGAGATATTTGAAACTAAATACTTCACCATTTCATTTAATTCACACTATCTAATCTATTCGTATCGCCAAAGACAAAAGAAGAGAAATACATCCACGATTCATATAGCATGGGCATGATATGTCGAGTGGCAAAGCAAGGAAAGGATTCGGTCTCCACGACAATGACTCATTTCGAGTTTGGTGTGTCTAAAGGAGTCGTTGTCGTGGACCCAGAACCCTTTCCTTGGCTTTCCACTCAACATGGGAAGAGACGCACCTGGCAAGGGGGTTTCGCCGGTGCTGGTTGGATATTGGCAACTTGATGTGTGCCTGATGGTCCCGGCTCATACCAATCAGAAAACCTTGTGTTAACGAACTGGTCGCGAAGTTCAGATCAATTTCTCCATCATCATCATAGGGATCATGTGCCATGTTGTCCAAGTCTGCCATCTCGAAGTCTTCATCATGTGCTGGCTGTGCTGCCTCTAGGGTGATGTTGAGCTGGTCCTCTGTCCCCAAACAGATCTGTCTCTTTGGCCATAGGTACAAGTAGCCGAAGCCGGTATTGAGGACCGCCGCTGTCTCCTCATCATCCCATCCTTGAGGTTGAGAGGGAGGTTCCACTTGCTCGTAGCCCGGAAGCACCATATTGTATCTGACCCTCATTATGTCGGGTGGCATTGTGACATTGTGCATTTTGTGGATCTCCAGTTGAATGATAGTACCCTTGGCAACATCCTTCAACTGGCCACCAACCCATTACATTAGAGTGCAAGGAGTGTCTCCCTATGAAAGACATGTAGGCCGGGCGTCAGTAAAACGAAGATCAAGTCATCGGTGTGGTTAAGCCTCCCAACTCTCGCTTTAATTAGTTAGTTACCTTGAGGGCGTCGAACTTGGCCAAAGTCGAGGCACCGCCGTCGGCAGGCTTGAGCGCGCAAGTGGCGGAGTGGCTGCCTAATGGCACGGTAGTGCGGGCCGGCGCCTTCACCGCAGCGGGCAAGTTAAGCTCCGGAGCTGGAGGAGTCTCCACCACCACCGGCCCCGCTGGAGGAGTCACCAGCGCCTCCGGCCGCGCCATGTTGTCCGATTGGGCGCTGTCGAGGTTGGGAACCGGTGGCACCCTCGTTTACCACCCTTCTGCCACTTGCTGTACTTTTCCATGTAGGCGGGAAGGATGGTGTTGACCTTATCATTCACTTGTGACTGGAACTTTGTCTCGGTAGCCGACACAGCCTGGTTCACGGCATCTTGGACTATATTGGGAAAGGCTTCCACCTGTTCCCTTAGGTGTCTTACCTCGGCGCTTTTGGCCTTCCTGCCCTTCCGCTCCGTGGTGCCATAGTACTCGGACCATGTTATGCCGCCAAAGCTGACCACATGACCAGCCGACGACAGGGACGCCAGGGGCTCGACATTCTTGGTCCGGTTCAGCGCCCTATTAAAAGTGGTGTCCCACTTGGCGACAGGCGTCGACCCCTGGGATGAGGAGCTCCTACACTCCTTGTCCTGCGCACAAGGAATGCGAAGCATTTGATCGAAAACTGGACTTCATTGATTAACCGTGAACACAATTAATCGACTTGCATGCAAACTACTTACATATTTTCTCATGAAGTCCGTAACCTTCATAGTGAAGGGGCTGACGGACTCCGAGGAATAATCAGAACTCACTTTCGGCTTGGCAAACCAGGCCCTAACAAAGTGCTTTGCCTACGGCTCTTTTATGTCGTCAAAGGGAGGTGTTAACCCCTTTGCACGAGCATCGGCGTCCTCCTTCTCCCATTTGGGAATCGCAGCTCTATAACCACTGGAGCCGAGATGGTGGGTACCAATGTTCTTCTTGTACAACTCCTTGAAGTACTGACTCTTGGCCTTGCCCATGGCGGATTTGAACACCTTGAAGTGTTCTTCCGTGACCGGAGGATCCTTCTTGATGACCTCCAAATAACTTAGCTCGTCCTCAAAAATCAGCTTCTTCACCGGACCTTCCAATTCGACAAGGCCTTGGTCATCTTCTTGAGGGCGTACTTGTTCACCGGATTCCCTTTGAGATTGTCGTTATTGTACTTGTGTTCCTCATCACCCGGGAATGCGTATCTTGCGTGCAGCTTCTGGAAGAGCTGGATGAGGAAACCCCTGTTCTCTTCGGCCTTCAGGTTCTCCGTGTTGATCGTGTCGGTGTTCCGGAGGATTGCCGCGAGCTAGTTTGGGTTAGCTGTGACAAACTCGGCCGGCTCCAAAGGCGCACCTTCAGCGTTTACGCTTGTGATTATGGACCTTTTGGTGTCGACCATGATCGTGGCCCGCTCCTTCTAGGCCTTCTTCGATGTGCTACCACCGTCCGTAGTAGCTTCACTGCCCCCATCAGTGGTAGTGGCGTCGCCATCGGTGTCCCCCATCTCCTCATTGCCCGACAAGATATCCTTTTCTGCCTCCCTCGCTATCCCACGGAACGAATTCCGGGTCCTCTTGGGATTCCATCTCCGCCTGCTGCACCCAAAAGGGCTTCTTGCTAGAAGGGCCCGGCTTCGATGACATTTCTAAACACACAAATAAATTGAACTAATAAGCACAAAAATTCACAGAAAATTTTGGCATAACCTTTGCTGATTTTCTATGTCTAGGAGTGCCAGAAATTCGCTGGAACGAAAATGAATCAACATTCTGGCGAAACATTGGCAACTCAAAAAGAAAAACCTGCTCAAAAAAGCCTAAATAGGCATAAACACAACTATTTTGTTGCCAGCATACACAACACTACCACTGTGAACACTCCAAATGAAGGCATCATAGTGGCAGATGTAGTAGCAGCAGCCACAGAATTTAGCTAAACCAAAAAGGGAATTCAAACAATGCAAAAGTTGGACAACATACACAATATATGCATAAAATAAATATCAGGTGTTGAAGTAGTACAAGCAGTTCATTAGTACCAGATGTACATCACAGAGAATAAGAGCCACTGCCTGCAGTTCATTAGTACAAGCAGTTCAAGCTCTCATTAGTACACTTCATTATAGAAAACATAACCCCTTTTTGATTAAATGTTCTCTGTGTTATGCTATTGGTGCTATTGTTCAAGTTTAGTCAAACACATGTCCAATTAATCTACAAAGATTAGCTAGAACAGCCTCAACTGGATCTGTCCAGTAGCTATTTGGTTTAATTCCATTTGAAATTGTAAACCTGCACCAAATATTCAGATCTATTTTTCCTAGGATTCCTGAATGTTTCCTTCAACATGCAGTACTCTTGGTTATCCCAGATTATGTCTAGATTATGAAGAAGCAAAACAAGTCAAATTTAGGCAAAATTAACTACATGCAGCAAACTCCAAACATGAATCCAACGGCATATACTATATATCAAACTCTTTTTTCCCAAACTTATGAACCAGACATTAATGCACTGTTTTATATCCGTGAACTGACAATTCAAACCAAATGCACAACTCACTATGTTCCAAACATACCTAGCCTTTCTCAAAAAAAAACATACCTAGCCAAAGGATACTGTAATGACAAGTGATTAATGGTTTCGTTTTGTCCATATAACAAGCAACATTTTCACACCTCCCCATATCTTGACACACAGGGGAATTCTGATTTTCCATATAAACTTATAAGGGATAGTCTACCCAAATTGCATGGCATGGTAGAAAGATTTCAAAGAAAATTTTCGAAAAGCTTTTAGCTTCCAAACAAGCTTATCTAGTTATTCTGTGAGTCCTATAGCCATCAAGATTTGCTGCAAAGAAATCCACTATTCTCCAAGACCCTCTACCAGATATCTCCTGAATTTTAGCAAACCAAGTCCTTTTTTGAACAAGTGTTCAACAGTGACATCCTGGTTCAGAGAAACACTAAAAATTCTATGGAATTTCACAAAGAAATTGTTATCCCCACACAAATGATCAATCCAGAAACTGGTCCTAACCCCTTTGCCCACCTAAATTTTACAACATTTTCAGAAGATTTTTCTGACTTTCATGAGCCCCCGACAACATTTTCAGAAGAGATTGCCAACCTAGCGATTTACTGGCCAGTAGTTTTTCTGCAAATATTTATTGGCCAGTAGAGATTGCCTAGAGTAACTTGGGCTAGAGTTTTTCTGCAAATATTTACTGGCCTAGAGTTCCCTGATCTGGCAGTAACTTGGCCTAGATCACAGGAAGAAGGGAGAGGGGAGGGAAGAGGGGTAGGGGGAAGGGGAGGGAGAGGGGAAGGGGGTCACACACCTCGACGATGGTGGACGGCGGGCGCGGACTGCGGCAGGAAGGGCGAAAACGGCGCGGTAGAGGAAGGGGCGGCGCGGGCGGGCTCCTCCTCCTGGGCACGGCGGTGGAGCGAAGGTGACGGCGCGACAGAGCGAAGGCGACAGAGAGGTTACAGTCAATTCGTCCGATCTAGAGAAAAAGTGAAAGAGAAAAAAGGCTCAGTCCATCACAGACAGGTACCAGCTTATGCGAGGCGCATATTTAAAAATGTGCCTCGCATAAGTTTACGCGGGGCGCATTCTGGCCATATGCGCCTCGGCTATTATTCACTACTAGTCAACTAGCGCACTACGCTGGTATCTGTCAACAAACACACATTAGCCACTAGTATCGACCCTTGTCCTGTTCTGAACCCTAGCCACCCAGGTTCGAATCCTGGGGGTAACATATTTAAAAAAAAAATTAAAGGCCAGTTTTCATGTAAAAGCATTGTCCAAACACAATATAAACTATAAAATATACTGCAAATATTTTAAAAATTCAAATATTGCCAAAAAAGCAAAAGTGAGTATTATGAATGTGTCTCGTCGATACATAATATTCTCAATGCAATATTATAACATACAAAAAAAATGATAATTATAAATGTTTCAATACATAATAGTATGCCACACACACACACGACGGTTCTTGACAATGATCGGAGCGCACTAGCGTTTCTTGAAAATGGTCGTCTTCTTGCCCTTCTTTGTCGCGGTTGCATAGGTTAGGTCGAGGACATCTTCACTACCTCTTTTGAACGGGAGTCCTTTCTTAGGTAGGGTTGTGGTGTACAGTGCTTGGTTTCCATATCCGTCTTCTATCTCTGGGTCACCGATCTAGACGGGACCTGTTCTTAACGTATCCTTTGATGTGTCCACTGATCCTTTCGAACGGCATCATGCTTCGCAGAAACGGAGGACCGAGCTAGATGATATCCTCCACGACATGGAGAAGCAGATGAAGCATGATGTCGAAGAATGCGGGGGGGGGGGGGATAGATCTCGAGCTCACATAGTATCACCACGATCTCGTCCTGTAGCCTCGTGAGCTGCTTAATGTCTATCGACTTCCGAGAGATGACATCGAAAATGTTGTAGAGGCCAAACAACGTTTCACGGACGTGCTTGTCCATTATACCTCGGATCGCGACCGGGAGTATCTGCATCATCAGCACGGTGACATTGTGAGACTTAATCCCGCTGAAGCGCTGCTTCGCCTCGTCTAGCCATCTTCTTATCTTCCCCGCATAGCTGTTCGGAAATTTGACTTTGAGGAGGCACTTCATAAACTGTATGGCCTCCTTCTTACTCAGAGTGAAGCACGAGGCCTTGAGCTTGACCTCGCCCTTCTTGACCTGCTTTTTGCCCTTGCGATGATGGCTATTCTGCGTTTCCGTCTCCTCCTCCTCGTCCTCCTTGTCATCGCTAGGTGGTGGTTGAAGTTCATCCCTGATGCCCATATGCTTCAAGTAGTTCCTTGCCTTCGGCCCATCTTTGGTCTTGTCGTTGTTAAGGAGGGTGGCAAGCAGACTCTTGCCCACGTTCTTCATGATATGCATGAGATCAAGGTTATGAGACACGCGGAGGATCTTCCAGTATGGCAAAGTCCCAGAAAATAGACCTCGCCTTCCATACCTTCAGCAGCTGCTCTAGCTTCTTCTGGGTCTTTCCCGGTGCAGGGCAATCCTTCTAGTTATTCAACAGCTCGTAGATTTCCCCTCCGCTCCTCTGGTCTGGGATTCCTCGGAGCTCGACTGCCCCATTGAACAGATCTCCTAGCTTTCTCCAGGTGTGATTCTTGGGAAGCCACCTCCGAGCCCCAAGGAACACGGTTTTCCTGGACCCGGGATATTTCTGTAGCTGGCGGTACGTTCTATTATCTTTGCACCTAACGCACCCATAGAATCATTGGACCACCTACCCCGAGAACTATCCGTAACTGGGATAGTCTTGCACCGTCGTGATCACCGCTGCTCTCATGTCGAAGTATTCTTGTCTCGAGGCATCCCACGTACGGGCTCCTTCTTCCCATAATGTGGCCAGCACCTCTTTCAACAACATGAGATATAGATTGATGTCTGTACCGGGTTGTTTTGGCCCTTGAACCAACATACTCATGGTTACGTACTTATTCTTCATGCACAACCAGGGGTGAGGTTGTAGATCCATACAAACACGGGCCAGGTGCTGTGTGTGCTGCTCTATCTGCCGAACGGATTGAGTCCATCAGTGCTCACGCCCAGCTTGAGGTTCCTTGACTCTTTCCCGAAATGTTGGTAATATTGGAGGTCCAATGCCTTCCACTGGCAAGCATCCGAAGGGTGCCTCAACATTTCCTCCTTCTCCGGATCATCGTCTTCCGGACTCTTTCTTTCTGCATGCTAGCGCATGAGCTTGATGACCCACAAGTATAGGGGGTGTATCGCAGTATTTTCGATTAGTAAGAGTGTCGAACCCAACAAGGAGCAGAAGGTGCTGGCTAGTGGTATGGATCAGGAATTCTCTGCAAATACTTAGCAAACGGATTTTTAGGGGTTTTGATAAAGCAAGTAAACAAAGTACGAGTAAATAAAAGACAGTAGGAATAAATGCAACAAGTGGCCCAATCCTTTATGAAGTAAAGGACAAGTCGGTTGTATTACTTAAGATGACCAAACGTTCTCGAGGACACATGGGAAGACTGTCAAGTGCTTTCTCTTCATATAGTTGATTAATCTTCTTTAGCTTGCTAAGTGTTGTGTGGGTGAACCTATGCTAATGTACCGACCTTCCTAGGACTAATACATACTTGTGATTATACCCCTTGCAAACATCCGTAAGTACAAGAAAGTAACTAAGGTAGAAACCTAACCATGGCTTTAAACTCTAAGACCCTTACATCCCTTGTGCAATGGTTTCCTAACGGGGGTTCAGGTTTCTGTCACTCTGGCAACCCCTACAATTAGTAGCCAAATACACAATGCATTCCCCTAGGCCCATATAGGTGAAGTGTCATGTAGTCGATGTTTACATGACACCACTAGAAGAAGTACACCACAACTTAAATATCAAACCATTGAATCTTTCTCAACACAACTCCACTACTAACAACATGACTTCTCCCATGTCCTCAAGAACAAAACAAACTACTCACAAGACATCATATGGATCATGATTAGAGATGCAATAATGATGTATAACAATCTAAACATAAACAATAATTCAATGGTTCCACTCAATAGCATCAACTACAAAGAGTAATCAACACCGGGAAAGTTTCCCCTAAGAACTATGCAGGATTCAACCCAATTGTTACATCAATATGGAGATGGTGATGAAGGTTTTGATGGTGATGATGGTGGTGATGATGATGATGATCCCGATGAAGTCCAGCTTGATAGTTGTGTTGATGGCGACGATATCCCCTCTCTGGGAAGGAATTCCCCCAGCAGAAATCTATCCGCCAGAGAGATCTTTCTCTCTCGGTGTTTTCCGCCCCGCAGAGGCGGCGAAATCTTTCTGTGGTCGCTCCCCGAGTCTTAGGGTTTTGGGAGGAATATATACGCTAGAGGGGAGAGCCAGAGGTGGGCCAGGGCGACCACACCACCTGGTGGTGCGGCCTAGGGTGGCCCGCGCCAGGGGGTGGTGTGGGCCCCCTGTGGCCCGTCTCCACTCCTCCTTATGGCATCCTTCGTCTTCTGGAAAAATAGGATTTTCCGTATATTTCCTCGGATTTTCTGATCTTCGCGAATTTTTCCTCCAAACAACACCTTTTCCATTAGAATCCTGACTGCAGCGGTCCATGCTCCAAAATTCATTAACCATGCAAAAACAGATGAAATAACATAAGTATCACCTATTGATATGAAATATATCAATGAATAATAGTGAATTATGACATAGAATAGTGATTCAAAATGGACGTATCAGAGCTCTGCTTCCTTAGTGAAAGGGCATGTAGGCCCCCACGTGTGGTTTTGGTAATTATTGACAATCCCTATGGACTAATTTGCAAATTGAGTTTCACTTGTAGGTTTGTCCATTGGCATCGCTTGGACCATGTGTTGGTTTCAAGGATGAAAAAAAAGAAGCATCGTCCAAGGGCTTTGTGCCTATTGGAATCAAGTAGAAGAAGAAAGGATGAAAAAGAAGAAGCATCGTCCAAGGGCTTTGTACCTATTGGAATCAAGTAGAAGAAGAAGAAGATCAAGTATGCCTTGAAGAAGAAGAAGATGGAGTTCCTCATGTCTTTCTTCAAGACATCATCATCAAGATTTGATGTGCAAGATCACGGTGCGCCATCTCTAGAAGATATCATGCTTGGAGCTTGCCATCCTCGGCGTTCATGGAGTGATGAAGACAAGGTCAAAGAAGTGGTTTTCCCATGTAGTATGGGGGATCCATTCGCAAGTCTTCATCAAGCAAGAGCAATCAAGAAAGGTGTTCCATCTTGAAGGTGACAAGATCGTCTACATCAAGCTCAAGTGGGATGTTCAAGGCAAAGGTATGATCTTGATAGGGTTTCTATTTTACCCGTCTCGTGTAGTGTTGGGAGACCGGGTTTAGGATAGATAGCCGTACTATCAAGAGGGGCTCTCGAGTGGGTGAATCGTTCGTATCTTTCCAAGAGAGCTCAAACCTTTGCATACATAGCATCATCTTTCTTGGTTGTTGTTTGGTTCTTGTCCATGTGAGGATCTAGAGCTTGTGGTTTTCTTCATAACAAGCTCTAGTTCATCAAAAACGGATTTCCCTTGCATATCTTATTGCGTTTTTGATCTTGCGAGTTTTTTGGATCCACACCTTGGGAGGTATCTCACATGTATATTCATGTTATCTCACATGTGTTGGATTCTACACGTCGTTATCTCTCCAACAAAATTGGTTTCATCTCGTTTGGAGTTCGGAAGCAAAAGTTGTGGCAGTTCTGGTTCTGAAGTTTTTGCCTGACCGGTAGTTCCGGCGGGCCACCGGTAGTACCACCAGGGCAGTTTGCCGCCGGTAGTACTGGTGTTAATTCCGGCCCAACTTCTGATAAACCCATTTCTGGTTCAGTACTCTCTCTGCCTGGTTAGCGCTATTTGACGGAACTTGGATCGGATTTTCTGGCGGTAGTACCATCCACGCGGGTAGTTCCAGTGGTTGGCGGTAGTACCGGCCATGCTCGAGTTTTGGTTCGTTTTGTATCGTGTTTATGACCGTTGGCTGGGTGCCACCAGTAGTACCGGCTGATACATTGCAAATGTATCTATAATTTTTGATGTTCCATGCTTGGTTTTATCTACTTTCTTGTGTTTTGTCCACACTTTGGTGTACTTTTCATATGATTTCTTGGACTGACCTATTAACAAGTGCCACAGTGCCAGTTGCCTGTTTTCTGCTGTTTTTGGTTCCAGGAAAGTCGGAAAATCAATATTCTCGGAATTGGACCGGACAAAAGCCAAAGTTGATATTTTCCAGGAAGACTCACGGAGCCAGCAGGAGAGTCGGAGAGGGGCCACAGGGTGGCCACACCACCCCATGGCGCGGGTCCCCCAGGCCACGCCAGGGCATGGTGTGGGCCCCCTGGCCGCCCACCGACCTTGCCTCTTCACCTATAAGAAGCCTCCTGATGCATAAACCCTAGGTCGTCAATCAGAAACCGCCGCCACCGAAGGGGAGATTTGGGGGATAGAAAGTCTCTGTTCCGGCACCCTGCCGGGACGGGGAAGTGCCCCCGTAGCCATCTCCATCGATCTCCATCGCCATCTCCATCACCATTGCTGATTCCCATGATGAGGAGGGAGTAGTTCTCTCTCGAGGCTAAGGGTTCTACCGGTAGCTATGTGTTCATCTCTCTCTCTATGCATGATCATATTTTGATCATGAGCTTTGTAATCAAGTAGATCTACCTTGTTAATCAAGTGCTTTAATAGATCTCTGCTCTCCCCATGTGTGTGAAAGTGATAGCGTGCACACCATGGTGGGACTTAGGCTAGAGATTACAAATACTTGTTATGGGTTATATTTGGAGTTGGATGTCTTTATGAAATTGTGGTGTTTGTTGGACTCATCTAGTACTCAAGGTGACAGTATGGGGTTTTCTAGATGGGAAAGATGGACTTTGAGGTGTGCTGTTATAGCCCTAGCAACGATTAGAGTGTTCAACCGGAGAGTAGTTAAGAGTAGTATCAAGAAGATAATATATTTATGAGAGAGTGTTCACTAGTGAAAGTATGATCCCTTGCCTTGATTTCTAAGCATTGATACACCGTTTGCTACTAGATTTGTTACATGTTTGCTTGCTTCCATCTTTATTTCTGTTTTCCTTTAGTCTTTTCCACGCCATCAAGCTATCTTCTATCACCGTTAACACTTATAATTATCTATACCACTTGTATTTCACTATCTCTTCGCTGAACTAGTGCACCTATACACCTGACAAGTGTATTGGGTGTGTTGGGGACACAAGAGACTTCTTGTATCTTGATTGCAGGGTTGCTTGAGAGGGAATACCTTTGACCACTTCCTCCCTGAGTTCGATAAACCTTGGGTGATCCACTTAAGGGAAAACTTGCTGGTGTTCTACAAACCTCTGCACTTGGAGGCCCAACAACTTTCTACAAGAATAGAAGTGCGTAGACATCAAGCTATTTTCTAGCGCCGTTGCCGGGAAGGTAAGGTAAAAGATACTCACATCCTCCGGTGTGAGTGCTCGAAGTTATTTCCTTTAGATTCTGAAATTTTGTCTTTTTGTTTCTTGTTTTCACTAGTTAGGCTTAATGGAAAACAATAACAAAATTAGAGAGCTTTTTAGTATTTTTCCTAATGTAGAACATGAATTCTTTGAAAATAAAATTAAAAAACCCTTAGACCTTCTTTGCATGCTAATAGCAATGTTATTAGTATGAATCTTTTGAACACCTTTGTTACTAATGCTATGGAAACGTCTAAGCTTGGGAAGTTAGTTTTTATGAAAATGATCTTTTTACTTCCCCAGTTTTAAAGAAGAAAATTTGCTCTAATGATACTTTATCTCCCATATGTGGTAATTCTAATGATAATTTTAAGATGCCTACAAGAATTATTGATCGTGTTATGGATAACTACTATTTTGGAGATGGAACTGTCCATCCCGGTGATCATTTGCTCTTTATACACGAATTATGCGGGTTGTTCAAGTGTGCAAGTATTACAACAGATCACGTCAAGAAGAAGTTATTCTCTTTATCACTTAAGGGCAAAGCAAGGGAGTGGTATGAGCTACTAGATGATCCTCATCATTTGGAGTGGAAGGAACTTGAATCTCTCTTTTACTCTAAATTTTATCCTCCTCATGAAATTCATAAAGATAGGAATTATATCTATAATTTTCATCCTCATGATGGAGAAAGTATTGCCCAAGCATGGGGAAAATTGAAGTCACTAATGCTCAAATGTCCCATTAATGAGCTCCCCAGGAATATTGTTATTAATAATTTCTATGCAAGGCTTTCAAGACATTACAAGGACTATCTAGATACTTATTTAGAGGGATCCTTCACGAGTAAGGAGGTTAAAGCTAAGTGGGATCCTCTTGAAATAATTCAAAGCAATACCGAAGATTGGGATAACAACAAAGGTAAAGAACCAGGTATAAACTATGAGTATGATTGCATTAAGTCTTTCACTGAAACTGCTGATTTTCAAGAGCTTAGTGCTAAATATGGTCTTGATCCTCAAATTCTTATTGATTGTTTTAAAACCTTTGCTTCTCATATTAATGCTCCTAAAGAAAAGTGGATCATGTATCATGAGCCTTTTAAAGACACTTGCATGGAAAATGAAATTGTTATTAATGATAGCAATAAACATGCTCAAACCTCTGAAAGTACTATTTCTTATAAGCATGTTAATTTTTGTGTAATACATAGACCTTGTGAGAGTAATCAAGTTGAAGAAGAATATTTTATCACCCATAGGAATGAAAAAACTAGAATGTGGTATAGGAGAGAGGAAACGGTATTTTCCCCTAAGCATGTTGCTCCTATTATAGTTTTTGATGATTCTGAACTAGATGATGTTCCTATGCCTATTACCTATAGTAGTGATGATGACTGGGAAAAGCACACTTCTTTTGATATTGAAAATCTCTTTAGTACCAATTCTGAAAATTATGATATTAATAATTGTTGTACTATTAGTGCTATCAATGATCCTTCCAATGATGATATGTTTACAAATGAACACACTTTGGAAGATAATTATTCTATTGCTTATGATGATACTACATCTCCAATATATGTTAATTGCAATGATGAATATTATATTTTCAGTCCACCTACTATTGAGGAGGAAATTAATTATGATTACAATATGCCTCCTATATTTGATGATTATGGTGATGAAAATAATAATGATAGCTATTTTTTGAATTTGCTCCCACTACAATTAATAAGAATGACTGTGTTTATGTGGGGAGTATTAATTCTTTTATGCATGTGGCTCATAATAAGAATGTTTCATGTGATAGTTATATTGTTAATTTTATTCATGATGCTACTGAAAGTTATTATGAGAGAGGGAAACATGGTTTTATGTATCTCAACAATATTAAGTTTCCCCTCTTTATGTCGAAAGTCTTGAAGTTGCACTTGTTTTGCTTTACTATGCTTATTGCTTTGTGCTTTCATGACTTATTTCTTTACAATATTTCTATGCATAGGAAGTGGGTTAGACTTAAACGTGCTTTTAATTTGCTTCTTGATGCTCTCTTTTACTTGAATTCATATTTCTTATGTGAGCATCTTCTCAAACTATCATGCCTAACTTAAAGGCGTTAAAGAAAAGTACTTATTGGGAGATAACCCAAAAGTTTTAGATGAGTCTTGGAAGTTATTACCTTTGTAATAACCGCTCCCTATCTTTTTATTTGCTTTTTGTGCCAAGAGTAACCTCTAATGAGAGAGAAGTAATGATTGGGAAAGTTACTGTCCCGAAACAGATTTCTGTGCTTCACCGTAAAAATTCGTATAAAATCTCTGAAAGTCATTTTGAGGTGTGAATTTTTGTGCTTCTGCTCCAGGTTGTTATCTAACTTTAGTTAGTTCAACACTTTTTTATTTGACCAACATAAGGTCTTCGAAATAATTCGTCTTTACCTACTGGTCTATTTTGACAGATTTCTGCCATTTTATGGATTTGCTTCTTGTTGGTTCCTTTTTGAGTTCTTTTGGAGAATTGAGCTTTTTGAGGGAAGTACTACAGTAGCTAGTATTATAATGGAAGTTTATTTGGTGTTATAACTTAACTTTAAGACTTATTTATCTTGAGAGCACTAATGTTGCTAATAAAGATTGTGTGAAGTTTTGTATGAAGGAAAAATTTCAAGTGTATAGAAGGAATAAGTAATGAGATGAAGGATGGACTAAAGCTCAAGCTTGGGGATGCCACGCGTGTCACCCCTCAAGAAGTACAAGCGTCAAAGCTTGGGGATTCCCAAGCATCCCCTTCTTCATCAATAAAAATCCCAGGTTTCTTCCAAACGCTTCATTTTTATTGTTTCATGCATAGTTGTGTTGTTCTTGGAGCGTCTTCTTTTTCATTTTCGTGTTGGTTTTTAGTTTGCTTGGTTTTTATTAGTTTGCTAAATAAATTGGTTGGACCCCCTCTTTCATACATTGGTTTTCAAATAGTTTGGTTTGGATTGGAAAAGAGTAGGAAAGTTCGTCCTTATGTGGTAAAAAGAGCTCGTTTTCGACTGTGGCCTATGCTCTGTCATGCCATGCTTGATATTGATTTGGCTTTATGCTTAGTATTCTTTGCTGTAGCATGACTTGGTATAAACAATTGAGATTGCTTAATGTGCCTTGGATGAATCATGCGTTGTTTTAGCATATTAAAGTATAGTATAGTGGTATTCTCCTTTGATGCTTTATTTGGGTTGACTTGGCACATGCTCACACCATGTTATGACTATCCCAAGTCATTATAGCCTTTATGATCCTTTAGTTTTCAACTTGTGATATCACTTTATGCTTTGATCAATGATGTTTTGTTGCTCTGCATAATTATGGCCATTATTGCTCTCTTAGTTGGTCGCTCCCAATCTTTTGCTAGCCTCCACGAACAAGTATGAGTTCCACAAATGCATCCAACTCCCTAAACCAAGTTATTCCAAAGAGTCCACCATACCTACCTACTATCATATGATATTCCAAGTATATTCATGTTTTTGTTTACCTTCCAAATTAAACTTGTTATGAGAAAACTAGTGATTAAAGCTCGCACGAACTTGATGGCACAATTTACTTTTCTTGCCCTTAATAAACTTGAACCATTGTGTTGTCTATGTTGTATATGCTTGCACTTATTTGTTGGGAATTAGCAGAACCATGCTTTCATGGGGAACGCTTTCAACATTGCACTTGGTACTTGTACCTAGTTGATATCATGCTCTTTTGTATATGGATGTCGTCGGTGTGAAATGAAAGGGGAGCTTGTAAGTCCATGGAGTTATGTATGTGTGTTAGAGAAACGCTTGGTCCGCTGGTCTAATCCATGCTGACATGGTGGAAACCTACAGCGTAACCATAATGAGATGTCTATGAAGCATTCTTCTTATAAAAAAAGAGTCAGATATTGAGAAACAGAGAAAAAGAAAAAAAGATTATGAAAAGCGGAAAGAGAGAAAAAAGCACCATATTCCCATGGTAAATAAGAAGATTGCTGAGATGCTCGTTGTCAGCTTGCCTTGTCATTTTGATATGGGGATTCTTCTATATCATCGGGCAAGGGGTACCCCGTTGGCGGTTCTCTATGATACACATGTACTTACAATGACAAGAACTTATCGGTGACTAAACTTGAGTAGCATGAGGAGCGGCCCTCGTATTCAAGGGACATGAGATTTCTAACTTATACTTCGTCAAGCATGTACGCCATAGTTTGTTCACTTTAACCTTAATGACCTTCAAGATTCTTATGATAGGGGCAATGAGAGTTGAAAGCTATAAGTACCATAATTTTTGGAAGCTCTTTATGAAACTTGAATCTCTACTTCCTTCTATGAAGGCCTTTCTTCCACCATTATATTGAGTCTCTACCTTCTATCTTTATGCACCTACTTTGAGAGCATAGTGGCCATTCTTAGTTCTATGTGCATTGTCCCAAGACTAGTTGATTGATGCACAACTTGATATTGCTTGTTTTAAACTATTTGTATCTAGTCACTCTAATGAACTTTGAAGGTGTCCTATGCATTTATATTTGCTACTCTATGAGGGACAAGCTGAATACTATTATGCTATGTTTTCTTTATGTGAAACAAACAAACGTCTTGCAAAGCATTGTTATTCATGAATCTTTTGTTTGTGCCTTTTCATGTTGCAACATAGTGTCTTTGACTTATTGCTAGAACTTTATCTTTCATCTTATGATTGAAGTACTATGATCCCAGCTTTCAATGCTTTACAAATACTTTGATCAAGTCTTTGATGGTGCATGTCACCTCAAAAATTATTCTTTCTTTTTATCACTTACATACTCGAGGACGAGCAGGAGTTAAGATTGGGGATGTTGATACATTGCAAATGTATCTATAATTTTTGATGTTCGATGCTTGGTTTTATCTACTTTCTTGTGTTTTGTCCACATTTTGGAGTACTTTTCATATGATTTCTTGGACTAACCTATTAACAAGTGCCACAGTGCCAGTTGCCTGTTTTCTGCTGTTTTGGGTTCTAGGAAAGTCAGAAAATCAATATTCTCGGAATTGGACCAGACAAAAGCCAAAGTTGATATTTTCCCAGAAGACTCACGGAGCCAAAAGGAGAGTCAGAGAGGGGCCACAGGGTGGCCACACCACCCCATGGCGCGGGTCCCCCCAGGCCGCGCCAGGGCATGGTGTGGGCCCCCTAGCCGCCCACCAACCTTGCCTCTTCGCCTATAAGAAGCCTCCCGATGCATAAACCCTAGGTCATCAATCAGAAATCCACAAAAAGTTCCGCAGCACCGCTGCCACCGAAGGGGAGATTCGGGGGACAGAAAGTCTCTGTTCTGGCACCCTGCCGGGACAGGGAAGTGCCCCCGAAGCCATCTCCTTCGATCTCCACTGCCATCTCCATCACCATTGCTGATTCCCATGATGAGGAGGGAGTACTTCTCTCTCGAGGCTAAGGGTTCTACCGGGAGCTATGTGTTCATCTCTCTCTCTATGCATGATCATATTCTGATCATGATCTTTGTAATCAAGTAGATCTACCTTGCTACTCAAGTGCTTTAATAGATCTCTTCTCTCCCCATGTGTGTGAAAATGACAGCGTGCACACCATGGTGGCACTTAGGCTAGAGATTACAAATACTTGTTATGAGTTATATTGGAGTTGGATGTCTTTATGAAATTGTGGTGTTTGTTTGACTCATCTGGTACTCAGGGTGACAGTGTGGGGTTTTCTAGATGGGAAATATGGACTTTGAGGTGTGCTGTTATAGCCCTACCATCGATTAGAGTGTTCAACCGAAGATTAGTTAAGAGTAGTATCATGAAGATAATATATTTATGAGAGAGTGTTCACTAGTGAAAGTATGATCCCTAGGCCTTGTTTCTAAGCATTGATACACCTTTGCTACTAGATCTATTACATGTTTGCTTGCTTCCATCTTTATTTCAGTTTTCCTTTAGTCTTTTCCACGCCATCAAGCTATCTTCTATCACTGTTACCACTTATAATTATCTATACCACTTGTATTTCACTATCTCTTCGTTGAACTAGTGCACCTATACACCTGCAAGTGTATTGGGTGTGTTGGGGACACAAGAGACTTCTTGTATCTTGATTGCAGGGTTGCTTGAGAGGGAATACCTTTGACCACTTCCTCCCTGAGTTCGATAAACCTTGGGTGATCCACTTAAGGGAAAACTTGCTGCTGTTCTACAAACCTCTGCACTTGGAGGCCCAACAACTGGCTACAAGAATAGAAGTGCGTAGACATCACCAGCCACCCATCGGTACTACCAGCCGTGCGCGAAACTGTGTGTAACGGGCAGATCGGGGAGCCCTTTAAAAGGAGCTCCCCTTTCCCCTTCGGCCCGAACTAGCTTTTTCTTGGTTCTTGCTCTCTCTCCCTCCTCCATTGTTGACCTTGAAGAGCTTGCCCTCTCCCCTTCTCTCTCCTATGATTCTTGCATCTTTTTCAGGGATTTGAGAGAGGATATCTAGATCTACAAGCCCCACCAAACCAAATCCCTTCTTTCTGAAAGAATCCTTGGGATCTAGATCTTGGAGAGTTTTGTGTGCTCCTCTTTTGTTCTTCCTCCCTTATTCCCCCAATAGCTTTTGTAGCTTTGGTGGAATTTGAGAGAGAAGGACTTGCCTCTTGCATTTGGTGCATAGGTTTGAGTTCTCCTTAGAGATTCGGCAAGTTCAAGCCATTGGGCTTGTTTCTCTTGGGTTCTTGGAACCCTAGACGGTTGTGTGGTTGGATTGTTGACCTTTTGTGGTCTTATAGCCTTTTGTGGCCTTGTTGTCTTTTGTGGCTTTGCAGCCTTTGTGGCATTGTTGTTGGGAGCCTCCAATTGAGTTGTGGAGATTGCCCCAACCTTGTACGGGTTCGGTGACCGCCCTCAAGTGTCCCATAGTGGAACATGAGTAGGCCTTTGTGGCGAGCTCACGAGAGAATAGGGTGAGCCTTTTGTGGCGTCGGTAGGTTGCGTGCCTTCGCATCTTGGGGTGAGGCCTTGTGTGGCGTTCGGTGAGCATCGAGCCACCACACCTTGAGGTGAGCCACTTGTGGCGTTCGAAGTACATTGCGCCCCCGCACCTCTCCAATGGAGACGTAGCTTCTTTGGAAGTGAACTTCGGGAAACAAATCATCGTCTCCGCGTCCATCGGTTATCTCTCAACCGAGCCCTTTACTTATGCAATTTACATTATGATAGCCTTCGTGCTTGAAGTAGATTATCTTGCTACCACCTTGTTGCTCATCTTGCTTAGAATAGGTTGTTGGTGCACTTAGTGAACCTAGTGGATATAGGTTTTGGCTTGATAAATTAAACGTTAAGTTTTATTCCGCATTTATTAGAGCCTAAACCGTAATGATTTTAAAACGCCTATTCACCCCCCTCTAGGCGACGTCCATTTCCCTTTCACTTAGGGTCCGCGAAATACCGCTGCAGACGAGGAGTTAGAGGAAAGTACCACACCACCTTTCTAGGAGCTTTCGTGGTCCCTCTCTTGTATCGAGAAGTCTTGCACACCGGATGTGGTCTTCTCCGCGTCCTCACCCCGGTAGATGATGCAATCATTTATGCAGACATGGTATTTCACGTGCGGTAGATTGAGAGGGCACGCGACTTTCTTGGCCTCAGCGATACTAGTCGGACATGTGTTCCCCTTCTTGGGAAGAATTCTTGCCAGAATGCAATGTTGACGTCGAAGCATTCGTTGGTCATTTTGTGTTTCGCCTTCATCTGTAGAGCCCTGAGCGTTACATTCAGATGGGTATCCCCGTCGTTGCATCCATCAAACAATGGAGTGACTACGTCTTTCTTCATTTGCTCCAGCTTAGATTTCTCTCTAGCGGCGGCTCTGGCGTTACTCGTCTCCTTGAGAAGCAGATCTTGGACATGAGGGTCTCGCAGCCAGCTCAAATCATGGTCGACACCTTGATCTTCGTGTTCATGCCCGACGCCACCTTGATCATTTTCGTGTTCATGCTCGGCGCCACCCTGATCTTCATGATCATCACCTGCCCTGCTGTCGGCGTCTTCATCTTTGTGATCATATGTTGGGGGGATACCCCCGGGGATGCGGCGCATGCAGTAGAGCCAGTCTAGGTCGTCCTGGCACACCCAGGAACCAGCCTAGGCACCACGTTCTGCGTTCTCCGCCCTCCTCCATCTCCTCCTCCGTGACGGTGAGATCCTCTTCAGTCATGTCCAGATCGATGTCCTCACCGACCCTATCGGAGGTAGGGGAAAAGCCTTAGACTGGCGCGGACCCGTGGCAGTGGAGCTGGGCAGGAGCGGCAGCGAAGCAGGTGCAGGAAGGCACGGTTTGGCGGCGGTGCTGCTAAGCAGATGTGGCGGTAACAACGCTGTCACTAGGAGGAAGAAGAAGAAGAAGAGGCAGAGGGGCGCGAGAGGGGGGAAAAGACCAAGGGACGCGCCCCTCCCTTATTTAACCACGCCCCAGCGGGGGTAGTGGGATCGTGCGATGCGGCGAGGCCACACGGTGTGGCCATGTATCTGCCGGGTCAGCCAATCAGAGGCGAGCCACAGGAAGGGCCAAAGGGAGCAGGGGATCCCACAACGCGACGTGATGATACAGTTAACGAGGAGACAAGCGCGACGTGACATGTGCAACAGTAACACCTGACATTAACTATAGTAGTAACTGGCGGAGGCCCTTAAAATGAGGCAAGATAATGATTACCCTCCACGTGGGACGTGGGGAAGCGTACGATAGAAGGAAGGATAACCCGGAGAATTAAAAGGAGACCCGGCCAGCGAGTGAAAACTCAGAATGTGCCAAGGGAATACTAGTCAAAGAAATCCGGGATATGAGGTAACTCGGAAAAGGGAGCATAAGGCTCGGTAAATTGAACCTGTTGTGGCCTTAGCAGCTAGAGCTGCTAAGACCGCACCAGCTTCGGGGACTAATGTTGGGGGGATACCCCCGGGTAGGGTCACGCCGGGGTATAAAGGCCGAGTTAGCCAAGATACAGGAAGGTCAAAGCGAATGATGGCCGGGTCACCTCAAGGCAGGCCGAATCACGGAGTAATCCGGACCAGAGGATGTCCACCTAACTGAGTCCCAACTGACGTATATCGTATGCCGGCAGGATTTATATAACTTGTATGCAGGTACCCACGGGGCCGGATTAACCAGGCACGATCCGGGTTATATCAGGCTTGCAAGAGAAGGAAGGTATCTCGCTGGTCAAAAGGTGGTCACTGTACGCTGGAGCATGAGCGAAGCGGACAGAGAGAAGGACCACCGAGGCATGGTCAACAAGGGTGACGCGCCCTGTGTCGGATGACGCTGGTGCCGCAGAGGCTTACGTAGCCTTTGCATGGGGTACGATGGCGAAAAGTGATCCGGTCGGTTTGCTATTTTGGGAAAAGGCATATTCCCAGGAATATGCCTCCACGTATGCCCTAAGTGGAGACCTAGCCTCCCCTATATAAGGAGCGCTAGGGCCTCTGTAGAAAGGGCTGGCATTTGTGTAGTTGGTTCCTAGAAGATAGGTAGTGGTGAGAGTAAGGGAGCTCCTTCTTCCTCCTCTCCCCAATACAGCTCAAGGAGCATTTGTAACCTTGAAAACCTAGTGAATACAAAGCGTCTGTGTGTGGAATCACCACACTATCCCTCCCTGGATTCCTCTAGTGCATATTGGCCCCACCTTTATCCTATCCATGGCATCTGCCATGACACCACCACGACATCATGACCGGCATCTTGATCTTCACCATTATTGACATCATCATCATCTTCGTCATCATGTATCCACCGAGTGTAGCCATCCATGAAACTACATTGGAGCAGGTGTGACTCCAGCATTCCGGAATCGTGCCTTATCAGATACATCAACTTGTAGTCACGACATGAACATCTTATCTCCATCTTGTTTGCACGTGCCATATCGGTCCTCGCGTATCTCATCCACCTATCCACGAGGGCTTTGCGGATCAGTGGTCGGACCATGGTCGCCTACGTGTGGTACAAAGAGCAAGAGAATAATTAGAGCATATATGGACATCTGGATCACTAGAAAAATTCAGCATGACCTCCCCTAAAAAGAGGACATCCGCGAGTGCTAGAAATTCGCCGGAAAAGAAATGAATCGACATTCCAGCGAAATCCCTACACAAAAAGAAGCATGCACCACAACACAATCATATAGTCGCGGTGTTGCCGACAATGCGCATGAGCATGCAAGTAACGCCGTCACACTTCCTCCAACGATGACTTGCGCAAGAGAGATGGAGGAGAAGTAAAGGGACATGTTGTAGATCTAGAGGAGCAAGAGACTTCACTTACATATGAGTGTCAACTAATGGAGATTGAGCAAGCTTATATGGTGAATGAATGTGGGAAATGAGGTGGGGAGAAGGAGGGGTGACCAAATCTGTCTTTTGGTGGAGAGGAAGAAGTGAGGCAAGTGAGTGGGGTGCATGTGCCAAAAATGTGCGAAAAAGTGAGCCAGGTTATGCGAGGCGCATATTGCAGTAAATGCGCCTCCTATATTGTGAACTAACTGAGGCGCATATGCTAACATGCGCCTTGCCTATGCGGCCACCCAGGCCCGTAGGGGTTACTTGAGGCTCACATTTCCTAATGTGCCTCGCCTATTTTCAAGTATCGGTGGCGCATGTGACTATATGCACCTCGCATATTGGACCACCGATCTCCTCCCGGGCCCACCCAACATATGCGAGGCGCATTGGTCACCTATGCGCCTCGCTTGTCTAACATGTTGGAGGCGCATATTACCAGGATGCGCCTAGCCTAATATGGGGGTGCCAGATTTCGTCCGTACAGATGCTAGAGGAGACCCATCCTACAAATATGCGCCTCGACTATTTAAGTACTAGAGGCGCATGTCAGGCTAGTGCACCTTGCCTATTTTACCAGAGGCGCATCTAGTATAAATGCGCCTCAAATATGCATGTCTCCTATAGCCTTTTCTCTAGTAGTGTATGACCGGGAGCGAGAGGCCTAACTAGCCACGTGGACAGCAAGCCAAGGTAAGGCTAGTATATATACTCTTCCTTTATATGCAGGGAAAGGATCAAGTTTAGGAAGTAGGCCAAGAAGAGCATAGAGACCTAAAAGATCTACATCTTGTGAGGCAGGCATGATAGGATTGGTTTGGGGAACTGCTACGATGAAACTTCTCAAAGATATCTTAGAGTTATGTGATGGCTCAATGCACGACGCCAGAAAAGTGCTGGTGCGGTGTTGATGTAGAGCTCGTTGGGAACCCCAAGAGGAAGGTATGATGAGCACAGGAGCAAGTTTCCCTCAGTATGAAACCAAGGTTTAATCGAACCAGTAGGAGCAAGGAAACACCCCAAAGGTGTTACTAGCTGACCATTGGCAGGGCGCACTACCGGTGCTAGTAGCAACGTGGAGACCTGCATAACACAACCACATAACTATGTCCCCAACTTGCGATGAGGTTGTCAATCTCACCGTGTTTTGCTGAAAACAAAGGATTAAACGTATTGAATGGAAAGAAGTAAAAGTTTGCAGAAAGTAAACACAAAGCAGTAAACAGTTTGTAGATTGAATGTAAAAGAAAGGACCGGGATCCATAGTTCACTAGAGGTGGCTCTCCTTAAGATAGATAACATGCTGGGTGAACAAATTACAGCGGGGCAATTGACAAACATCGAGAAAGTAATACATACATATACTAATCATCTTGACTCCTTTGAGATTCGATTGGGCATTACAACAATATACATAGACCGCCATCCAACTGCATCTATGACTAATAATCCACCTTCAGGTTATCATCCGAACCCCCTCTAGTATTAAGTTGCAAGCAATAGATTATTTCTTTATGAACTGCGTGTAAAGTAAACAATACGATTGTTCTATGAACAAAGGATTATTGTTTTCTCCCTAGTAGCAACAACACATCTAGTACCTTAAAGATTTATGTCACTTCCCCAGATTACTAGAGGCATGAACCCACTATCGAGCATAAATACTAACTCTTGGAGTTGCTAGCATCTACTTGGCCAAGCTAGATACTAACAATGGAAAGCATGCAAGATCACAAATAACAAAGACATGATAGAATCAATAATCAATCTGAAATAGCATCTCAATATCCATCGGATCCCCGCAAACACAACATGAAGAATTACAAATAGATGATCTTGATCATGAACGCAGCTCACAAGATCTAGACATGAAAACACAAAGGAGGAGAACCAGCCATCTAGCTACTACATGGATTCGTAGTCCAAGGATGAACTACTCACGCATCACACCGGAGGCTTGCATGATGATGAAGAAAGCCTCTAGGGTGAATTCCCCTCTCCGGCAGGGTGCCGGGAAGAGCTTCAGAGCCCTCCCGATCTAGGGATGGATATGATGGCGGCTACAGACTCTTTCGTGGATTTTTTATCGGGCACTTCGGGTTTTCGTCCCGAGGGCACCTTATAGGCGAAAGGAGAGGCCGAGGGGGTGCCAGGGGCGGCCACACCACCCCTTGGCGCTGGCCAGGCTGGGCCGCGCGGCCATGTGGTGTGGTGCCCCCCTGGCCCCTCTCCGTCTCGTACTCTAGCATCTGATGACTTTTGGAAAAATAGGCACTTTGGCTTTTGTCCCGTCCAATTCCGAGAATATTCATTTTCTGACTTTCCTGGAACCAAAAACAACATTAAACATGCAGCTGTCACTGTGGCTCTTGTTAATAGGTTAGTCCAAGAAATCATATGAAAAGTACTACAAAGCGTGGACAAAACACAAGAAAGTGGATAAGACCAAGCATGCAACATCAAAAATTATAGATATATTTGCAATGTATCAACATCCCCAAGCTTAACTCCTGCTTGTCCTCGAGTAGGTAAGTGATAAAAAAGAAAGAATAATTTTTGAGGTGACATGCACCATCAAAGACTTGATCAAAGTATTTGTAAAACATTCAAAGCTAGGATCATAGTACTTCAATCATAACATGAAAGACAAAGTTCTAGCAATAAGATAAAGAAACTATGATGTAGCGTGAAAAGTCACAAACAAAAGATTCATGAATAACAATGCTTTGCAAGACGTTTGTTTGTTTCACATAAAGAAAACATAACACAATAGTATTCAGCTTGTCCCTCATAGAGTAGCAAATATAAATGCATAGGACACCTTCAAAGTTCATAAGAGTGACTAGATACAAATAGTTTAAAACAAGCAATAACAAGTTATGTATCAATCAACTAGTCTTGGGACAATGCACATAGAACTAAGAATGGCCATTATGCTCTCAAAGTAGGTGCATAAAGGTAGAAGGTGGAGACTCAATATAATGGTGGAAGAAAGGCCTTTTTATAAAAGGAAGTAGGGATCAAGTCTCATAAAGATCTTCCAAAAATTATGGTACTTATAGCTTTCATCTATCATTGCCCCTATCATAAGCATCTTTAAGGTGATTAAGGTTAAAGTGACACAACTAAGAGGATATGCTTGACAAGTTATAAACCGAAATCTCATGCCCCCTTACTTACGAAGACCGATCCTCATGCTACTCAACTTCAGTCACGAGTACCGCCAATGGGTACCCCTTGCACATGATACGGGAGCTTTCCCATAATCAAAATGACAAGGCAAGCAGACAATTAGCATCTTAGCGATCTTTTTATTTGCTATTTGCATAGGTTTTTCTTGAGGATGCTTCATAGATTGCTCATTATGGTGATGCTGCAAGTTTCCACCATGATTAGGCATGGCTTAGGCTAGCGGCCCAGACGTTTCTCTAACACACATACAAACTCCATGATCTTACAAGTTCCACTTTTATTGCACACCGCCGGGTTCCGTAAGCAAAAGAACATGATATCAACGGGGTACAAAGTACAAGTGCAATGTTGAAAGTGTTCCTCGTGAAACATGGTTCTGCTAATTTCAACTTATAAAGCGCAAGCATATACGCAACAAAGAAGGACCCAATGGTTCAAGTTTATTAGATGCAAAAAAAGTAAAGTGTGCCATCAAGTTCGTGAGAGCTTTAATCACTAGTTTTCTCATAACAACTTTAATTTGGAAGGTAAAAAAGCATGAATATACTTGGAATAGCATAAGCTACTAGGTAGGTATGGTGGACTCTTTGGAATAACTTGGTTTAGGGAGTTGGATGCATGAGTAGAACTCATACTTGGTTGTGGAGGCTTGCAAAAGATTGGGAGCGACAAACTAAGAGAGCAATAATGGCCATAATCATGCAGAGCGACAAAACATCATTGATCAAAGCATAAAGTGATACTACAAGTTGAAAATTAAAGGATCATAAAGGCTATGGTGACTTGGTATAGTCATAACATGGTGTGAGCATGCGCCAAGTCAACCCAAATAAAGCATCAAAGGAGAATACCACTATACTATGCTTTAATATGCAAAAACAACGCATGATTCATCCAAGGCACATTAAGAAATCTCAATTGTTTATAACAAGTCATGCTACAGAAAATAATACTAAGCATAAAGCCAAAAAAATATCAAGCATGGGATAAAAAAGCATAGGCCACAGTCAAAAACGAGCTCTTTTTACCACATAAGCATGAACTTTCCTACTCTTTTCCAAACCAAACCAAACTATTTGCAAACCAATGTATGAAAGAGGGGGTCCAACCAATTTATTCAAAAAACTAAGCAAACAAAGAAAAAGAAAAACCAAAACGAAAACGAAAACGAAAAAGAAGACGCTCCAAGAAGAACACAACTGTGTATGAAACAATAAAAATGAAGCGTTTGGAAGAAATCTGGGATTTTTATTGATGAAGAAGGGGATGCCTTGGGTATCCCCAAGCTTTGACGCTTGTACTTCTTGGATATTTCTTGGGGTAACACGCGTGGCATCCCCAAGCTTAATCTTTAGTCCATCCTTCATCTCATTACTTATTCCTTCCATACACCTGAAATTTTTCTTTGATACAAAACTTCACACAATCTTTATTAGCAACATTAGTGAACTCAAGATAAATAAGTCTTAAGGTTCAGTTATAACACCAAATAAACTTCCATTAGAACACTAGCTACTGTAGCACTTCCCTCAAAAATATCAATTCCCCAAAAGAACTCAAAAAGGAACCAACAAGAAGCAAATACAGAAAATGGTAGAAATCTGTCAAAACAGATCAGCAGGTAAAGACGAATTTTTTCGAAGACCTTCTGTTTCTCAAATCAAAAAGTGCTGAACTAACGAAAGTTATATAACAACCCGAGGCAGAAGCACAAAAATTCACGCCTCAAAAAGACGTTCAGAGATTTTACACGAATTTTTACGGTGAAGCACATAAATCTCTTTCGGGACAACAACTTTCCCAATCATTACTTCTCTCTCATTAGAGGTTACTCTTGGCACAAAAAGCAAATAAAAAGGATAAGGAGAGGTTATTATAGAGGTAACTTACAAGACTCGTCTAAAACTTTTGGGTTATCTCCCAATAAGTACTTTTCTTTAACGCCTTTAAGTTAGGCATAAGAAGCAAAGAAAGAATCAAGTGTTCTCAAATGAAGGAGCATTAAGACCAAATTTTGTTTTCATAGGAGAAGCAAAAGAAATCTTCTCTCTCTTCTTAGGGAAGTGTTCTATACCTTTCTTGAGTGGGAGTTTATATTTTATGGTGCCTTCTTTCATATCAATGATGGCACCAACAGTTCTAAGAAAAAGGTTTTCCCAAAGTAATAGGACAAGAAGCATTGCATTCAACATCCAAAACATAGAAATCAACGGGGACATAAGCATTGTTAACCATAATAAGAAAATCATTAAGACTCCCCATGAGTTTCTTTTTAGCATTATCATCAAGTGGGACATTCAAATAACAATCTTCAAGTGGAGGCAAATCAAGCATATCATAAATCCGTCTAGGCATAATAGAAACACTACTATCAAGATCACATAAAGCTTTGAAATCAAAGTCATTCACTTTCATATTAATGATGGGTTCCCAACCATCCTCTTGTTTTATAGGAATAGAAGCTTTATGTTTCATCTTTTCTTCTTTAATCTTTATGAGAGCATCAGTAATGTGTTTTGTAAAAGCCATGTTCATAGCACTAGCATTAGGACTTTTAGCAAGCTTTTGTAGGAACTTAATAACTTCAGAGATGTTGCAACCATCAATATCAAAATCAAATTTATCATCTAAAGTAGTAGAACTATTATTAGCCTCAACACTAGTGGTAGTGATAGTAGACACACTAATGTTTCTAGCAATTTCATCTTCTCTTTCCCACTAAGCATGTAATTCAGCTAATATTCTAACATTTTTATCAATTCTTACTTGTATAGCATTGGTAGATGCAAAGGGATTATCATTAGTTTCAGGTTTAGCAGCCATTTTATTCAAAGAAGATTGAACTTCAGCCAAAGATGCTATATTTCTTTCTGCATTAGAGAGTTTTTCCTCAATAGTATTGAAAGCAGTTTGCTTACTAATAAAGTCTTTAAGCATAACTTCAAGTTCAGAGGGTGCACTCCTATTATTGTTGTAGAAACTTCCATAAGAATTACCATTGTTGGGAGGATATGGCTTATAATTGTTGTTACCAAAATTCTTCCTATAAGCATTATTACCAAAATTGTTATTTCTTATGAAGTTCACATCAACTTGCTCTTCTTGAGCAACTAAAGAAGCCAAAGGAACATTATTTGGATCAATATGGGCTTTCCCATTAACAAGCATATGCATAATAATATCAATCTTATCACTCAAAGAGGAGGTTTCCTCAATAGAATTTACTTTCTTACCTTGGGGAGCTCTCTCAGTGTGCCATTTAGAATAGTTAACCATCATATTGTCTAGAAGTTTTGTTGTAGCACCCAAAGTGATGGTCAAAAAGGTACCTCCAGCAACAGAATCCAATAGGTTCCTTGAAGAATAGTTCAATCCTGCATAAAAAGTTTGGATGATCATCCAAGCAATCAGTCCATGAGTGGGACAATTCTTTACCAAAGATTTCATTCTTTCCCAAGCTTGACCAACATGCTCATTATCAAGTTGTTTAAACTTCATTATTTCACTTCTCATGGATATAATCTTAGCAGGAGGATAGTATTTTCCAATAAAAGCATCTTTGCACTTAGTCCAAGAATCAATACTATTCCTAGTTAAGGAATTCAACCATTCTTTAGCTTTTCCTCTCAAAGAGAAAGGAAACAATTTCAGCTTAATAATATCACCATCTATATCCCTATGCTTTTGCATCTCACAAAGTTCAACAAAGTTATTTAGATGGGAATCAGCATCTTCATTACCAATACCAGAAAATTGTTCTCTCATAACAAGATTGAGCAAAGCAGGTTTTATCTCAAAGAAAGTATCTTTAGGCACAGGTGGAGCAATAGGTGTGCTCATAAAATCATTGTTGTTGGTGCTAGTGAAGTCACACAACTTAGTGTTTTCAAGAGTAGTCATTTTTTTGGGTTTTCAAATAAGAAAGCAAACTTGTAAAACTAATTTTTTTGTGTTTTTGATAAAGAAAACAAGCAAACAAACCAAAAAGAAACTAAGCAAAACAAAAACAATAAAGTAAAGAGATTGGTTATGAGGGACTCCCCTTGTGAAGATGTCCTTGACTCCCCGGCAACGGCGCTAGAAAAATGCTTGATGGCTCAATGCACGGCGCCAGAAAAGTGCTGGTGCGGTGTTGATGTAGAGCTCGTTGGGAACCCCAAGAGGAAGGTATGATGAGCACAACAGCAAGTTTCCCTCAGTATGAAACCAAGGTTTAATCGAACCAGTAGGAGCAAGGAAACACCCCAAAGGTGTTACTAGCTGAGCTTTGGCAGGGCGCACTACCGGTGCTAGTAGCAACGTGGAGACGTGCACAACCCAACCACAGAACTATGTCCCCAACTTGCGATGAGGTTGTAAATCTCACCGTGTTTTGCTGAAAACAAAGGATTAAACGTATCAAATGGAAAGAAGTAAAAGTTTGCAGAAAGTAAACACAAAGCAGTAAATAGTTTGTAGATTGAATGTAAAAGAAAGGACTGGGATCCATAGTTCACTAGAGGTGTCTCTCCTTAAGATAGATAACATGCTGGGTGAACAAATTACAGCGGGGCAATTGACAAACATCGAGAAAGCAATACATTCATATACTAATCATCTTGACTCCTTTGAGATTCGATTGGGCATCACAACATTATACATAGACCGCCATCCAACTGCATCTATGACTAATAATCCACCTTTAGGTTATCATCCGAACCCCCTCCAGTATTAAGTTGCAAGCAACAGATTACTGCTTTACGAACTGCGTGTAAAGTAAACAATACGATTGTTCTATGAACAAAGGATTGTTGTTTTCTTCCTAGTAGCAACAGGACATCTAGTACCTTAGAGATTTCTGTCACTTCCCTAGATTACTAGAGGCATGAACCCACTATCGAGTATAAATACTAACTCTTGGAGTTGCTAGCATCTACTTGGCCAAGATAGCTACTAACAACGGAAAGCATGCAAGATCACAAATAACAAAGACATGATAGAATCAATAATCAATCTGAAATAGCATCTCAATATCCATCGGATCCCCGCAAACACAACATGCAGAATTACAAATAGATGATCTTGATCATGAACGGAGCTCACATGATCTAGACATGAAAGCACAAAGGAGGAGAACCAGCCATCTAGCTACTACATGGATTCGTAGTCCAAGGATGAACTACTCACGCATCACACCGGAGGCTTGCATGGTGATGAAGACGGCCTCCAGGGTGAATTCCCCTCTCCGTCAGGGTGCCGGGAAGAGCTTCAGATCCCTCCCGATCTAGGGATGGAGATGACGGCGGCTACAGACTCTTTCGTGGATTGTTGATCGGGCACTTAGGGTTTTCGTCCTGAGGGCATCTTATAGGCGGAAGGAGAGGCCGAGGGGGTGCCAGGGGCGGCCACACCACCCCCTGGCGCGGGCCAGGCTGGGCCGCGTGGCCAGGTGGTGTGGTGGCCCCTTGGCCCCTCTCCGTCTCGTACTCTGGCATCTGATGACTTTCAGAAAATAGGCACTTTGGCTTTTGTCCCGTCCAATTCCGAGAATATTCATTTTCTGACTTTCCTGGAACCAAAAACAGCAGAAAACAGGCAGCTGGCACTGTGGCTCTTGTTAATAGGTTAGTCCAAGAAATCATATGAAAAGTACTCCAAAGTGTGGACAAAACACAAGAAAGTGGATAAAACCAAGCATGGAACATCAAAAATTATAGATACATTTGCAATGTATCATTATGCTTTACGACATCTTTAAGGAGCACGCCTTAGACGCATTCCCGAGCCACAAGGACTCCCCGGAAGGCATACCCATGAGCAGGGAGAAGACAATGGCAGTGTGGGGCGGATATCTCACCTACGCAAGCCTGGGGCTTCCCGGCAGGCGATACCGGGAACCCCAACGTCCCGGGCTACCAATACGGGTGGGAGCCACAGTGAACAAGCGGCAAGACAGCAACAACGTGCGGGGCGGCATGAAGGCACCTGGCACCCTCATCCCTCTAGCTCTGCGCCCCCATTTAATAGCGCAATAGGCGGGACAAGACGGGATGAGGCTGCCATGTCCCCTCGTCATCCAGTAATGCAGTGCACCGTCAGGGACAGTGGATTGCCACGCATCACCTCCCCCGTCGTCCACACCACGTGGCGCTCGAGGTCAGATCCGGGAACCATATGAGGTGCACATGCACGCAGGTGGTTGTGGAATCCTCTTGTACTATAAAAGGAGGGCCGACGGTGTACCGCCTAGAGAGGGGGTTGTTGTCGTTGTTGGTTGGAGCATTGGTTACAAGGATAGAACCCCATTTGGTCAATGCTCTCCTTAGAGATCCAATGAGAGCTAGTATAGTGAGTTGATAAAGCCAACGAAGCGAAGGAGCTAGGTTCAGCCGCCTCCTGGCAAGAGAGCAAGAGAGAGTTCATCCTCATGTAGCCACCTTTACACCAAGACTGAGTAAGATACATGATGTAGGGTTTGAAGCCTCATGACAACCTGAAAATGGGTAAAAACGACAACGTGTTTGCTGTGTTTTGCATCTGTTCATTGCACCCCACGCCCCTTGCCGAACTAAAAGGGGTATTGCACATCCCTGGTGTCCGTGCCTCAGAACGCCACAAACTTGGACAAATTAAGAACTTAAAATAAACTTGGAAAATTCAAAACAAATGAAAATAACATTATAGTCACAATTGGTACACGAGGTACTTTAGACATCAACAAGTAAAAGAATTATATAATTCCCCACGTGGCTTTGCAGAATTTTTACGATAGCTAAGTGGTATATATAATATAAACTTCATATCTAGTTTAGAAAACAGGAAGGGCATATGCCCTTCGGCCTACGAAGGAAAATAAGATCTTTAGAGTAACCACCCACACATTGAGAAACTATTATTCAAAGCAGGACTTCATAAGTATTCATGAGTATATGGCTAGAATAAAAAACCAGCCGATCATAAGTTATTTGCGGGAGAAAATCACGCTGGGGGTGGCAGGCCTCCTCCTCCTCTCGCCCCTGTGAGGCGGCGTGAGGGGGAACCCTAGCCGCCAGCCACTGCCCCTCCCTACCTCTATCCCCTCCTCCCCCGCTGCCCCAGGGCGCAGCCAGGCAAAGCTGGCCGCTGCCGGCGGCAGGGGAGGCCTCCTCGTCCCCTCGCGGAAGGAAATCGGCGTGGGCCGTCTTCTCCCTGCTTGGGCGTGGTGCTTCCGCTGGGCACCTCGGCGTGGTGGCTCTCCGGCGTGGTGCGGACGCCGGTCTCCGATGGTGGTGCCGCGTTGGAGCAGAGGTGGCGTGGTGCACGGCATGGAGGTCCTTCTCCAGGAAAATTGGTGGCAGGACGACGTGGAAATAGCTCCCTCTCCTGCGCTGGCCCTTGGCTTCGGTGCGGGTGGGCGAGGCGGTTGGCCAGCAAGAGCCGGGCTCTGATGTCGGTCGGAGCCGACGATGGCGGCGTCCTCAGATGTCACTCCCTTGTTGAAGGCATCGTTGCTGCGAATCCCGCATCATGCCTAAGGCTCTGGGGAAACTCTAGATCTGGGATTTTTCGGATCGAACAATGGTGGTACATCGGTGTCGTTCACCCTCTTGAGGATGTCGTTTTGGAGCCAGAGATGCCTGGAGGGGATCAGCTGGTGGAGCGGTGTTCCATCTTCTGTACCGATGGCGGCGGGTCTCGGCGGCGTGGTGTAGCGGGGTCTCGTCGGCGGACGTGTTGATGGACTCACGCAGGATGGGGGCCGCTGTCTGGCGCCGTGGTGGCGTCAGCGGCAGGACCGGCAAAGTTTATGCGGATCTTAACCGTGAAGATTGTTCAGAGGCTCGATGGCGGCGACGGCTTCTGTGGCGTGCACACATGGTGCTCGCTAAGAGTCATCTAATCCGGATGTACGCTCTCATCTCGTCTAGAGGGCGCCTCGGGGTATGCGATTGTTCCCAGTTCCTAGCTGGTGGAGTGTCTTCGTTGTCTTTCCGGGCACAGAGCGGCCTCATTGACACGATTTTCCTCCATTGTCGAGTGTGTAAGTGTTGTATGGTGGCTTCAGGTTTGGTGATGTATATGCTTTGTTGTTCCTTTGTTGATCGATCTTTAATAAAACAATAAAGGCCGTATGTATCTTTTTGATACAGAGGCCGTCCTCCATTTCGAAAAAAAGTAAGTTATTTGCGAGAAATGAAATGTTTATAACAACAAAAATAAAATTAAGAGGTTCATGCTGCACCAAACATTCTGAAAGGACCAATCCTAAAACAGCATTATGTGTGGTCACCTAAGACAGTAGTAGAAGATCATAAACATGTTAGTTCTTCGGTGGAATACATGGAAAACATCACTACTATTTGTATTTCCTGTGTACACATAAGTGACATCCGCTGAAGAAAAAAGAGACGTTCATGTACAATGACTACCTTAAGAGATTGTAAATATGACAGCCAGGGTCGATATTTGAACAAAATTTGTGGCATGTTTGTCTGGCACTGCAAAGGAATACACCTTTCAGAAATCCAATTAAGCAACTACTCCCTCCGTTTCAAAATATAAGATGTTTTAGCTTTATGAAAGAAGTGTATCTAGATTCTTTTAGTGTGTAGGTTCATATAGGTTTGGAGTGAACCTACACATAAAAAGGGGGTCTAGATACACTCTTTTTGAAAAGTTAAAACATCTTATATTTTAAAACAGAGGGAGTAAGTATGAACCACAACAAATACCGGCCAGAGGTGCAGTCATAACAGTAGTATATGAAAAGGAAATCGTCTGCTCGTTTGAGGATTCAGGTCAAGTATACAACCAATGTGCCTTCAAGATCAACCAGTTGGTATCTGCGGGAATAACGTTAAGAAATGTGAGCACATCAGCCATAACCTACATATCAGCGCTAACCTGAACGACTACTTGAGCGCGTTGTGTCGGGTGGCCGCAGAGAGCGAGCCGATTAGGATAATATTATGTCACATCTAGTGCGGGAGAGGAAGGAACAGATGCGAAAAGGAGCAAGGTAGAATCAGTACACCACAATAGCATAAATTCAACCTTTATAAACTGTATGTATTTGCTAGAATTGCGTGGTAATTATTATATTGGTGTTTATGCATAAGACATTTTTCAGCAGAAACAGAACATGTATCAATCAGATCTTTTGCAACTTTGGAGGCAAAGGATATACCTACTATACCTGGTACGGTTATTATTATCTTGGAGTTTAGGTGTAAGACATTTTTCAGCAGAAACAAAATATGTATCAATGAGATCATTTGCAAATTTTGGAGGCAAAGGATATACCTGATACGGTGATAAGTATAATCGGTAAAGAGGCATACACTTTCAGTCTGCAATCATGATTGTAACCCGTTGAGATGGTCATTCATATCAAAAGCTTTATCAGTACAGTACTGCAATAGATTAGAAATCCCTGGATGTTATGATGAATATTTGTTGGAGTATTTCGAACCAATAGTAAAGCTATTTCTTGTCAAACAAATCTGGTACAGACCATAAAGACCACAATGAGAGCACCTTAATTACCTGCTTGTTTCTATCAAATAGCAATGCTATTTCTCACCAAACAAATCTGATACATACCATGAAAAACACAATGAGACCACCTTAATTACCTTCTACTTTATATCTCCACCTAATTCAGTTCGAAGTTGTATTGCAGGCAAAGCTAGCAATCTGAGTTATGAGCCAAAAATAATATGAATTTGGACAAATTAAGACCTTAAAATAAACTTGTAAAATTCAAGACAAATGAAAATAACATTGCAGTGACAATTGGTACACAAGGTACTTTAGACATCAACAACTAAAAGAGTGTAGAAAGATGACATGACACAGTTAGCCCATGATTACAAGGATTTATTATCAGAAAAGCTAAAACATCGTATATATAGGCCATTTCCTCACTGGACAAACTTTATATATAGGCCTATTGTTCTGTAAGAAACTTAATATCGAATTTTATAGGGAGTGCACAGCAACATGGAAGGAGAGAAATATAGAAAAACAGAACTCCAAGGAAACCTTCAGCCACAATCCCTTGGAGGAAAACAGATGAAGGTGTAGTGGTCATATATCAGTCTAAACTCACTATACACATCGATTCATCATGGATCCCCTAGGCAACACGCTGAACTTCGGGATGAGGTTTCGGATACAAAGGAAGAATGAAGTCCTGAAGAGAGCTCAGTACTTCTTCCACCCATTGAATTACTTCCAAATTACATGTTCAGAATCTGATAGCTTGGCCACCATCCGTTAAAGGATCAAATACCAAATTATAAAGTATAAACTAGATTTTCAATTAAGCCACAACCTTGTATCGTGTATGGATTAAACCATGCCTAAGAAAAAATAACACAGAAATAGCACTCTAAGTATGCTGGGTGTATGAACTTGAATCAAATCATGTTATGCTATGAATCTATTTTATGGTGTGCAGTCCAAAAGGAAGAGGAAGGAGCACCAAAGTTCAAATCAAAGCCTCATCCAATGTTGGATGAGGCACTGATGGCTTTAGCCTTCCATCATGTTCCCATGCCCATCGCTCTTAGGCCCTCTTTTCGTCCCCTTCATGTATCGCAACGGACATCTCATATCATCTGACTATATGGAAAATATGTTTGTTTTTTCTGTTAAAGCGATTTAGCAAACAAAATGGAAGAGGAAGGAGTGCTTAAGAACGATAGGAATGAGAGGCATCGGGAAAACTAGACAATGTTTCCACCTCAAAACAAGAGGTGAAGAACAAATAAGTTCGGCTTTCCTCTATGTTCTCACTCCCACTGCTCTTAGGCCCTCTCATTCTTCCCCTTCTAGGCTTGTTTTTGAGATTTAGCATCGAATATGTGCACACATACATATGGTTTCTATGCTAAAGCAACCGGTCAAGCAAAAAAAGAAGAGGAAGGAGGGCTTGAGAACAATAGGAATGGGAGGCACTCGGAAACACCAAATGCCTCAACACTTGAGGTGAAAACGAGGCAAGTTAGGCTTTCCTCCATGTTCCCATTCCCACTGCTCCCAGGATCTCTTCTTTTCCTCTTCTCAACTAGCTTTCAAGGTCTCACATATCTAAGTATGTGCACGCATATCCACGGTTTATCCGGTTAGCTACTGTGCATGCTAAAATGAAGAGGAAGGGGGGCTCAAGAACCATAGGAATGGGAGGCATCAGGAAAGCACCAAACTAAACATTTGCACCTCCAACATTAGAGGTGAAAACAAAAGATTTAAGCTTTCCTCCATGTTCCCATTCCTACTGCTCTTAAGCTCTCTCTTTCTTCCTCTTCCCTGCTTGCTCTTGGAGCCTACAGAATCTGAGGAAACAAAAGGTATCAAACACCAATCTTCTTGAATTGCTGGACGAAGTGTTTCAGCTAAGATGTATAAATAGGCGTGATATGCGCTCTGAGGAGAACCTTGGGACATCAAGTAATGAAGACATAGAGTGCATCCAACATCGTTGTGCATTCAATGACCATGGGGCCATTGTCCGGTACTGTTAATGTACACCACGTGCATGAAGATCTTCAGGTCACACACATCTAGAAATCTGTGCATTCATACGGTAGAAAAGTTGTGTGATGCAAGAGCAAATAGAAGCTATAAGTTTCAGAAAATTAAGTTACAAATAAAGGAAAAATAAGATTGCAGTGGCAGTTGGTACACATGGTACTTCAGACATGAATAGAGATATATCAAATTAGAAAACCCAAACTGTATATATAGGACTATTATTCTGTAAGTAATACAGCAACTATATTCTGTAGGCTGTACACAGCGACATTGGAGCAGAGAAATGTATTGAAAACAAAAAATTGAGGAACCATCAGCCAGGCCTTGGAGGAAAAAAATTAATGAAGGTATACTTGTCATACATTCAGCCTAAATTCAATGTACACAACATGCAGTTTTTTTTAAATGAGCATATATTAATATCACACGGATACCAATTACACCTAGCCTCTGCAACAACGCATACCCTAATGGCAATACGGATGCACACAACCGGAAAAAAAAGAAGGATTACAAAAAAGAAAAGTCCCGCTGCAGGAATCTGATCCTTAGCAGCAGCGACACTACCAACACCTAAACAATACCAGAAGTCTAACCCCTCCAAAAGCGACGCCTCCAAAAAGGAAACAGTGCACAAGCATTGTCATCGCCCGATCAAAGATCTAGGTTTTCACCCTGGAGAAAGTCCTCGCTCGCAAAGCAATGTCTTCTGCAACGCCATTGGGAGGCACAACCAATGAAGGCCAGACTTTGGGTTTTCACCCTGCAAGGTAAAACTGTGAACTCTTCCTGTGATATCGACACCTCTAACAGACGCTGCTGCGAGTCACAGATATCCAAGCCAGATCCTCATCGCTATAAAGACTCAATCGCACCATAGCTCGCTCACATGTCTCTGCCTTCATGAAATTCGCCGCGTGCAGCCATCTGGACCAAGGACCCCCAACCGCCGCTAGCTACGATGCCTCCGCCAAAACAGCGCGGGCGCGGACGCCGCCGCCGCAACGCCAGATCACGGCCAGGGTTGCGAGCAACGTTCAGATACAAAGGAAGAACGAGTCGTTGATAGTAATCCGAGTTATGAGCTAAAAATAATATGTGGCCTCTCAATTCTCTCGAACTAGCTACTACTGAAAACCGAAATTCGGAGATCAGAGAGGAAGACAATGGTTTTTGCGCTCCATGCAACTCTGCAGCTTTTCTGCATTTCTTTCCTTCCTTTTATTCATCAATCGAGCGATCGTGTCTGGTCACACGATCCCCTTTTCTCGAACGTGCCATCCCACGTTTAGGGAACCGAGTTACAGGATCAGAATCTTATCTAAAACGACCCTAAACTATAGCTGAAACTCCTAACCGAAAACAGACACTGCTAACTGAAAACTACTGAACTTATTGACACCTAAATTGAACCTGACGACTAGATTATTATCCAACATAATACTCCCTCTGTCCCGAATTACTTGTCACAGATTTGTCTAGATACGACATGTATTTAAACGCGTTTTATAGATACGTGTGAATCTAAACAAATCTGTGATGTCTAGTTCAGGACAGAGTATAAACTTGGACACATTAAGATCTTGAAATAAACTTGAATTGGTACACAAGGTACTTCAGACATCAAACAACTATTAACAATTACTTCAGACATGACCTGCACCGCAAAAGATGACAGAATGCGATTAGCCCATGATTACATGGATCTATTATCAGAAAACTAAAACATCGTATATACAGGACATTTTTTCGATGAACAAGATTTATATATAGGTCTATTGGTATATAAGAAACATAATATCCGAATTTTGTAGGGTGTACACAGCTACATGGAAGGAGAGAAATGTAGAAAAACAGAACTCCAACAAAACCATCATCCACAATACCTTGGAGGAGAACACATGAAGGTGTACTGGTCATATATAAGTCTAAACTCACCACCGGTTCAGCATGGATCGGCTAGGCAACACGCTGAACCACCTAGTATTTCTAGCACAAGGTTTGGGACACAAAGTAAAAATGAGGTCCTGAAGAGAGCTCAATACTTCTTCCATCCACTAAATTGCTTCCAAATTACATGTTCAGAATCTTCTAGCTTGGCCACAATCCCTAAGGATCAAATCACTCAGGTTCAGATGCATGCACCAAACAAGGTTCAAGAGTAAGGGACATAAGCTTCATACTGTGTGTCTACAAAAATATCAAAAACACCACCGGTTTTTTGTCAAGTGTACAGATTCCACTGTGAGTATAGTTTACGAAGCTGCAGATAAATCTAGTAAGTCATAGTTGTTTCTTGCTAATCTCCAATTCTCTTTGGCAATGTGTGAACTCTGTATTTATCCAGTTCAGATCCTTTTACAGTATAGATGGTAACCGATGCTAAAAATAATCAGCAATGCTTGTACTTTTACATGTTATATGTGCTAATTACCACCTTTCTCACTACGATTTTCTGGTCCTATTAAGCAGAGGTGTGTGCGTACAGATTAAGGCATGCCGAAGAAAAACAGATAAAATAGCACTCCAACTATGTAGGGTGTATGAACTTGAACTAAACCATGTTATACTACACATATGTTTATGTTGAGTGTTGTGCGATCCGAAACGAAGAGGAAGGAGTACCAAAGAACAATTGTGATGGGAGGCATTAGGAAAAGTCAAATCAAAGCCTCCTCTAGTGTTGGACAAGGAACTGTGGTCTTTAGCCTTACATCATATTAGCATGCACACTCCTCTAGGTCCTCTTTTCTTCCTCTTCCTATTTCAACATATATCTTGTATCATCTGAATGTTTGCAATATACGGTAGTTTTTTACTTTTTCTACTAATTTGATTTAGGAAACAAAATGGAAGAGGAAGGAGCGCTTAAGAACAATAGGAATGAGAGGCATTAGGAAATACCAGACCATGTTTCCACCTCAAAAAAAGAGGTGAAGAACAAATAAGCAATGTTTTCCTCTATGTTCTCATTCCCACTGCTCTTAGGCCCTCTCTCTCTTCCCCTTCCTACCTTGATTTTGATATTTCACATCGAATATGTGCATATGTATATTTGGTTTCTACGCTAAAGATCTCTTTAGCAAGCCAAAGAAGAGGAAGGAGTGCTTGAGAACAATAGGAATGGGAGGCATCGGAAAATACCAAACTGAATTCTCACCTCCAGCACTAGAGGTGAAAACAAAGCGAGTTAGTCTTTCCTCCATGTTCCCATTCCCACTGCTCTCAGGCTCTCTTTTCTTACTCTTCTCGGCTAGCCTTTAAAATCTCACAATATCTAAGTATGTCCACCCATGTCTACAGTTTCTCCAGTAAGCAATTGCACAAGCCAAAAGGAAGAGGAAGGAGGGCTCAAGAACCATAGGAATGGGAGACATCAGAAAAGCACCAAACTAAGTATTTACACTTCCAACACTAGAGGTGGAAACAAAAGAATTAGGCTTTCCTCTATGTTTCCATTCCTAGTGCTCTTAGGCTCTGTCTTTCTTCCTCTTCTCTGCTTACTGTTGGAGCCTACAAAATCTTAAACTAGAAGGCATCAAACAACAATGTTTAATTGCTGGACAAAGAGTTTCACCTTTGATGTATAAATAGGGGCGTGATGTGCACTCTGTGGAGATTGGAGAACCTTGGTGGATAGAGTAATGAAGACACCGAGTAAATCCAGAATAACTATGCAGTCAATGATGATGGTGCCCATGGTCCTCTACCGTTAATTTAGAGCCCGTTCAAAGCTGGGCATTTATACAGTAGGAAAATATTGTACTGCAATCTGAGAGTAATCAAAAACTGTATGAGTCAAAATAATAAAAATTTGGAAAATTTTATGCCCTAAAATTTTGGAAAACTTAGAAACAAGGGTAGAAGAAAATTGCAGTGACACTTTGTACACAAGGTACTTCAGACTCGAGGTGCGCTTTAAAAAACAAGGTAGAAATGAGATTTTCCCATGAATAGACATATTGTGAACTCAAACTGTATATATAGGCCTATTATTCTGTATAAGTAACTCAACATCTAGATTCTGTAGGCTGTACACAGCAACATTGGAGCAGAGAAACGCATGGAAAAAAAACTCTCACGAACTATGCCAGGCCTTGGAGGAAGAACACATGAAGGTATGCTGGTCATATATTCAACCTAAAATTTATGTACAAATTGGTTGCATGGATCGGATACGCAACAGGGTGAACCACCTAGTATTTTCAGAACAACATTCGGACACAAAGGAAGAACGTGGTCTTGAAGAGAGTGTGGTACTTCTTCCACCCGTTGAAGTACTTCCCAATTACAACCTTGTAGCTGTTGCTCTGCTTGACCAATATGTGGTATTCCAATATCCTGGGCCTGGAGCTGATGTATTCCTCGTGTAGACTGAGAAGGGTTATGCGCGCGAGAACAGGAATGAACATCGAATCAGCCGGGCAGCGCAAAACCGATGCTGGACCGCCGACCCCCTCGCAAGTCGTGGGCTTCAGCACCATGCCAAATGCCTGTTATGCGATCAGCTGCCGGAGATGATGCACCACCTCACCATCGCTTGCCCCTTCTCTCGGCATGTATGGCATGAGGCCCTGTCCTGGCTGATGTTGCCTTGCCGACCTCTGAGCGACGAGGCCAACCTCACTGACTGGTGGAGTGACGCGCATACGAGCCTGCCCAAACTGATGCGGAAAGGGCTGGCCACCATCACCCTGTTGACGCCCTGGATGATTTGGAAGCAACGGAACAACTGCGCATTCAACAGAGCGCAACCTTCCCTGCCGAACCTGCTGGGCAAGATCAAGGAGGAAGCGGCGGCATGCGTGCTGGCCGGTTCCAAGGGCCTGCGTGATGTTTGGCCAACGACATGGGATGTTCACTGAGTGTGTCTTTTTTTTCCTTTGGGTCAGTTTCCCCTCCTTGGAGGGCTGTAATTCTGAACTCTGTCTTTTCAGTGAAATGAAACGCAATAGTCCGCTGCATTTTCTCGAAAAAAACATCGAATCAGCCAGTGAGAATTCGTCGCCAGCAAGACATTTGGTCTTGTTGAGCTGCGCCTCAACATCATCCAGGAGTGAACTTGCTGATGAACTATGTTTGTTCGTGCTTTGTACCCCTGTGTGGCGTTGTTAGTCTGTGGCTGCTATGCAGTAACTTATACCTGTAATGGGCTTTATTAATTTAAAGTTGGGCGGCTTCTGCCGTCTTTTTCGAAAAAAAACATCATCCAGGAGTTTGCTCAGCTCTTCCTCACGTTGCTGCATAGTGTCAGGGTCCTTCATCCTGTCTTCAGTCTCATAAGCATCATGGATCTTGACGTAGCACATGCCAGCTAAATCTGGGGCTTCAACCATCTAAGGAATCAGCACCCGACGTATGAACTTGGAAACAAATGTGCGGTACTTTACGGGGGTGTTAATGAGTGTGAACATTCTAGGATTCCAACCATCAACTTTCTGCATCCATTGGTGAACCTTGGTATTTACAGGCTGGATTTCACCGCTTAAATGCACTGCAAGTCTGTCTATGTACCTACGAACTTATAGAGAAGATAAGTGAACATTGTTGCTTGATTCAAAAGGAAGAGGAAGCTGCACCAAAGAATGCTAGTCATGGGAGGCTTCAGGAAAACTAGACCAAAGCATCTTCTAGTGTTAGACGAGGAACTGAGGGTTTTAGTCTCCATCATGTTCCCATCCACACCGCCCTTATGTCATGTTTAGATCATCTTCTAGTCTCGCAATGGGAATCTTGTATCATCTGATTGTCTGCAATATATATATTTTTACTGCTAAAGTGATGTGGCAAACAAGAAGGATAAGGAAGGAGAGCTTAAGAACAACAGGAATGAGAGGAATTAGGAGATGCCAAACCATGCTTCCACCTGAACAAAAGAGGTGAAGAACAAATAGTTAGGCTTTCCTCTATGTTCTCATTCCCACTGATCTCTTTCTTCCTCTTCCTAGCTCGGTTTTGTGATCTCACATCGGATACATGCACACTTCAAATACATCTGGTTTCCATGCTATAGCAACTGAGCAAGCCAAAAAGAAGAGGAAGGAGTGCTTAAGAACAATAGGAATGGGAGGTATCAGGAAACGCCAAACTAAGTTCACACTTTAATTAATAGGTGAAAACTAAGGAAGTCAGGCTTCCTCCATGTTCCCAATCCAATTGCTCTTATGCCCCCTTTTCTCCCTCTTCCCGACTCGCCTACGAGATCCAAGTTTACCTAAATATTTGCACAAGTGTCTATGCTTTCTCCATCAAATCTTGTGCATAAGAAAAAATAAAGAGGAAGAAGTACACAAGAACGGTAGGAATGGGATGCACCGGGAAACTACCAAAACTAACATTCACACCTCCAATATTGGAGGTGGAAACAAATAAGTTGTGAGTTCCTCCATGTTCCTATTCCTAGTGCTCCTGAGCTCTCTTTCTTCCTCTTCACAACTTACTCTTAGTGCCTATAAATCTGGTGAAGCAAAACTCTCAAACAACAAACTGGAATTAATGGCGGAAGTGTTTCAGCTTTGTGGTATATATAGGACGTGCATACCACTTTGTACAGAACCTTAGGGAGAGCAAGCAATGAAGACAACCAGTGCATGTAGCACCATTGTACAATCAATAGAAGTGGTGAAATCAATCACCGGGGCCTACCTATTATCCTAAACATTTAATTAAAGCACGTGCATGGATATTTTATGCTTGATCACCCATATCTGAAATATTGTGTATAGTAACAGTGCACTTGCGCATTTATATAGTATGAAACATTTTAGTAGTCGGAATTATGAGATAAAAATAATATGAACCTAGACAAGTTAAGCCCTCTAAATAAGCTAAGAAAGATTAAGAAACAAAGGGAAAGAACATTGAGTGGCAATTGGTACACAATGTACTTCACACATCAACAACCAAAAAAGGTACTCCAAGCATGAGTTGCACTAGAACAGATGATAGAATGTGATCAGCTAAACGATTATATGATCTATTTTTTTTGGAGAAAGCACAATAGACTATTGTGTTTCATTTCATTGTAAAGGTAGAGTTGAAGTTTACAATCCTCCTAAGAGGTACAAGGTGAAGAACAACAGAGGTTTCAGTGGACATCCCATTTCGTTAGCCAGATGTCACGCAATCCCTTGGTTCTGGCCATCACCCAGAGCGCCGCTTGCTCCTTGATCTTGGCAAGCAGGGGCTCCGTGGAGGGATGTGCTCCGTTGAACATGTAGTCATTCCGTTTCTTCTAGAGCATCCAGGGTGTTAACAGGGCAACAGTATCCACACCCTACACTTATAGGAGGGGATTTTAATACCTTAAGGTTCCATCAAGATAAGAACAATGACCACTTTGATGGCTACTGGCCTTTCTTGTTCAACACCGTCATTGAAAGTTTGAATCTTAGACAGGTGAGTATGATGGGGATGCAATACACTTGGGCTAATAATAGACCAGGTGCCTACATACAAGAAATTGGATCGCGTACTTGTGGATGCCGAATGGGACATAAAGTACCCTATGGTGTGCCTATGTGCCATGGTTCCATCCACATATTGAGAAGCTTTCTGATCATGTCCCATTACTTCTTGACACTGGATCCAATAAACTACATAAAAAGAAACCACCATTCAAATTCCAATTATCATGCTATAACTGTATTAAGCAGAAATATTATTACATGTGTGGTATATAAACGACTAGGTCCCTAGTATCCTCTAGTACTAGTTCATTGGACAAATGATAATTGAGGTTTTCCGGTCATGGACTTGACACAAAACAGTCACCTGAGAATGAGGTCACTTAATAAAGTGATGGACGCACCCGACCGTAGAATTGCAATGTGATCTAGTCACAAAGTTCGATGTTGCGATATCTAGCAAGCATAGTAACTTAATCCTTCGACCATGAGATCATGTTTAATCACTATCTCCCTCGGCTGCTTTGATCACATCAACCGTCATGACCGTAAGTAGGTGACCATAAAGGTGTGTTTTAGGTATTCCAGAGGAATGGTTGAGGCGTATGATCAAGATCGGGATTTTTCTATCCGAGTGACGGATAGATACTCTAGGTCCACTCAGTGTGACCACATCAATGAAGCTTGCAAGCATGTGACTAGGTCATAGGGATGTGATATCATGGGAATGAGTAAACATGTTTATCGGTAACAAGATCAAACTGTATGGGATATGTGAGATCAGGTCTTGGAAAAACTAGGTATCGTTGTGCAAAGAGAATAAGACTCTATGTTTAGAAGGTTCAAGCAAACAACATAATTTCATGGAAGTAGTAGGGATCATCATGTGTTTCCAGATACCGCTAATGATCATTGATCTGAGAGAGATCCCCTTCATACCTAAACATTCCTGAACCATATGGGTGTCACGCTTAAGGGTAATCGATGTTGCGGGTTGATCTACTACCGATAGAGAAATATGAAGACAGAACCGGAAGTGTTCCGGAGAGAATACGAAGTGTTCGGAATCCGTTCAAAAGGAGTTTTGATTAAGGAGAAATTAAATAATGTATTTAATATTTAATTATGAATTAATATTAAATATGAAAATTATTTAAATAAAAGTAAAAAGGAAAAACCCCACATGGGCCTTCCCTAGGAGGGAAAAGGGCCCAAGAGGGGAAGCCAAAGGGCCACAAGGGCCATGCAGCTAGGGTGGGAGGGCTCCCACCCCGACCCCTTAGTGAGCTTGGGCGGGTGGGTGGGGCATATCCCCACCGCCAGCGGCCCCTCCTCCCACCCTCTCAAGGGTTTAGTCCCACCCCGGGACTTGGAAGGTGAAAGTGCCCTAGTTTTTCCTTTATATAGGGGAGACATTCACCCTAATTTCTTCATCCATCAATCAATTAGCAATACCTATTCTCTCTCTCCCTCCCTCTCTCCCTCTCGGCGAGGTAGAGGTTTCTTCACCCAGCGCACGCCATCATGCCGCTAGAATCGGTCCGGATCTTCTTCTTCCGCTGCCTTGCTGGACGTAGGCCCGAGAGACATCGTTTACACCGTACATGTGTAAAGATCGACGAGGCAACACCACTAGTGGTGCTGGACGCTTGAAGGCTTCTAGACCTTGAGGTATGCGACGCTCGGCTTCATCGACAATGTTTTTGCGGGAACGTAATCCCGCTTTTCGGTCTTCAAAGGTGTGATCACCGTATCCTGCTTGTTACTGTACTTCTCCATAGATAGATCTTGGGATGGTGTGTTCTCGTAGTAGGATTTTTTTGTTTTCTACCACGGAACCCCTTCACATCGTGTGCGCGATGGCATGCCATAGGCATAGGTACTGGCTGACCTCGTGCATTCCCAATACACCCTAGAAATCTCGTACCCAGCAATTTGCTTCGAGCCCTATCACCATTGTGCGAGTCTTGCAATGGTGCTTGGGAATGCAAGAATAGAGCTGCGGCGCGGTCTCCTGGATAGCGCCCATCGGTCCTCCCAGAAAAGGGTCGTCTACCCATCACCGATGACCATCATGGTGGACGCAAAGAAGATCTCGCATTCCTCGGGCGAGAAGTGTAGGTCGAGCCCATGCCAAGCATGCTGGTTATTAGTGCAGGAGAACCACTACCACTGTAAGCGAAGCGCGATGCTAGTTCTTTCCAAGTCTAGCACGCCTAAGCCACTGTGTGATATGGGGCGATAGGCGCGGTCCCAGTTCACATGGCAGCTACCGTTGTTGGCCTCCTTGTGCCCCTCCTAGTGGAAGCCTCGTTGTATCTACCGCAACTGCTTGAAGATCTTCTTTGGCAGCCCCAACACGAGCAGTTGGTGCAATGGGATTGCACACAGAACTGCCTTCATGTATGCATCGTCACAAGCTTTGCCTTCCAAGTTGGGAGCCCAGCTGTGACGTGATCAACAAGGGGCTGCAGCTGCACGGCAGTGGGGCGGCGAATCGTGAGCGGAATCCCCAGATAGGTTAGGTGGAGCTCAATGATAGGGCCTCTTAGGATCTTGATCGCAGGCATGGCGGTGCCAGTGTCGTAGTTGAGGATGGAGTAAGCGATCTTCTGAAAATTGACAAGCGGTCTAGAAGTGTGGCCAAAAAGTTGCAGTATCTCCTTGACTACGATCGCCTCGGTCGTTGTGGGGTGGCAGGCTAGGATGACATCATCAACGTAGAGCGATAACACAGGGATTCAGTGGCGGGGTGAAGCTGATTTAAGATGGCTAGGTCGATGGCACGTTGCACAAGCCGTCTAAGGGCATTGACGGTGAGGATGAAAAGCTAGGGCAACAACGGGTCGCCCTGGCGCAATCCTCGCATGTGCCAGCTAGGCGGCCCTGGGTCATTGTTCATCAACACTCTAGTTCTCGATGACGAGAGCAGGATGTCAAGCCAGTCCAAGAACAAATCGTTGAATCCATATCTCCTCAGTATCTCGAATAGGAAGCCCCAGAGACTATGTCGAACGAGTGTGCGCGAGGTCGACCTTGAGCAGGAGACGTGCGGCTCGCATAGTTCGTGCAGTAGTAGCATTGATTGCTTGACCAACACAAAGTTGCCATGTAGGCTCCTCTCAAGGATGAACTTGTTCTGGTTAGCGTTGATTAGGCGGTCGAGCTTCAAGGCCAGCCGAAGCGAGAGCATCTCCATGAATATCTTGGCGATTAGGTGGACCAGACTGATAGGTTCAGTAGTCACCTAGGCAGTTTGTGTTGGCGCGCTTGGGGAGCAGGGTTAGCAGAGCTTGATTGAGGTGATGGAATCTGTGGTCACGAATCTCGAACAGCTGCTAGAAAGCGTCGACAATGTCTTGTTTGGCCATGCGCTAGCATGTGCGCATGAACTCTACGGTGAATCCGTCCGGGCTGGGGGCCTTGTGTGTCGGCAACTGCTTCATCGTCGCCTAGATCTCGTTAGCAAAGAAGGGGCCGTCGAGGTCATGCAGGGTGGCATCCGGCATGATGAGGTGCTCAAGGTTGAGTGTGCAGTCATGATCGATAGTCGTGACCAACAGCCCATCAAAGTGGGTGAACGCGTCGTCAGCCATGGCTGCTTGCTCTGTGAGCAGGGATTCACCACATTGCAGCGTGTGGATCTAATTCTTCTGCCTTCTATATCTGCATTGCCGGTGGAAGAACATCGTGTTGGTGTCAACTATCATACGTTGTCGGGCGATGGTTCGCTCCAGCAAGGCAAGCCCCAAGTACGTGATCTTGAGCTACTTGTGTAGCCGTGAATCGTGCGGCAAAATCATCATGTCCTCCTGTGCCGCATCGAACATGAGTATGAGTTCGTGTGTGACCGTGAGATTGTTGCAGACGCACCCACAGATTTGGCACTCTAGCTCACGAGCGCATGCATGGTGGCTGGCATATGCAATGTGAGCCGTATGAAAGGAACCTAGTCGTGCACGGAATTCCAGGCCATCATCACTGTGTCATGGAAACCGTCGAGGCAAAGTCAGAACTCCTCGAAACTGAATCGACGGAGAGCGAGCGGGAGTGGTGCACAGTCGAGCAGTAGCGGGCACTGGTATGAAACCACAGACGCCAGGAAACACTGAAAATAGACATGGCTATCTTCCCAGTCCGTGGTGCAGAAGAAATGTTCCACGTGTATCGACGCCTATTGAGGTATACTTTCTTGAGCGTGAAGTCGCTGAGGAAGCGCCGGCATCGAATTCAGGGCAAGTACACATAGTCAATTCAGGGCCGAGCATCTCTAAGACAATTAACGAGAAAATGAACTCCATCTTCATTTCCTAGAAATATACAATCGAGGCACCATACTAACTGATCAAGGTGCGGATGGTGAGGCGGCATGCGTGAGCATTGAGCCCATGCACATTCCAGCAGATGACCTTAAGGTTGCGATTCATGGGGAATGAGTTTGATACTTAGGGCAGGAGCAGGGGCTAGATCCCAACTGGGCTAGCCATCTAGGTCACATAAACCGTAGGCACGTCGACACTTTCTGGAAGCTCGCAATCAACCAACTTGGCAACGGTGGCGAGGATGGAGAGAAGGATCATCGTGGCGAAAAGATCACCATAGGTCTTCATCTCAACTGTCGTGATCTTATGATTCATCCTGATTATCCCTAGTCTATGAAGTATCTGCACCTAGGCACGGTGCTCGGCGGTTGGTAGTGCCAAACCTTTGGACTGGCTGGGAGCGGATGATCAGCCTCGACAAGGCGAGAAGTTTAGTGTTGCTCCCCGTTGACGATGGCTTGCGGTTGGAAGCACGATGACTAGGCCCCTGGTTGCCTCAGCTAGGAAGTCACCAAGCGTCCATGACATAGGTATGATTACTCGGATAACTATGATTCGCTACCCTATATTGGATAAAAAGGCTTACGACCCATGAAGGTTTCAGATAACAGCCCAAGGAAGCAACCGACGAAGACTTTGATTGTATTAGGAAAAATACTATGGACCGACATTATGTTGGTATTGTAATTACGCGTGTATGAAACCTATCCGCATACAACTTTGAGACCCGACCTATTATATATAGGAAGGGAGAAGGCCAAACGAGGGGACCGAAATCTAGAGGACAACTTGTAATAGTGCGATTACCCAATATTCAGGTGACTTTGATTCCATTGTTTCCCTGAACATCCGACGAAATCCCTAGCGTTCTCTTTTCCGCGAAACCCCAAGTTCATTATCATGGGCTTTGTCGAGGTCACCCCTCGTCAATTGGCATCGTCTGTGGGAAACCTGAACACTGGAACCACGGATTCGGCGGACCGCTCTCCACCAAGCATCAACTCGATGAAAGCAGATCCACGCCCGCCCACCCTGTATTGGTACCCGCTAATTTCAACGGCGGATCTGGTATAATCATCGGAAACTTCCACTTCCAAGTAGACGACCCGCAAGAATCGCACCCTTCGGCCCTGATCACATCAGAACCGTCGATTCAAAAACCTGCGCCTACGGCAGCACCGACATCTTCCGTTGGATCCTCCACGGATGTCATAGCACAGATCGAAGCAATTAAAGAAAGCGAGCAAATCGAGATAGATCTAGGGGATCTTGATGGCCTTCATGGTAATCTCTCCCTTGGGCCTGGTCATCAGCCAACCCCACCATGCGAAGCACACCTGACAAGTTCAGAACCCAAAGTAAGCAGCGAAAACATCGACTTTGAAGAAAGGATGGCAAAGATCTATCCAGAAATACAATCTCAGAATATTATTAGCACATCCTTTGAAGCAGAAGATGACGCCATCATACCACGCATAACACGCCACCAAGTGTACCTGATCAACGGGGATACCTCAACACCATGTGACAAAAACGGTAATCCTATCCTTAACCCCTACGATATTTTATCAGATGAGAATACAGGAAATCACGGCAATGAAGGAGACCACAAAAACGGAGGAGAAACAACATATAATCGCATAGTCCGAGGAAGAGGTAGAGAACTGCACGGAGGAGAGAGACAAGGACTTCGGCTACCAACATCGGCATGGAAAAAAGCAAGGGAGGCAATTTCGGGAGCAGTTCTAATGACAGCGGATGCTTCACATGAGGATCTGCTAGCATACCAGTACCTGCTTCACCACAAGAAGAGAGACCTACTTAGGATGCAGAGGCAAATCGATGAAAGAAAAAGGTTAGCCGACGAATCCAGCTTGCGACGGGTATAGTTAAGCTCTACTCGGGGATCAGGGAGCATAACAGGAGGAGCACCACCAAGAAGCGCAACATCTCGACTACAGCATATCCTTGAAGCAGAAAGAAGTGGACTCATCCGAGATCTCGACCTATCATTCATGTTAATTGACCAAGCAGGAAACATCAAGGCAAAAACAGCTCAGGCAGCCATTGTGGCCGCGCAAACATATCTAATCACCACTCAGCCTGCACCCGACAATCCCCGAGCGGCCCTCCACCGCTCTGCCCTGATGAACCTTGGCATGGTGGGAGCCTCTCTCGCGGAAGCAGATCAAGGAATCACGTGAAAACCCGATAGATCCCCACGCCATCACAACAGTCATTGGCAAGTGGGACACACCCGACGATCTCGATCGCCACACCAGGCGCATCTCATAGGACCTGAGCCACGAAGTAACACAAGAAAAAACAACACGCAACACAGGAGCGAGGGATCAAGGGATGAAAAGCGCAGCCGACGATATCAAGATGGATACGACAAAGACGATCACGAGCTATGCGGGGCCAGCTATTTCACGCAGCGCATTCGCAAGACATCAGTACCCAAGGACTTCAAATTTCCACATGACTGCCACAAGTATGATGGGCTCTAGGAACCCGAAACTTGGTTAGCAGATTATCTGGCCACTGTCAAATTACTGGGCGGCTCCACAACTACCGCAATGCAAAGCCTGGAACTACATCTTACCGGTGCCGCAAGGTCATGGCTCAGGCAGTTATCCGAAGATTCCATCGGTACCTGGAATGACCTAGAAGATAAGTTCATCCGGCACTTCCAATGCATGTTTAAACGACCAGCATCCTTAGAGTAGTTGCAAACATGCAAGCAAAAATCTAGGGAATCAATAAGAGCATTCATCCAGCGATGGAATATCATAAAAAAACTCAGCTGAGTCCATATCCGATGAAAGGGCCATCGATGCCTTCAACGATGGCCTTCGTCGCCGAGAATTCAGAGAAGAACTGGGACGGGTTAAACCCAAAACCATCTCACAGCTAATGGAAATAACAAATCGTTGGGCTGATGTGGAGGACTCGCTACATAATAAGCCCACGCGATCACCCGAGGAAGATAGGGATAAGAACGACAATGATAGAAGAAGAAGGAATAACGATGGAAAAACGAGACCAAGTTACGTCGCAACAGGTTTTTCAGGTGAAGGTAATAACAAAAGCAATGACCAGAATGCCGGATATCTCCAGAACATGGACGACGTCGGAGGAAGCCAGTCCGCACAGCGGTATCAGCCAAGAGCACGAGACCCACCTATGTCTGTGATGCAAATGCTAGAAGGACCCTGTAATATGCATTTTTACGTCAACTCAGCAGGCAGACAACAATCTAACCACCTCATGAAAGATTTCTGAACATTCCTAAAGATGTAGGAGCTTTGTAACGCAAAGGCAACCGAAGAGGCGAACCGAGGATATGCATCTACGCCTGGCGCATTAGCCATTGGCTCACGACCACCACCACTAGCGGCACCACCACAAAACACAAATGATCAAAAAAACGAGTACCCTAGGTAAAAAGGAGCAATGCCCATGATTCAGAAAGGGCATCCATCCAACAGAATTCAGAAGCTCATCACAAGACAAATCAATATGGCGGAAACAACAACATCAACCACACTCGAATATCTTCACTGGCCCAAGCAAGAAATCACATTTAGTAGAGCTGATCACCCGCTTCGTGTCCCACGACCAGGCCATTCAGCCTTGATAGTAGAAGCACAAATTGGCGGTTTCGATATGAGCAAGGTATTCATGGACGCATGAAGCAGCATAAATCTGATCTATGCAAAAACGCTGAGAATAATAGGCTACCCACTAGACAATCTCGCGCCAACAGAAACATCTTTCCATGGAATAGTACCATGTAAAGCCGAAATTCCTTTAGGCAAAGTACTTCTTAACGTTGGTTTTGGTTCCAAAGTAAATTTCAGGGGAGAAAAACTCGAATTCGAAGACATGGACTGGCCATCACAATATCATGCGATCCTGGGACGACCAGCCTTCGCACGGTTTATGGTAGTACCGCATTATGCTTACCTAGTAATGATAATGCCAGCACCAAAGGGAATCCTCATAGTAAGAGGAAGCTTCACACGTGCCGACAGTTATGATTGAGAGTTCAACAAAATTTCTGAATCTTTCGGGATGGCAACGAAGTTTCAACAACTCAAAAATTCAGCAGACACACGACCATTGGAAGTAGAGCATGTCAATGCCGATCAGGCTTTTGACATGGAAAAGGACACAAAAGAAGTAAAGATCCACCCCGTCGACCCGACAAAAACAACATTTGTGGCTTCCAACCTTGACCCCGCATAGGAAAGCATGCTCATCGAGTTCCTCCATGAGCACTGGGAGATCTTCGCATGGCTACCTTCTGACATTCCGGGGATTCCAAGGGAACTCGCTGAGCATGCATTAAATCTGGATCCAAAGGCGAAGCCAGTAAAGCAACCGCTTTGTCGCTTCGCAGAACCAAAGCGTAAATCCATTGGAAAAGAGCTCCATCGCCTTACTGATGCCAATTTTATCAAGGAACTAACAAAAGAAGAGTGGGTCGCAAACCTAGTATGTGTTCCAAAGAAAAATACTACAGAACTTAGGATGTGCATCGACTTTACTACACTGAACAAACATTGTCCAAAAGAACACTTCCCATTGCCGCGAATCAACCAAATAATCGATGCAACCGCGGGATGCAAACGTCTTTCTTTCCTAGATGCTTACTCAGGATACCACCAAATTAGGATGAAGGAAGAAGATCAGGAGAAAACAACATTTATCACGCCTTATGGCGTATTTTGTTATACAACAATTCCTTTTAGCCTCAAGAATGCCGGAGCAACTTATCAACGGATGATGCAGAAGTGTTTGGGAAGCCAAATAGGCACAAACATACATGTATATATTGATGAAGTTATAGTTACAACGAGACAAGGATCTGCGCTCATCAAGGACCTTGAAGAAACATTCAAAAATCTTGACAAGTTCAGCATCAAACTGAACCCGAATAAATGCTCCTTTGGAGTCCGAGTAGGGAAACTCCTTGGATATTTGGTATCAGCTAGAGGAATCGAGGCTAATCCCGAGAAAGTACAAGAAATCTTAACAATGAAGAAGCCAACAAATCTACATGGCGTACAACAACTGGCAGGGCGAGTAGCGGCACTCAGTCGTTTTATTGCAAGGTTAGGAGAAAAAGCACTGCCATTTTACGCCCTCATGAGGAAATCAGAAAAATTCAAATGGACGGAAGAAGCTCAACGCGCCTTTGAAGATCTTAAAAGGACACTTTCGACATCTCCTGTCGTATCACCAAAAGAGAAAGAGCCTTTACTACTTTATATCGCTGCTACAAATCAAGTGGTCAGCACGGTCTTGGTCGTGGAGCGACCCGACGAAGGGAAGACCCACGGTGTGCAGAGGCCAGTCTACTTCCTGAGCGAGGTTTTATCGCCATCCAAATAAAGGTACCCACTCTACCAAAAGCTAGTATACGAGGTATTTATGACCGCACAAAAATTACGCCATTATGTTTCGAAGCATCCAATCATAGTGGTCAATGAAGCGCATTTGTCAAGCATCCTCAACAATTCAGAAGCAATTGGGCGTGTCTCTCTATGGGGCATCGAATTGTCCCCTCGGGATTTCATGTATGAGAAGCGCAAAGCAATTAAGTCACAAGATCTTCCGGATTTCGTCACAGAGTGGACAGAGTTACAATGTGTGGGTCCATAAGACCTTTCTAGTGCTTGTCCAATGTACTTTGATGGATCAAAAAGAACAGAAGGAACAGGAGCGGGAGTCATATTAATATCACCTCAAGGCGACAAAATGCGCTATATACTTCAGATGATCTTGGCAAACGCATCCAATAACGAAGCAGAATACCAGGCCCTGTTGCATGGCATGCGAATGGCCAAAGCTTGCGGTGCAACTCGCCTCAAAATCTCCAGAGATTCCAATCTTGTCGCACAACAAGCAATGAACAAGTGTGATGCCGTCATCGAAAATATTGTTGCTTATCGAGATCTATATGGCGTTATGGAAGCTCAATTTGATGGGTGTGAAGTATCACATATAGGGAGAGAAAGCAATGAAGAAGCCGAAAATCTAGCAAACATCGGATCCTTGTGCTTACCAATACCACTCGGAGTCTTTTGGGAAGAAATAACGGAGCGATTAATCAAAGCAAAAAGAGTCTCTGAGGTTGTAGCACCAAAAACAGGAAAAAAGAAACATCCGCAAAAAGACTCGGGGGGCTCCATCAGAAGCCAAGAACATAGAAGAGGCCATCGAAGAAGAAGAACAAGAAACTGGAGAGGTCATACTAATTGAGCCTACCTAGCTGCAGCCGTATATAGCATATATGACTAAGGGAGAGTTACCCGAAGATGTGATAGAATCCCGGCGAATCACCCGAATATTGAAGGCCTTCAAAATAATCAAAGGAGAGCTATATAAGAGAAGTATTTCGGGCGGGTTGCAGCGTTGCGTAACACCCGAAGAAGGAAAAATCACACTCAAAGATATACACGAAGGAGTTTGTGGTCACCATGCTAGCAGCTGAGCAATTGCTACGAAAGCATTCAGGGCAGGATTTTACTGGCTCACTGCAGTTCAAGATGCAAAAGACATTGTCAGAACATGTGAGGCATGTCAATGATTTGCGACAAAGCCTGGAGCACCCGTTGCTGAGTTGAATCCTATACCTTTGGCTTGGCCTTTTGCTCAGTGGGGACTAGATATGGTGGGAAAACTTCATAGATCATCGCTAGGAGGACACATCTTTTTGCTAGTAGAAGTCGAAAATTCACTAAATGGATTGAAGCAATGCCGTCACCACCCAAAACGGAACTTCGGTTGCGAATTTTATTAAATCCATAGTATTTCGGTTTGGCGTACCAAATAGCATCATCACGGACAATGGGACCAACTTCACTTCCAATGAGTTCAAGGAGTACTGCCAGGAGATGGGCATCAAAGTATGCTACGCTCCGGTAGCTCACCCGCAAACAAATGGATAGGTAGAAAAAGCCAATGGACTAGTTACTGCTGGACTCAAGAAAAGACTACTAGCACCACTTGACAGAGCAAAAGGAGCATTGGTTGATGAATTTCCATCCATGTTATGGAGTTTACGTACAACTCCAAATAATTCATCACAAGTGACACCTTTCTTTTTGGTCCATGGTGCAGAAGCCGTACTTCCTGTTGAGGTGTCACACGAATCCCCAAGAGTAGGTGCATATGATGAAGAGGAATCAAGAGAAGCACTTGAAGATGATGTGGATGCACTTGATGAAGCTCGAGATGAAACCCTCCAAAGAGCAACTATGTACCAACAAACTCTACACAATTACCACAACAGAAGATTGTGGCCTAGGTCCTTTGCAGTAGGGGACCTAGTTCTTCGCCTCAAGCAAGATGGCCACAAGAAGTTAGAATCGCCATGGTAAGGACCATACATCATCACAGAAGTTATTCTTGGATGAGCATATCGACTACAAGACAAGAAGACAGGAGTAAATTACTCAAATCCATGGAATGTAGCATAGCTACGACGATTTTACGCATAAGATTGCTTATAATATGATAAGAGTTACAATTCGGCTCCTTAAAGCCAGAATACCCAGATCAATCGCTAGATGCCATCCGCTCAAAGAATGATGTATCATCGAATTGTTCGCCTCATGTATACAGAGATCAGTTTTGTGTGCCTTATAGTTGTTTATTATTGTTCAAAATATCTATGCTTTCCATCAAGCTAACAACAACTATGATCCTATGTCCTGATATAGGCATCCGAACATAGCCTCGGGGGCTACTCCCATCGGGAGCATTGGCTCGCACTCGATAAAAATACAATTGTATATAAAAAAATATTTATGATTGGAAAGTACCTTTGAGTCTTACATCAATGTATCCTCAAAAAGGTATTCTGAAAAGAAACATTACTCCCATCGGGAGCCAACATAAAGCATTAAAACTATTCGGTAAATTGGCCCAGCAGGGAAACTGCCGAAAAAGCCAAAAATCTCGGATCACGCTCAAACGCGACAAAAATCTCGATGCCGTGTTCAGAAACATGAAGGTAAGACCCCAGGATTCGTCATGTGTGGCCTGGTAATCGCACAAGAATGCACTCTGCTAGTAAAATATCCATATCAATGATATGATTGAAAATCCCGACGGACGCATTGGGTACATGATAAAATAAGAAGGTAGAATTCAGTATTCGGTAAGACCTCAGTGGCCCGAACTGAATTACGCCAGTAACCAATTCCTGATTCGATCTTGGGGACTTGAATTTGATGCAGGACAACCTTGTTTTTGCCCAGGAACAATTAACTGATTCCTGATCCGTCAGAAGCATCAGGCTCGTTGTACCAAATCCCTACAAAACACAAAAAGTGATAAAAATCACTACTAGGAAATAGCTTATCTGTGGCACATGAAAATGCACCTTCTGTGGTGCATATGCCAGTCGCCACTATTACCTCGCCACTTATAACTGCTTCCTATGTCGCATATAGATATGCGCCACAAAAGTCTAAGACTTCTGTGGCGCATTTATTCATATGAGCCACATGAAGAAGTTCAGTGGCGCATTTCATTTTATGCGCCACAGAAAGCCCATGCGCCACTGACTACACTTATATATGTGCCACTGATTATATAACACGTATTCAAAGTAAAATACGTTCCTGGTGTATAATCATGTATTTATATAGGATTTATCTAGATGAGTATAAACAGTACATTGCACAAGTAGTAGGTGCATGAAAACTGACATATATATAATACAAAAACTTAGATCCCGATCGAGATACATATATAGTGTCAAGTTTCGATTTTTTACACAAGTGCCGAATACAAAGTATCATCTCACATTACAAATATGAAGTGGTCACCGCCGCCTACACTAGGATCAAATAGAATACAACTGTGATGATGGTGAGCAAGAGCATGAGCTCGACCAATATCTTCATCCAGTTCTTCTTCCACAGGTGGTTCCTCCAATTGGCTACTGCCTCCTCTCTAGTCGAGTATCCTTTGTAGATGTTGCCGCTGAACTTGTTCACTTGTTTGTGATAATCCTCCCACTCCTCGTAGACTCCCGGAACCCTACACATGCACACCACATACCACCTCGTCGCCATCTCCATAGACGACAAGGCATATTAGTAAAAATACAACAAAAAGAATTAATAAAGGGTTCACATCCATATATATATATATATATGTTCACAAAATATAAAACAAAGGATCCATAAACCTAAAAGATAGCATCTCGCGATCATCATAGAAGTAATAAGTTCAATGACAACATGACCACAAGATAGTTTAAGTCTAACAACAATGACCATTTCGACCACAAGATAGTAAAGTTTATGACACACACACACTAAGTAGGCGTCCATCAAGAATATACACACACTAGATCATGCTAGAGGCACACATCGATCATGAAGACTTCTTCTTCTCGCTCGGATTCGGGAACGGTAGATAGCCCTCTTTCGTCATCCACGTCCTTGTGTCACCCTGCTTACGGAGGCGTTATTCGATCTCCCTCTTACTCAACCCTATGGCTTGTTGTAGCCCCCTTGTGTTAACATCTTCAATGATGATTTGCGACAACATCATCTGAATGCGATGAAAGTCTTCTTTAAGATCATCATCATCGATTCACGCCAAAGTTTCAGCCCATCCTCAGAGACTAGATGGCAGCGTTAGGTTCTGGCAATCCCGAACATAGCCTTTAAGGTGATGGAGGACGTAGAAGGCCTCCTTGGCACCACCAGTAGTCGGCTGCTTAACGCAGGGGAACTCGAGCACGTGCTTGAACACGTGTTTTCCATCCTTGATACATTCCCCCTTATCTATGAAGGTGCATCCCTTCTTGGCGTAGCCCTCGAGAGCCTCATTGAGAACACCCCTTATTCTGGTGTAGTCTTTCTTCTTCGTCAAACTCCCCGAGTCAAAATACGTGGCTAGCGAATACCTCGGGGCAAGGACGATGAGTGTGTAGTATTTGTCTCTACGCAACACAATTGGAACAAAATGTTGGAAAAAGAGCAAAGTAAGAAATCTATAAGAAATGCATAAGTTACGACGGCGATGAGCGAGTGTGTATTTACTCGGGAAAGAAAGGAAAAAGAAGTGTGTCCTTCCTCTTGTTATCACCATGAACTTCTCGAGGTATGTCGTCACCATGAAAAAGAAGTTTTTGATGTTCCATGCTTGGTTTTATCTACTTTCTTGTGTTTTGTTCCAACTTTGGAGTACTTTCTATACACTTTCTTGGACTAACCTATTAACAAGTGCCATTGTGCCAGTTGCCTGTTGTCTGCTGATTTTGGTTCTAGGAAAGTCAGAAAATCAATATTCTCGGAATTGGACCGGACAAAAGCCAAAGTCGATATTTTACCGGAAGACTCACGGAGCCAGAAGACAAGACAGGGAGGATCCACAAGATGGCCACACCATATGGTGGCGCGGGCTAGCCCTAGCAACGCCACCAGGTGGTGTGGGCCCCCTGGCCACCCACGAACCTTGCCTCTTCGCCTATAAGATGCCTCTTGATACAAAACCCTAAGTCACCAAGTCTCCAGCCACGAAAAGTTCCGCAGCGTAGCCGCCACTGAAGGGGAAATTTGGGGGACAGAAAGTCTCTGTTCTGGCACCCTGCCGGGATGGGGAAGTGCCCCCGGAGCCATCTCCATCGATCTCCACCACCATCTCCATTGCCATTGCTGATTCCCATGATGAGGAGGGAGTAGTTCTTCCTCAAGGCTAAGGGTTCTACCGGTAGCTATGTGTTCATCTCTCTTTCTATACATGATCATATTGGGATCATGAGCATTGTAATCAAGTAGATCTACCTTACTACTCAAGTGCTTTAATAGATCTCTGCTCTCCCCATGTGTGTGAAGTTGACAGTGTGCACATCATGGTGGCACTTAGGCTAGAGATTACAAATACTTGTTATGAGTTATATTTGGAATTGGATGTCTCTATGAAATGGTGGTGTTTGTTGAAACCATCTAGTGCTCAAGGTGACAGTGTGGGGTTATCTAGATGGGAAAAGCGGACTTTGAGGTGTGCTGTTATAGCCCAACCATGGATTAGAGTGTCCAACCGGAGAGTAGTTAAGAGTAGTATCACGAAGATAATATATTTATATGAGAGTGTTCACTAGCGAAAGTATGATCCCAAGGCCTTGTTTCTAAGAATTGATACACCGTTTGCAATTAGATCTGTTACATGTTTGCTTGTTTCCATCTTTATTTCAGTTTGCCTTTAGTCTCTTCCACGCCAGCAAGCTATTTTCTTGCACCGTTACCACTTATTACTATCCATACCACTTGTAGTTCACTATCTCTTCACCAAACTAGTGCACCTATACACCTGACAAGTGTATTGGGTGTGTTGGGGACACAAGAGACTTCTTGTATCTTGATTGCAGGGTTGCTTGAGAGGGAATACCTTTGACCACTTCCTCCCTGAGTTCAATAAATCTTGAGTGATCCACTTAAGGGAAAACTTGCTGCTGTTCTACAACCCTCTGCACTTGGAGGCCCAACAACTGTCTACAAGAATAGAAGTGCATAGACATCAAGCTATTTTCTTGCGCCGTTGCGGGGGAGGTAAGGTAAAAGGTACTCACATCCTCCGGTGTGATTCCTCGAAGTTATTTCCTTTAGATTCTGCAATTTTGTCTTTTTGTTTCTTGTTTTCACTATTTAGGCTTAATGGAAAACAACAACAAAATTAGAGAGCTTTATAGTATTTATCTTGAGTTAGGACATGAAGTGTTTGAAGAGAAAATTAAAAAACCTATGGTACTTTATTTGCATGCTAATAGCAATGTTGTTAGTATGAATTCTTTGGACACCATTATTGCTAATGCTATAGAAAAGTCTAAGCTTGGGGAAGCTAGTTTTTTTGAAAATGATCTTTTTAGTTCCCCAGCTTTGGAAGATAACTATTCTATTGCTTATGATGATACCAAACTTCCAATATATGATGATTACAATGATGAATATGATATTTCAATCCACCTACTATTGAGGAGGAAATTAATTATGACTACAATATGCCTCCTATATTTGATGATTATGGTAATGAGAATAATAATGATAGCTATTTTTTGAATTTTCTCCCACTACAATTAATAAGAATAATTAGCTTATGTGGAGAGTAATAATTATTATATGCATGTGGCTCATGATAAGAATGTTTTATGTGATAGTTATATTGTTAATTTTATTCATGAAGCTACTGAAAGTTATTATGACAGAGGGAAACATGGTCTTATGTATCTCAACAATATTAAGTTTCCCCTCTTTATGTTGAAAGTCTTGAAGTTGCACTTGTTTTGCTTTCCTCTACTTGTTGCTTTGTGCTTTCATGACTTGTTTCTTTACAAGATTCCTATGCATAGGAAGTGGGTTAGACTTAAATGTATTTTGAATTTTCTTCTTGATGCTCTCTTTTACTTCAATTCATATTTCGAATGTGAGCATCTTCTCAAACTATCAAGCCTAACTTAAAGGCATTAAAGAAAAGTACTTATTGGGAGATAACCCAAAAGTTTTAGATGAGTCTTGGAACTTATTACTTCTGTAATAACCGCTCCTTATCCTTTTTATTTTCTTTTTGTGCCAAGAGTAACCTCTAATGAGAGAGAAGTAATGCTTGGGAAAGTCGTTGTCCCGAAATAGATTTCTGTGCTTTACCGTAAAAATTCGTGTAAAATCTCTGTACGTCATTTTGAGGCGTGGTTTTTTTTGCTTCTGCCTAGGTTGTTATCTAACTTTTGTTAGTTCAACACTTTTTGATTTGAGCAACAGACGGTCTTAGAAAAAATTCATCTTTACCTGCTGGTCTGTTTTGACAGATTTCTGCCATTTTTTGCATTTGCTTCTTGTTAGTTCCTTTTTGAGTTCTTTTGGAGAATTGAGCTTTTTGAGGAAAGTGCTATAGTAGCTTGTGTTTTACTGGAAGTTTTATTGGTGTTATAACTGAACCTAAAGACTTATTATCTTGAATGCACTAATGTTGCTAATAAAGATTGTGTAAAGTTTTGTATGAAGGAAAAATTTCAGGTGTATGGAAGGAACGAGTAATGAGATGAAGGATAGACGAAAGCTCAAGTTTGGGGATGCCACATGTGTCACCCCAAGAAATATCCAAGAAGTACAAGCATCAAAGCTTGGGGATGCCCAAGGCATCCCCTTCTTCATCAATAAAAATCTCAGATTTCTTCCAAACGCTTTATTTTTATTGTTTCATGCACAGTTGTGTTGTGCTTGGAGCGTCTTATTTTTGGTTTTCCATTTGATTGGTTTGCTTAGTTTGATGAATAAATTGGTTGGACCCCCTCTTTCATCCATTGGTTTTCAAATAGTTTGGTTTGGTTTGGAAAAGAGTAGGAAATATCATGCTTAAGTGGTAAAGAGAGCTTGTTTTTGACTGTGGCCCATGCTTTGTCATGCCATGCTTGATATTGTTTTAGCTTTATGCTTAGTATTCTTTGTTGTAGCATGACTTGTTATAAATAGTTGAGATTGCTTAATGTGCCTTTGAAGAATCAAGCGTTGTTTTAGCATATTAAAGCATAGTATTGTGGTATTCTCCTTTGATGCTTTATTTGGGTTGACTTGGCGCATGCTCACACCATGTTATAACTATCCCAAGTCACCATAGCCTTTATGATCCTTTAGTTTTCGACTTGTAATATCACTTTATGCTTTAATTAATGATGTTTTGTCGCTTTGCATGATTATGGCCATTATTGCTCTCTTAATTGGTCGCTCCCAGTCTTTTGCTAGCCTCCATAACCAAGTATGAGTTCCACTCATGCATCCAACTCCTAAAATCAAGTTATTCCAAAGAGTCCACCATATCTAACTATTAGCATATGCTATTCCAAGTATATTCATGTTTTTATCTACCTTCTGAATTAAACTTGTTATGAGAAAACTAGTGATTAAAGCTCTCACGAACTTGATGGCACACTTTAATTTTCTTGCATTTAATAAACTTGAACCATTGTGTCCATCTTTGTTGCGTATATGCTTGCGCTTTATAAGTTGAAATTAGCAGAACCATGTATCATGGGGAACGCTTTCAACATTGCACTTGTACTTTGTACCCCGTTGATATCATGTTCTTTTGCTTATGGATCCCGACGGTGTGAAATAAAAGTGGAACTTGTAAGATCATGGAGTTTGTATGTGTGTTAGAGAAATGCCTAGGCCGCTAGCCTAAGCCATGCCTAATCATGGTGGAAACTTGCAGCATAACCATAATGATCACTCTATGAAGCATCCTCAATAAAAACCTATGCAAATAGCAAATAAAAAGGTCGCTGAGATGCTCATTGTCTGCTTGCCTTGTCATTTTGATTATGGGATAGCTCCTGTATCATGTGCAAGGGGTATCCCGTTGGCGGTTTTTTATGATACATATGTACTTACAATGACAAGAGCTTACTTGTTACTAAAGTTGAGTAGCATGAGGTTCGGTCTTCGTAAGTAAGGGGCATGAGATTTCAGCTTATAACTTGTCAAGCATATCCTCTTAGTTGTGTCACTTTAACCTTAATCACCTAAAGATGCTTATGATAGGGGCAATGCGAGCTGAAAGCTAACTAGTACCATAATTTTTGGAAGCTCTTTATGAAACTTGATCTCTACTTCCTTCAATGAAGGCCTTTCTTTTACTTTTATGTTGAGTCTCCACCTTCTACCTTTATGCACCTACTTTGAGAGCATAGTTGTCATTCTTAGTTCTATGTGCATTGTCCCAAGACTTGTTGATTGATGCATAACTTGATATTTCTTGTTCTTAAACTACTTGTATCTAGTCACTCTTATGAACTTTGAAGGCATCCTATGCATTTATGTTTGCTACTCTATGAGGGACAAGCTGAATGCCACTATGCTATGTTTTCTTTATGTAAAACAAACAAACGTCTTGCAAAGCATTGTTATTCATGAATCTTTTGTTTGTGCCTTTTCATGTTGCAACATAGTTGCTATGTCTAATTGTTAGACCTTTGTCTTTCATGCTATGTTGAAGTACTATGATCCCAGCTATCAATGTTTTACAAATACTTTGATCAAGTTTATGATGGTGCATGTCACCTAAAAAATTATTCTTTCTTTTTATCACTTACGTACTCGAGGACGAGCAGGAGTTAAGCTTGGGGATGTTGATACGTTGCTAATGTATCCATAATTTTTGATGTTCCATGCTTGGTTTTATCTACTTTCTTGTGTTTTGTTCCAACTTTGGAGTACTTTCTATACACTTTCTTGGACTAACCTATTAACAAGTGCCACAGTGCCAGTTGCCTATTTTTTGCTGATTTTGGTTCCAGGAAAGTCAGAAAATCAATATTCTCGGAATTGGACCGGACAAAAGCCAAAGTCAATATTTTACCGGAAGACTCACGGAGCCAGAAGACGAGACGGAGAGGGGCCACAGGATGGCCACACCAATTTTTAGGTGACATGCACCATCAAAACTTGATCAAAGTATTTGCAAAACTCAAAGCTGGGATCATAGTACTTCAACCATAACATGAAAGACAAAGTTCTAGCAATAAGCAAAGAAACTATGATACAACATGAAAAGGCACAAACAACAGATTCATGAATAACATGCTTTGCAAGACGTTTGTTTGTTTCACATAAAGAAAACATAGCATAATAGTATTCAGCTTGTCCCTCAATAGAGTAGCAAATATAAATGCATAGGACACCTTCAAAGTTCATAAGAGTGACTACATACAATATTTTAAAACAAGCAATAACAAGTTATGCATCAATCAACTAGTATTGGGACAATGCACATAGAACTAAGAATGGCCACTATGCTCTCAAAGTAGGTGCATAAAATTAGAAGGTGGAGACTCAATATAATGGTGGAAGAAAAGCCTTTTGTAAAAGGAAGTAGGGATTAAAGTCTCATAAAGAGCTTCCAAAAATTATGGTACTTATAGCTTTCAGCTCTCATTGCCCCTATCATAAGCATCTTGAAGGTGATTAAAGTTAAAGTGACACAACTAAGAGGATATGCTTGACAAGTTATAAACCAAAATCTCATGCCCCTTACTTACGAAGACCAATCCTCATGCTACTCAACTTCAGTCACGAGTAAGCTCTTGTCATTGTAAGTATATGTGTATCATAAAGAACCACCAACGGGGTACCCCTTGCACATGATACGGGAGCTTTCCCATAATCAAAATGACAAGGCAAGCAGACAATGAGCATCTCAGTGATATTTTTATTTGCTATTTGCATAGGTTTTTATTGAGGATGCTTCATAGAGTGCTCATTATGGTGATGTTGCAAGTTTCCACCATGATTAGGCATGGCTTAGGCTAGCGGCCTAGGCATTTCTCTAACACATATACAAACTCCATGATCTTACAAGTTCCACTTTTATTTCACATCGCCGGGATCCATAAGCAAAAGAACATAATATCAACGGGGTACAAAGTACAAGTGCAATGTTGAAAGCGTTCCCCATGGTACATGGTTCTGCTAATTTCAACTTATAAAGCGCAAGCATATACGCAACAAAGAAGGACCCAATGGTTCATGTTTATTAGGGGCAAAAAAGTAAAGTGCGCCATCAAGTTCGTGAGAGCTTTAATGACTAGTTTTCTCATAACAAGTGAAAGGTAAACAAAAGCATGAATATTCTTGGAATAGCATAAGCTAGTAGGTAGTTATGGTGGACTCTTTGGAATAACTTGGTTTAGGGAGTTGGATGCACGAGTAGAACTCATACTTTGTTGTGGAGGCTAGCAAAAGACTGGGAGCGACAAACTAAGAGAGCAATAATGGCCATAATCATGCAGAGCGACAAAACATCATTGATCAAAGCATAAAGTAATACTACAAGTTGAAAACTAAAGGATCATAAAGGCTATGGTGACTTGAGATAGTCATAACATGGTGTGACATGGTGTGAGCATGCGCCAAGTCAACCCAAATAAAGCATCAAAGGAGAATACCACTATACTATGCTTTAATATGCTAAAACAACACATGATTCATCCAAGGCACATTAAGCAATCTCAATTGTTTATAACAATTCATGCTACAGGAATGAATACTAAGCATAAAGCCAAAACAATATCGAGCATGGCATGACAAAGGATAGGCCACAGTCAAAAACGAGCTCTTTTTACCACATAAGCATAAACTTTCCTACTCTTTTCCAAACCAAACCAAACTATTTGTAAACCAAAGTGTGAAAGAGGGGGTCCAACCAACTTATTCCGAAAACTAAACAAACCAAGAAAACTAAAAAAAACAAAACGAAAACGAAAAAGAAGACGCTCCAAGAGAAACACAAATATGCACGAAACAATAAAAATGAAGCGTTTGGAAGAAACCTGGAATTTTTATTGATGAAGAAGGGGATGCCTTGGGCATCCCCAAGATTTTACGCTTGTACTTCTTGGATATTTCTTGGGGTGACACGTGTGGCCTTCCCAAGCTTGAGCTTTAGTCCATCCTTCATCTCATTACTCATTCCTTCCATACACCTGAAAATTTTCCTTCATACAAAACTTCACACAATCTCATTAGCAACATTAGTGCACTTTAGATAAATAAGTGTAAAGGTTCAGTTCTAACACCAAATAAACTTCCATTAGAACACTAGATACTGTAGCACTTCCCTCAAAAAGCTCAATTCCCCAAAGGAACTCAAGAAGGAACTAACAAGAAGCAAATGCAGAAAAATGGCAGAAATCTGTCAAAACAGACCAGCAGGTAAAGACGAATTGTTTCGAAGACCTTCTGTTTCTCAAATCAAAACGTGTTGAACTAACGAAAGTTAGATAACAACCTGGGGCAGAAGCAAAACAAATTACAGCTCAATCCGACGTACAGAGCTCTCTCAAGAATTTTTACGGTGAAGCACAGAAATCTGTTTCGGGACAGCAACTTTCCCAATCATTACTTCACTCTCATTAGAGGTTACTCTTGGCACAAAAAGCAAATAAAAAGGATAAGGAGAGGTTATTACAGAGGTAATAACTTCCAAGAATCAACTAAAACTCTTGGGTTATCTCCCAACAAGTACTTTTCTTTAACGCCTTTAAGTTAGGCATAAGAACCAAAGAAAGAATCAAGCGTTCTCGAATGAGGAAGCATTAAGATCAATACTAGAAATATTTTCAACAAGGCATGGTATATCATCCAAATAAGTTCTAGAGGATCCTCTCTCAATGCTCTTGGGTTCACTATTCTCATCAAAAGGGTTTGCAGGAACAATCCAATCAAGATTCTTTTCTATGGCATCATGTATTGCTACTAGTTTAAAGGGTATTGGTATCTTAGGTTCCTCCCCATTAGGTTCGGTTTTGTTCATCTTTTCTCGCGTACCAACAACATCTATACATGATCCTAGCATATTGAAACATTCAAAAACTTTTCTAGCTTCCTTGGCAACATCATAGAACTCCTTAAACAAAGTTTCTAGAATAAAATTCCTCTTTCCAGGATCCTCAATTTATTTAAGCTTAAGAAACATTACTTGCATTAAGGGGTTGAGGTTAAAAAACCTAGCTTCTAACATGTGAATTAAAGAAGCTACAACAATCTCATAGTTTGGAGCAAGTTCTACAAGGGATCTATCCTCGGTATCTTCATGTTTGCTAACATGATTAAAGAATTCTTCAATATTGTCTTTCCCAATTATAGAACCACTACCAATTGGATGGTCTTTCATGGTGAATGTAGGAATCAACATGGTGAGCTAAGGGAGAGGTGAAAACTAAAGGAGACTTAATTTTTTTGTGTTTTCAAATAAGAAAGCAAAACAAGTAAAACTATTTTTTTTTTGTGTTTTTTGAAGAACAAAACAAGCAAACAAAGCAAAAAAGAAACTAAGCAAAACAAAAACAACAAAGTAAAAAGATTGGTTATGAGGGACTCCCCTTGTGAAGATGTCCTTGACTCCCTGGCAACGGCGCCAGAAAAATGCTTGATGGCTCAATGCACGGTGCCCAGAAAAATGCTTGATGGCGGTGTTGATGTAGAGCTCGTTGGGAACCCCAAGAGGAAGGTATGATGAGCACAGCAGCAAGTTTCCCTCAGTTATGAAACCAAGGTTTAATCGAACCAATAGGAGCAAGGAAACACCTCAAAGGTGTTACTAGCTGAGCTTTGGCAGGGCGCACTACCGGTGCTAGTAGCAACGTGGAGACCTGCACAACACAACCACAGAACTTTGTCCCCAACTTGCGATGAGGTTGTCAATCTCACCGTGTTTTGCGGAAAACAAAGGATTAAACGTATCGAATGGAAAGAAGTAAAAGTTTGCAGAAAGAAAACACAAAGCAGAAACAGTTTATAGATTGTATGTAAATTAAAGGACTGGGATCCATAGTTCACTAGAGGTGGCTCTTCTTAGATAGATAACATGATGGGTGAACAAATTACACCGGGGCAATTGACAAACACCGAGAAAGCAATACATGCATATACTAATCATCTTGACTCCTCTGAGACTTGATTGGGCATTACAACATAATACATAGACCGCCATCCAACTGCATCTATGAATAATAATCCACCTTCAGGTTATCATCCGAACCCCCTCCAGTATTAAGTTGCAAGCAACAGATTATTGCTTTATGAACTGCGTGTAAAGTAAACAATACGATTGTTCTATGAACAAAGGATTGTTGTTTTCTCCCTAGTAGCAACAGCACATCTAGTACCTTAGAGATTTCTGTCACTTCCCCAGATTACCAGAGGCATGAATCCACTATCGAGCATAAATACTAACTCTTGGAGTTGCTAGCATCTTCTTGGCCAAGATAGCTACTAACAACGGAAAGCATGCAAGATCTCAAATAACAAAGACATGATAGAATCAATAATCAATCTGAAATAGCATCTCAATATCCATCGGATCGCCGCAAACACAACATGTATGAATTACAAATAGATGATCTTGATCATGAACGGAGCTCACAAGATCTAAACATGAAAGCACAAAGGAGGAGAAACCGGCCATCTAGCTACTACATGGATCCATAGTCCAAGGATGAACTACTCACGCATCACACCGGAGGCTTGCATGGTGATGAAGAAGGCCTCCAGGGTGAATTCCCCTCTCCGGCAGGGTGCCGGGAAGAGCTTCAGATCCCTCCCGATCTAGGGATGGAGATGACGGCGGCTACAGACTCTTTCGTGGATTTTTGATCGGGCACCTAGGGTTTTTGTCCCGAGGGAAACTTATAGGCAGAAGGAGAGGCCGAGGGGGTGCTGGGGTCGGCCAGACCACCCCCTTGCGCGAGCCAGGCCTAGCCGCGCGGCCAGGTGGTGCGGCCGGCCCCCAGCCCTTCTCCGTCTCGTATTCTGGCACTTGATCCCTTCCGAAAAATAGGCACTTTTGCTTTTGTCCCGTCCAATTCCGAGAATATTCATTTTCTGACTTTTCTGGAACCAAAAACAACGGAAAACAGGCAACTGGCACTGTGGCTCTTGTTAATAGGTTAGTCCAAGATATCATACTAAAAGTACTCCAAAGTTGGAACAAAACACAAGAAAGTGGATAAAACCAAGCATGGAACATCAAAAATTATAGATACATTTGCAATGTATCGTAGTACTATCTGTATGAGGTAGTAATCCTCAAATATCATCTTAATTATTCACCCACACGACTTGATTATGCTACTACAATAACAAGTGGGGATGGGAAAAATAGTGAAGTCGGCACCAAGCAAACAGGGAGACTGAATTAACGATGAGCTTCATAGTACCTTGACGAGCACGGGGGCCAGATATGCTATGGTGGTGACATTGAAGGCGGCGTCAGAGGCCGTGTCATCAGCGTCGACGATGGATCTCAGGTGCTGTTGTGCGGAAGTGTTGTTGTTGTGGCTCCAGGCTGTGATGTCAACAAGGTGCCTGCCTGGGCTAGTGGACATGAGCGAGAGGACATAGGCGGTGGCCATGGCGGCGCCTTGCGTGAAGGACACCAACGGGATAATGCTGATGCTGCCTGCATCCCCCTTCAGCTTCGCTCCAAACATCTGGAGATTAGGATGAACAACTTAGCACATCAGCATTTGAGCACTCCAGATTCATTGTGAACATATCAGAAATGGTAATAATACAAAATTAGACATTTGTACAAGGGGGTCTTTTGAACAGCTCAACATTCAGGTTCTAATGACAGCGACTAGATAGACGTATTAGCACATAATCAAATTATAAACAATGCATGATTGGAACAACAGGCCACACAGTAGTGAGCACTGAACTGAACATATTTTGTATGAAATAGGCATCCGAGAAATCAGAAATATATCTTGTATAAAAGATTACTAAGGCAGATCAAACATTAAGCATCTAACAAAGAACTAAAACCATCTTCTATGAAATAGGCAACTGATGGCTTGACACAAGTACCAACTATCTGCCCCCAACAATTAAAAGTGGTACCTCTGTACTAGATGAAAATATCGAGAGAAACTGCAAACAATATTATTCACCGCAAGATATCAGATCATTTTCACTACTACAGGTCTACAATGTTTCTTCTCAAAATATCAAATCATAGAAGCTGATGTACATGGTCCTACTACTCTAACTCCCAGCCATGCTCAACGAATACAATGTCTCTTCTACTAGTTATAAAGAGTAACATCAAATGCTTTTTGATGTAATGGCAATGTAGTCTATTTTATTGCTTGATGCCGAGTTCAAATATTTGCCTGTATACATTTTTATGTACTGAATTAAGAAAAATTGCAAACATAGTACTTACTAGAGAATAGTTATAGCATGACACTTGTTACTCAATACCATATTAAATTAAGGCAAACATAGTACTTCCTAGAGAACAGTTATAGCATGACACTTGTTACTCAATACCATATTAAAATAAGGCATATTTGTTTGCTACCTTGTAATCTATCTGCACTTAATTACAGAGAGAAGATAGAAGTACATGCCATGTTGGGTGAGACAACATCAGTTTTGAGATCATGGAAGCTATATATGAACTAATTAACCCAGGAAACTATTAGCTATATATGACATCAGCTATACATGACATATTATGATTCACGAATATACCATAACAAAGGAAATGCTCCTTCAGTATCGGCATGTAAATAAGAGCAAGGATAACCTCCTCCTAAGCTATTTTAAGCTAATCGCAGGCACAAATGAAACAGATACATCAGGAGTACCCTATAGAATAAAAAATACAGAGGGGGTGGAAGACAAGAGCAGAATTAGGAGTAGAATTACAAAGGAGCTTTTTAATATATGTGTACCCTAGACGAGTACCTAGTTTCCAATACATATGCACGAAAAAAAATTGTATGCACAAAAACATGAGCAAATGATAAAGTATGCAATGCACCATCTAGCTAAGAGGTCAGTGGTGCATATTCAAACTAATAATCTCACATTGGTGGGTTGTAGTGCTAGAAAAACTATGTTTGCTCTTCTATAAGTAGTGTAGATAAAAGATCAACAAAAATATGGAAATTCCGAACCATTAATAGCTGCGGAAACTGACGCGGAGTATGGATCTCTAATAGTGATTTCTGAGATTATAGTACAGAGTTCTTGACATTGAGTTTTGCAAGGGAATAGCTTCTTGCACTACTATGACTCATTTTTGTTTTTTAAACAAGGCTCATTGTTATTTAAGGCTGCTTCAGTTGCTACTTCATTTAGTATGTGGATAAGGCACACTTAACCTGTGATCATCAATTATCAATCAGAGTTGTTGTTCCGTTCTTGTGATTATTGAAGTAGCTCAAAACAGTTAAATAACATTGCCACTCACATCAATTGGAACAAGAAGTTACATACTTCAGTATTAAAGTATAACTGCCAACAAAGCACAAGCAAAATAGTAGCAGACATCAAACTTATCAGTATCAGGAATTCATTAGCAGTAGATTATTCCTGTTTCTGGACAATTCATCCATCTAATTCAGTAGCCACCGATCAATATCCCACCCCTATGACTATATTGTATCGGTGCCTCCAATCCTAACATCACAAGATAACCAACCTAGGCACCAAACTAGAAGTCTCACAGATTTGATTCCTACACAATGAACTTAAGAGCACTGACACAACAAGCTAAAGACAACAGAAATACGAGCAAAGGGGGAGAGAGCGAGGAGATGTACCTGCCTTAGTCTGCGAGGAGGATTGTGAGCGGAGATGGGGAGGGCCGTGTTGTAGATATAGATCTGATATGCATCATCGTTGATGTTGTTCATTGCAGCTGATTGCCCTGCACTCCCGTTGCTAACGCGGATCAGATCCGAGGGACACGAGGCCAACAGCGGCCGGATCAGCCACTAGCATGCCTTCGTCGGCGGTGATGCAAGCTCACCCGCTCTGATTGGTGGTGGGGTAGAGCGGAGGTCGACCAACGCTAGGGTTTGGCATTCGGGTGAGAGGAGGCAGGAGATGGTACCTCGCACAGCAACATGAGGGGGTCAATCGGGATGGGTATGGATTCCCACCATAGGGTGAAACCCTAAGAGACGGAGGAGGCGGGAGATAGTACCTCACATAGGTTCTTGTTCCGAGCAGCGAGCCATCGGAGCTGGCAGCCATCGTGGATGAAGCGGTCCATCGCCTTCTCGGCAGGATGCGGCAGATGAAGAACTGCTCTTCTCCATCGCCTTCCTCCTCGTACTCGGGTCGACCGCTACTGGGAACACCGTCTCTGGGTGAGTGGAGGTAGTGGCAGCGCTGATGAGTGCCTGTTCAGAGAGAGAGGAACTGGCGACAGCTTTTGTGGGATAGGAGAAATAGAGGAGTAGTTAGGGTTTGGAGGGAATGCTTCAGGATCCTACGTGGAGGGTGGAGGCGGTGTCTGGGTAGAGTCCAAGATGCCATGTCATCGATCCACACCGAAACTAACTCGAATTGCGATATCGTCCGTCCATTCTGCTCTGATCCAACGACTCTCCTAGCGTCTCAAATTTATTCATGACTCTGAACCGATGTTATCCATCTATGACCATTTCGTGTTAGGAAACTATGACCTTCTTGACAAAATTGGTTGTAAGTTTTCAAGGTTTGGACCTTCGCGAATGCCTTATGACCAGCTAGTTCAGAATGGTCATAGATCTATGACCAAAAAATCCATGGTCGTTAAGAAACGGTCAGTAGTGAGCACATTTCTTGTAGTGGCAAGGCAAAACACCCCATCCCCATATTGACAGCCCCCATGCATTGACCCCAGTTGTATCCATCATCCATCATCCATCATCCATCATCCATCATCCATCATCCATCATCCAGCGTACATTTAGTATATATATAACAACAGGTACAATATATTGAAGTAGCAGCATAGTAGCCAATATATACACAGAAAGAATAAACATCTATATGCTCAAGGCTCCTGGTTTGAATCTTGCCACCAAAAATTTGACACTAATGAGCTGTCAGTTTACTCATGAGCTACCACCAAAAATTTGGCATACATTCAATCATGATGGCATGAGGTTAACTGATAAGAAACTGATAACATTTAGCACTGTTGATATACACCGACTGTAAGCTGCATAGTAACCAATATATACACAGAAAGAATAACATGAATAGCTCACAGACTGTAAGCTCCAGATCAATATTTTTTTGGTGCACGGTTGTTAAGAAGAATTATATGTAATGATAGCCAAACTCATGAGCTCGTCGTTTCGACACAACAGCGGCTCTGCGAAGAACTTCAGTAAGTAAAATTCTTTCTCTTACATCTTAATTCCATAGAAACAAGGTAGTCACACGATGCAAATCGCTAACTGGTGTTATTTTGACTGTTGCAGTTACAACTTACAACCCATTTCAGCAGTAGAACTTCTACCAAGTACCTGCTCTTAGGCACCTCTAGAAATAACAGTTTGTCAGACATATTGTAACATCCCAAAACTTAATCCAAAGTTAATCAAGATCAAATCTACCGAATTTAGGGTTAACAAAAGAAATTCATTTAAAAATAATTAAGCATTCATATGTGTGTGCATTTAAATTAGGAGTTGATTTGAATTGCCATGTTTGAGTGATCCATTGGTTGTAAAATGATTCTAAGGTGAATTAAACATCATCTAGATCATTCCCAAATAAATCCCAAAGAAAAAGAAATAAAAAAATAAAATAAGGAAATGGTCATTTGTGCCATTTTAACTAATTAGGACACTTTGGGTGTTCCTAGGATTCAAATGCCAACAGAGACAATTGTGGTTCTTTGTACCCCTTGCTAGTACAAGTAGTGTTGTGCCAAGACCCACTTTGTGATCTCCCAAAATCATTCAAACTCTAATTTGAAATGACAGTTGAAAATTGAATGTAGTGTATGTATCAAGATCAGACTAATTCAAGAACCACTCAAATGAACTTCATTTTAAAATCCCAAGCAAACCAAGATGCTCAAGCGTAAGTTACACCACTCCACCAAAAATCTTTCAAAAATTCAAAAGTTTTGTTCATGCGGCCATTGTGTCGAACACCTGGCAGGCAGATAAAAAAATAGCCTAACTAAGTTCTTGTCCCCCTCTTGACCCTCTATGCACTCCCCTGTCCCCCTAGCATCTAACCCAGCCCAGACCAGCACTCCCCCTTCCCCACAGCGGTAGTGCCGCGCCACCCAAGTATGGTCACCGCCGGCCAAACGTGAGCAACGCACCAGAGACGAAGCCGCGCCATTCCAGCTTGCCCGATAGCACTGCCTAACCCTACCGCCTCTCCCTGTCTACCCCTCGATCGCTGCTAGCCCCTGGACCACCTCAGCGTCGTGCCGCCCTTTCTCTCTGCGCCATGCGCAACGCACGCTAGAGCGCGATCGCCGCCAGCACGCCACATACCAAGCTCCGACACCAAATCACGCACGAAACTCTGCCTTGAACCCAGCAACCCGCTAGACATGGCCATGCACCGCCGCGCGACCCACAGTCGCCATGATCACCGTCGAGCACCGCCTCTGTATCCCAGAGCGCGTGAAGCCCCTAACCAAATGCCACCGCCCCTAGCATCGCCTTTGCGCCGTTGCTGACCGCTAGCAGACCACCCACCATCCGCCTACCTCGCCCACGCCGGTAGCCCTCTGTACCGCCCTCGTCGGAGACGCCAGCCCACACCCGTCGGTCCTCTCGTCGAGCCTATATAAGGAGGCCACCCCAGCACCATCTCTTCACACCAGTCTACTTCCCTCTCTCCACTGACCATTTCCCCTCTCTCGCCTGAGCCGCTCGAGCCGCCGTTCTTCGGAATTCCACCGGAGGTAGCCGTTGCAGAGGAGGAGAAGTCCCCGTCGACTTCGTCCACCTCAGCCCCTGCGGCGACTTTGCCTGAGCTCGCCGTCGCTGTCCAGTTCGATTGCCTGCCTTGCTGCACTAGCTGGAGCCTTGGTACGTTCCCAATAGACCCCCACCATCCGTTTAGGGTTCGGTCTCGCTGGCGACCAGTCCGTCGTCGACGACCGTGAACCGTCGATCTGCGTTCTAATCGTGTGGACCAGATCGCACCATACCGCTTCGGGTTTTATGTACCGCTGACATGCGGGACCCCCGGTCAGCAGCCCTCTGCGCCGCTGAGCATTACTGGGCCAGCCCATTTAGTTTCCCGGGCTGACCCGTTTTATTCAAATTAGGTTTTTCTATTTAGACTAAAAATCAATTTTTTCCCTTACTTTAAAAATCAATTCAAAGAATTTTACAAATCCAAATTGAGTGATTCCAATTTTGTTGGAAAGGTACCGAAAATCTCTATCCAAGCCCGTTTGATTTAAATCTTTTAGAGTTAGATATCTATCCTAGTAAAAATAACAAGATAGAAGCTTTTGCATATTCAAACATTTTTCTAAAATCAACCATAACAGCTTTTGAGTTGATTCCAACTCTAAAAAATCACATTTAACCATACCTATCTAAATATGTAATAATATTAAGATTTGCATGCAGTGACTTTGTACTAGTACCAAAATAATGCTATATAGGCATTTCTAGTCACTTTAAATCATTTAATATTCAACTTAAACCTATTAAAATGTGATCCAACATTTAAATCACATTCCCATATGTTAAAATATGTGGTGATGACATGTGTCCACATGATCCCATATTTTAATTGAAGAATATTAAATATTAGTTAATTTCAATGAGTAGAAATTACTTTTCTCAAATAAAAAGATTGAAGCTAGTTAATTAAACCTTGTGATGCTTGTGATGATAATAGATCATCAAATGTGTGCCTTAGTGTGCTAAGTAGACTAGTTAAGCTTTGTTTGGTGATTGTGTATCCCGTATGTATTTATAGACGATAGTACCGACCAAGCTTTCGAGGAGGAAGAGTTCTACCAAGAGGAGGAGGAAGAAAACTTCAACCACCGCACCAACCAAGGCAAGCCTAACACTTCAAGTAAACTGAGCAAGCTATTATTGGCAAGCCATCATTAACAATGCAAGTTAACCCTTGCAAGCTAGATAACCTAAGCAAGATGCATTAGGCATGCTTTGGTTATACCCTTGGACTTATATCTACTCCAAATGTTATTTACAAGCTTTACTTTCTTTACTTTACCAAAATCCTTTACTTGTTTGAAGGTAGAATAAAAAGTATAAAACTTGACCTCTCTAGATAAACTTAGATGTCATTCTATGGCATGAGATTGATCTTAGCATCCCATATTAGTGAACACTCTTAACTTAGTAGTTTAGGGCTAAACTAGAACTGGAGTCACTTTAGATGGGAATACGTGGTGAAAATGAATTGTGAAAACCTTGGAATGACGAGTCATTCTATTGATATGTTTTGACATGTGTTGAGAAACATAACTGGTTTATGATGATGAAATGTTGAGGCATGAGCCTTAGCCCTCTTACAAAACTGATGGTTGGGTTCGGATGCGATACGATTCCAATTTTACCGTGCAACCACAATACCTGAATTGGGTAAGGCTTAGCCGGAAGTTTATATGCATTAGTATTAGTTCCCTCGTGGGAGTGGTTTGAGCTGAGGCTACCTCTCAATGTTGTCCACCTATGAAGTGCCCAAGATGACAGATGGTCATGGTTGGGAGGACATACTCATAGGAGAGGTGCTTATACTAGGGTGTGTAAAGGAAAGGTTATGTTGGATTATCTGCATACTAAGTATGATGATTCAGGGTTATCCTTGACAGATGTATCGAATCTTGTTGTGAAAGTGTACCACCTCTGCAGAGTGTCAAACTATTCGAATAGCCGTGTCCACGGTTATGTACAGTTGGAGTGGCCATAATGTTCTTTTGTCAGATGTTTTCAAAATGACTTATGACATGAATTGTGACATGACTTGACCACAACAGAGTTGTTACTATGACACTAGCTTCCCAACTGAAGTGATTCTAGAACTTTATTTTATCTTTCTTTATTTCTGAACTCAGCTTAGGTTTGAAACCTAACTTTACAAATAAACCTAGAGTTAGCATTTCCCACTAGCACTACCTTACTTTCTAGTGATAGTTTGCGATTACTTAAAGAGTACTCATGGCTTTTGTCCATGGCTATTACTATGGCTAGACTATGAAGGAGACTACCAAGATGAAGGACAGCAGGACAGCTATGATAACTAGGAATATCTTCCATCTTCAGCATTGCATGTGACCCTGAAGATGGACCCCACCGCTACGCTTATTATTTATTCCGCTGCTTGTTGTATTAAGACTGGATCATGAGATCCTTTATGCATGTAAGACCTTATTATGGTTTGTAATGGATGATGTACTGTGATATCCAATCTGTTATGTCTCGCAAAAATGGTAATCCTGGGATTGCAATGTATGGCATAACAGGCATCTGGGATTAAAAATCCGGGTGTTGACAAGTTGGTATCAGAGCCATCCTGACCATAGGAGGCCCTAGTTAGAATGGACATCCGAACAAAAACTTAGTTTCAAAACCCAAGTGAGTATTTATGAAAACTATCTCCTCTCTTACCCTTGGGAATTCTTTCTCTCAAAAAAATTCATGTTCCTCCAGTTCTTACATTACTACATAAAATTTGACAAGCTTGATCACTTCACTAACTTCATCATCCTTAATTCTTATAGATGGAGAATCAGTTCAACAAGTTCTACCAGTTGGGCAACAGAGGCCAGCTGATCTTCGAGAGGGATCTTGACACACTATCGGAGTACTTGGGACGCCTACATCCGGAATTCCTTGGAGCTGAACTTCCTGGACCCCCAGGAGGAGATTTACAATGGCTAGTCACCGTTGATCTTTGAGGAAGTATAGAAGCACCAACGTCTGGGAGAATCCAGTTCTCCGTGAGAGAGAACAACTGGCTAGATGGATTAGCCAAGGCAATGCATGAAGCTCTCGCACGTCTGTGTGCCCTGAGTGTCAACCAAATCCAAGGAACCCGTTTTGCTCACTATGCAAGGCGTGACTTCATGGGAATGCCAATGGAGATGCCAAATCACCCGGAGTTGAAGCTTCAAGTGGAGAACCTTGACTTCCTGCTATACGATGGCTAGAAGGAATTGGATAATGCTAGGGAATCTTCCAACCACAACCTTGCCATTGCTGCCGACAAGGCCTAGACTTTCTCACAGCTTGTCAAGGATCGTCAGTCTCTTCGCCGCCAGCGCGAAAAGAAGGATCACACCATCAACCGTCTTTGCAAGAAGGTGGCCGACCTCGAGAAGACCATCAAGGAGCAAGAAGCTCAGCTTGTAGCAAAGGAAGAAGAAGAGGAAGGTGAAGACATCCAGGGAGATATGGACTCTTACCTCAGCAATGATGATGACTTTCTGGAGGAGGATGCTGTGGACTTCCACACCGACGATGATGACTCCGACTTCATCGAAGATGAGTAGATGCACTAGAGCACTATCATAGCATAAGGAGTATCGGTCCCATTATATCGTAGTTCACAGAATGGTTCTTAAAACCATCTATTTTCCCTTGTTGTTGTGGTGTGTGTGTGTGTTTGTATCGTGTGCTTTGCTTGAAAGAATGAAAAGAAGTTAGTTACAAAACCTGAGTCAAACTCAAAGTTTTAGCTTTGAAACCAAAACCATGAACCTTAGAACTTTCCCTCTTACCCCTTTATCTACCTCAATCTTCAGATGACTCGTGGAAACCCCGGAGGGACCAGCTCATCGCAGGACCCAATGCTACAGATTATGCAAATGCTGGTTGCAGACCGTGAAGCAAGCAGGGCAGAGCGTCAGGCCACTTAGCAACACTGTAGTAGATAGCTCAAATGGCCCAAAACAACCAAGGGCATGGAAATCAGGATCATCAAGGATCCAAGCTAAAAATATTCCAGAATACCAATCCCCCAATCTTTAGCACTTCGGAGAACCTACTAGATGCTGATGAATCGTTGCAGATAATGGAGAACAATTTGGAAGTAGCCAAAGTTGAAGACAACGAGAAAGTTCTCTTTGCCACCCACTATTTGGCAGGAGATGCAAGAGCCTGGTGGAACAGCATCCGCATGATGAACCATGGTCAAGTGATGACATGAGAAGCCTTCAAAATCAAGTTCAGTCGCACCCACGTGCCGCAGGGTCTAGTCACCAAAATGAGGGATGAATTCAGAGAGCTGAAGCAAGGCAAAATGACTATAGTGGAGTACCATGACAAATTCCTGTCGCTTGCCAGGTATGCACCTGATGAGATCAACACAGAGGCCAAGAATAAGGAGAGATTCCTGAACGGACTGCATGATGAGATGCAGACTGTCCTCATCAACATCCGCTTCTAGGATGTCGAAGAGCTAGTCGACTCTACCATTCATATGGAAGGGAAGATTAACCAGGCAAACGACAACCACAAACGTCGTATGATGCACCAAGATGGATGCAATAGTCACCAGAAGTACCGTCCCAACCCGTCTGCAGGATATGCACCAAGAAACAACCGACCCCCAACATCTCGATCAAGCTACCCCAACCGTAGCTGAGGCAATGTGAAGTCCGGAGGAAACAACCACAACCCCAGCAACACTAGCAATTTCAACCGTGCACCTCCTAAGAGCAACAACAACAACAACAACACTGCACCCAGAACTGGAAGCAATGTTGTGCCTGTTGCAGCTAAAGACAAGTCTCAGATCACTTGTTTCGAGTGTGGACTGAAGGGTCACTATTCCAATGAGTTCCCCAAGAAGATTACCACCACTGCCAATGTGAATGCCCCAGCTCAACAGCATCGTCGTGTTCAACCAGGAAGAAGATTTTCCCTAGGGAACCCTCACAACTGCAACAGCCGTCTCTTCCACAAACGCCGAAGAAGCCCAAGAAGCGCCAGATGTAGTGCTGGGTATGTTTTCTGTCAACTCAGTTTTAGCAAGAGTGTTGTTTAATTCTGGAGCATCGCACTCATTTGTCACCGAAGAAATTGCATGCACTAGTAAGATTCACCCAACCAATTTGAAGCATGTCATGATAGTTCAAATTCCCGGTTCAACTTCAAAAGCTAGAAAATTTTGCAAAGTTGTGCCTATCAGAATACATGGGATAGATTTTTATGCTAATCGAATAGTACTTGGAACCAAAGGATTGGAAATAGTACTAGGTATGGATTGGATGTCAAATCATAAAAGACTGATAGACTGTGCTAAGAAAGCCATCACCATGACCAGTAGCTCTGGAGTAACAGTAGAGCATATATCTGAAACCTTACCCCGTCAATTCAAGTGCAACAAGAGTCTAGCCCTACCCACCATAGACCAACTCAGAGTAGTCTGTGAATACCCAACGTATTCCCAGATGAATTGTCAGGCATGCCCCCGGATAGGGATATTGAATTCATTATTGAGCTAATCCCCGGAACTGGACCAATAGCCCAGAGACACTATAGCATGAACCCCTTTGAGCTAGTAGAGCTGAAGAAGCAGTTGGATGCTATGTTAGCAACATGCTTGATTCAACCAAGCGCATCACCATGGAGATCACCAGTGTTATTCGTCGACAAGAAAGATGGAGGCAACCATTTGTGCATCGATTACCGAAAGCTGAATGACGTCACCATCAAAAACAAGTACCCTTTGCCAAAGATAGAGGATCTATTTGATCAGTTGACTGGTGCCCAAGTGTTCTCAAAGATTGATCTTAGGACTGGTTATCACCAACTTAAGATTCGTGCAACGGATATTCCGAAGACCACCTTTACTACTCGTTATGGTTTGCACGAGTATACGGTCATGTATTTTGGATTAACCAATGCCCCTGCTTATTTCATGAATCTCATGAATAAGATCTTTATGAATTTCCTAGATAGGTTTGTCGTTGTGTTTATCGATGATATCCTTATCTACTCCAAGTCAGAACAAGAGCATGGGAAACATCTGAGAATCATCCTTAAAACCCTGAGAGAGCATCGGTTGTATGCCAAGTTCAACAAATGTGAGTTTTGGCTAAAAGAAGTAGGATTCCTAGGACATATTGTGTGTGCCAGAGGAGTCTCTGTTGATCCTGCCAAAATTAAAGATGTCGAAGAATGGGAAGCCCCAACCACTCAAACCCAAGTCCGTGCATTTCTCGGATTAGCGGGATATTACCGCAAGTTTGTAGAAGGATTCTCGAGCATAGCCAGAGCCATGACCCAATTGTTGAACAAGGACAAGAAGTTTGAATGGATCAACAAATGTGAAGCCAGTTTCCAAAAACTGAAGAACAAATTGATTTCAGCCCTAATATTGATCATGCCAGATATCAAGAAGTCATTTGATGTATATTGTGATGCATCCAAGATTGGTCTCGAATGTGTATTGATGCAAGAAGGCAAAGTCATCACTTATCTATCTCGACAACTGAAGCAGCGTGAGCAGAACTATCCGACCCATGATCTTGAGTTAGCAGTCGTAGTTTTGGCATTGAAGACATGGCGTCATTATCTTATGGGTAATCGCTGCAAGATTTACTCGGACCACAAAAGCTTGAAGTATATTTTCACTCAGAAGGAGCTGAATATGAGGCAAAGGAGATGGATAGAGTTAATCAAGGATTATGACCTTGACATTCACTATCACCCCGACAAAGCCAATGTGGTAGCGGATGCTCTTAGCAGATTACCGTGTAGGTTAAACACCATGATCAAGGAGAAGCAACCTAGTTTGTATGAAGAGTTGGAGCAGTTTAGAACGAGATTCTTAGCAAAGGATTTTTAGCTAGCATTGAACTTCAACCCACTTTGATTAGCCAAATCAAGGTAGCCCAGAAGGTAAATGAAAGTATCGACGGAATCAAATGTCGTATTGGTACAAGAAAGGTACCTGGATTCACCGAAGATGAAGAAGGAGTTATGTGGTACAGAGGACGTATCTGTGTGCCAACAGATTCGGAGATGAAGCAAGTTACCATGCAAGAAGCTCATGATACTCTTTATTCTATCCACCCCGGAGGAACGAAGATGTATCAGGATTTGAAAGAGCAATTTTGGTGGCACAAGATGAAGAGAGAAATCGGAAGCTACATCGCCAAGTGTGACATCTGTCAAAGAGTCAATGCAGAGCATCAGAGACCCACAGGACTGTTGCAACCATTGCAGATTCCGGATGGAAATGGGATTCTATCGGAATGGACTTTATCACCGGCTTGCCTACTTCTAGTAAGGGAAATGACCCAATCTAGGTCATCGTTGATAGAGTATCTAAGGTAGCTCACTTTATACCTATCAAGACTACCTATCAGAGTTCGAAGCTAGCAGAGTTGTACATTGCTAGAATTGTTAATCTGCATGGAACCCCCAAGGCCATAGTATCAGATTGAGGAACCCAATTTACCTCGAGATTTTGGCAAAAAGTCCAAGAAGGATTGGGAACCAAATTGAACTCCAGCACCTCTTATCACCCACAAACTGATGGACAGACTGAAAGAGTCAACCAAATCTTAGAAGATATGTTGAGAGCTTGTGTTTTGGAGTATGGATCAAAATGGGAAGACTATCTGCCTTTCGTAGAATTCTCATACAACAACTGTTATCAAGCCGGTTTGCAAATGGCCCCATTTGAGTTCCTATACAGAAGAAAGTGTCGTACCCCTTTGAATTGGTCGCAAGTAGGAGAGAGTCAGATTTTTGGACCCGACATTCTCCGAGAAGCCGAAGAAAAGGTTAACAAAGTCTGTGAGCACCTCAAGACTGCCCAATCCAGACAGAAGAGTTATGCCGACAAGAGAAGGAGAGACCTGACTTTCAATGTCGGAGATTTTGTGTATCTCAAGGTTTCACCATTGAAGGGAACGCAACGCTTTAGTCTGAAAGGAAAGTTGGCCCCTAGATATATTGGACCCTTCAAGATTCTGAATTGCTGAGGAGAAGTATCGTATCAACTGGAACTGCCAAAAGAGATGTCAGCCATCCACAATGTGTTCCATATCTCGCTACTTCGCAAATGCCTAGAATTGTCAGAGAAGACCGAAGTTTTCAAGAACATCGATCACCGAGCTGTTGAGATCAATAAGGATCTGCCGTATCGTGAAGTGCCCATCCGTATCTTGGAGGAAGCTTACGGAACCACTTGGGAGCGAGAAGATTACATTAGGACAGAGTTCCCCGATCTCTTTAGTTCCTAGTTTTCTTTCGTAAATCTCGGGACGAGATTTTTTTTAAGGGGGGAAGGTTTGTAACATTGCAAAACTTAATCCAAAGTTAATCAAGATCAAATCTACCCAATTTAGGGTTAACAAAAACATTTTCATTTAGAAATAATTAAGCATTCATATGTGTGTGCATTTAAATTAGGAGTTGATTTGAATTTCCATGTTTGAGTGATCCATTGGTTGTAAAATGATTCTAAGGTGAATTAAACATCATCTAGATCATTCCCAAACAAATCCCAAAGAAAAAGAAATAAAAAAGAATAAAATAAGGAAATGGTCATTTGTGCCATTTTAACTAACTAGGACACTTTGGGTGTTCCTAGGACCCAAATGCCAACAGAGACAATTGTGGTTCTTTGCACCCCTTGCTAGTACAAGTAGTGTTGTGCCAAGGCCCACTTTGTGATCTCCCAAAATCATTCAAACTCTAATTTTAAATGACATTTGAAAATTGAATCTAGTGTATGTATCAAGATCACACTAATTCAAAAACCACTCAAATGAACTCCATTTTAAAATCCCAAGCAAACCTATATGCTCAAGCATAAGTTACACCACTCCACCAAAAATCTTTCAAAAATTCAAAAGTTTTGTTCATGCGGCCATTATGTCGAACACCTGGCTGGCAGATAAAAAATGGCCTAACTAATACTGTTGCTCGTTAAGTTCTTATCCCCCTCATGACCCTCTCTGCACTCCCCTGTCCCCCTAGCATCTAAACCAGCCTAGACCAGCACTCCCCCTTCCCCACAGCGCCAGTGTCGCGCCACCCAAGTATGGTCACCACTGGCCAAACGTGGGCAACACACCAGAGACCAAGCCGCGCCATTCCAACTTGCCCGATAGCACCGCCTAACCCTACCTCCTCTTCCTGTCCACCCCTCGATCGCTGCTAGCCCCTGGACCACCTCAGCGCCGTGCCGCCCTTTCTCTCTGCGCCATGCGCAGCGCACACCAGAGCGCGATCGCCGCCAACACGCCACAGACCAAGCCCCGACACCAAATCGCGCACACAGCTCTGCCTTGAACCCAGCAACCCACCAGACACGTCCGTGCACCACCGCACGACCCACAGTTGACATGATCATCATCGAGCACTGCCTCTGTTTCCCAAAGAGCGTGAAGCCCCCGACCAAATGCCACCGCCCCTAGCGCCGCCTTTGCGCCGTAGCTGACCGCCAGCAGACCGCCCACCGTCCGCCTATCTCGCACACGCCGGTAGCCATCTGTGCCGCCCTCGCCGGAGATGCCAGCCCATACCCATCGGTCCCCTGGTCGAGCCTATATAAGGAGGCCACCCAGCACCATCTCTTCACACCATTCCACTCCCCTCTCTCCACTAACCATTTCCCCTTTCTCGCCAGAGCCGCTCTAGCCGCCGTTCGCTGGAATTCAACTGGAGGTAGCCGCTGCAGAGGAGGAGAAGTCCCCGTCGATTTCGTCCACATCAGCCCCTGCCGCGACTTCGCCTGAGCTCGCCGTCACCGTCCAGTTCGATCGCCCGCCTCGCCGCACTAGATGGAGCCCTGGTACGTCCCTAGTAGACCCCCATCGGCCGTTTAGGGTTCGGTCTCGCTGGCGACCACCGTCGATCTGCGTTCTAATCGTGTGGCCCAGATCGCCCCATACCGCTTCGGGTTTTATGTACCACTGACATGCGGGACCCCCCTGTTAGCAGCCCTCTATGCCGCTGAGCGTTACTGGGCCGGCCCATTTAGCTTCCCGCGCTGACCCGTTTAATTCAAATTTCAAATTAGGTTTTTCTATTTAGACTGAAAATCAATTATGTCCCTTATTTCAAAAATCAATTCAAAGAGTTTTACAAATCCAAATGGAGTGATTCAAATTTTGTTGGAAAGGTAATGAAAATATCTATCCATGACCGTTGGATTTAAATCTTTTAGAGTTAGAGATCTCTCCTAGTAAAAATAACAAGACATAAGCTTTTGCACATTCAAACATTTTTCTAAAATCAACCATAATAGCTTTTGAGTTGATTCCAACTCTCAAAAATGACATTTAACCATACCTATCTGAATATTCAAAAATATTAAGGTTTGCATGCAGTGACTTTGTACTAGTACCAAAATAATGCTATATAGGCATTTCTAGTCACTTTAAATCATTAAATATTCAACTTAAACCTATAAAAATGTGATCCAACATTTAAATCACATTCCCATATGTTAGAATATGTGGTGATGACATGTGTACACATGATCCCATATTTTAATTGGAGAATATTAAAATCTTAGTTAATTTCAATAAGTATAAATTACTTTTCTCAAATAAAAATATTAAAGCTAGTTAATTAAACCTTGTGATGCTTGTGATGATAATTGATCATCAAATGTGTGCCTTAGTGTGCTAAGTAGACTAGTTAAGCTTTGTTTGGTGATTTGTGTATCCCGTATGTATTTATAGACGATAGTACCGACCAAGCTTTCGAGGAGGAAGAGTTCTACCAAGAGGAGGAGGAAGAAAACTTCAACCACTTCACCAACCAAGGCAAGCCTAGCACTTCAAGTAAACTGAGCAAGCTATTATTAGCAAGCCATCATTAACAATGAAAGCTAACCCTTGCAAGCTAGATAACCTAAGCAAGATGCATTAGGCATTCTTTGGTTATACCCTTGGCCTTATATCTACTCCAAATGTTATTTACAAGCTTTACTTTCTTTACTTTACCAAAATCCTTTACTTGTTTGAAGGTAGCATAAAAAGTATAAAACTTGACCTCTCTAGATAAACTTAGATGTCATTCTATGGCATCAGATTGATCTTAGCATCCCATATTAGTGAACACTCTTAACTTAGTAGTTTAGGGCTAAACTAGAACTGGAGTCACCTTAGATGGGAATACGTGGTGAAAATGAATTGTGAAAACCTTGGAATGATGAGTCATTCTATTGAGATGTTTTGACATGTGTTGAGAAACACAACTGGTTTATGATGATGAAATGTTGAGGCATCAGCCTTAGCCCTCTTACAAAACTGATGGCTGGGTTCGGATGCGATACCATTCCAATTTTACCGTACAACCACAATACCTGAATTGGGCAAGGCTTAGCCAGAAGTTTATATGCATTAGTATTAGTTACCTCGCGGGAGAGGTTTGAGCTGAGGCTACCTCTCAATGTTGTCCACCTATGCAGTGCCCAAGATGACAGATGGTGATGGTTGGGAGGCCATACTCATAGGAGAGGTGATTATACTAGGGTCTGTAAAGGAAGGTCATGTTTGATTATATGCATACTAAGTATGATGATTCAGGGTTATCCCTGACAGATGTATCGAATCTTGTGGTGAAAGTGTACCACCTCTGAAGAGTGTCAAACTATTCGAATAGCCGCGTCCGCGGTTATGGACAGTTGGAGTGGCCATACTATTCCGTTGTCAGATGTTTTCAAAATGACTTATGATATGAATTGTGACATAACTTGACCACAACAGAGTTCTGACTATGACACTAGCTTCCCAACTTAAGTGATTCTAGAACTTTATTTTATCTTTCTTTATTTCTGAACTCAGCTTAGGTTTGAAACTTAACTTTACAAATAAACCTAGAGTTAGCATTTCCCACTAGCACTACCTTACTTGTTAGTGATAGTTTGCGAGTACTTAAAAAGTACTCATGGCTTTTGTCCACGGCTATTACTATGGATAGACTATGAAGGAGACTACCAAGATGAAGGACAACAGGACGGCTATGATAACTAGGAATATCTTCCATCGTCAGCATTGTCTGTGACCCTGAAGATGGACCCTACCGCTACGCTTATTATTTATTCCGCTGCTTGTTGTATTAAGACTGGATCATGAGATCCTTTATTCGTGTAAGACCTTAATATGGTTTGTAATGGATGATGTTCTATGATATCGAATCTGTTATGTCTCGCAAAATGGTAATCCTAGGATTGCGATGTATGGCATAACATGCATCTGGGATTAAAAATCCGGGTGTTGACACATATCCTCAGTTTGGCCGAGCTGAGAGGACAAAGCTCAGGGAAGGATGCTAAATCAAAAGGTATCCCTATCATAGCACCCAAACTCAAAAGTTTTAGTGCTTGGCGTACAAACACAATCCAAACTCACTGGTAGGTTTAGTAAAAAGCTGCACTTGTAAACTAGTGTGTGAATTCATTTTTGTTGACATGCGACTATTTACCCTCCAAATGCACCCACTTTTTTTAGTTGGCCGTCATGTGTTTGTTGTTTACCAATCATCGAAAGATTAAACAATTGGCATAAAGAAATCCCATGGCACCAACAACCATGTTCTCCCATGTGATACAATACATGGACCAAGGATCCAATTGGACATGAGAAAGACAATCCCATTGACTGATTGACCACTCAATAATGTCCACATGATACTACTAAAAAAGATCAAAGGCATCTAATCTCGTTCCCAATGCTAAGTTTGGTTCTATCTTCCTTTACTAGTCGCTGTAGTCGTCCCTCCCTTATCCAACCAAGGTAATTAATTGAGCTTCTGAGCGTGTAACTTGTAAGAGACAGAGGCAGCTAGCTACAAACCAACCCAAATATGATATTGATCCCCAATTTAAGAAATTAGATACCCACAGAGAAATTAGATCCTCACAGAATATCTACTCAGTAATCATGGCCATGAAGGAGAAATTCCTAGCATATGCTACTAGGGTTCAGAGGGGGGATGAACCGTGCGCGCTGCTGCTGCTGCTGCTGCTGCTGCGGTGGTCGACAACGACGAGGGTGGCGGGCTCCGGTGCGGCGGTGGCTCAGCGAGGTGCCCTTCTCCTCCTCCTCCTATTGTGGACAGGCTCCTCCTCCTCCACGGGCTACAGGGCGGCTCCTCCTCCATGGGTTGCAGGGCGGCTCCTCCTCCACGGGCTACAAGGCTGTCCTCCACAGGTTCGTCAGGCGGTGCTAGGGATCCGGCGCAACGGTGGCTGCAGGGCTCTCCTCCACGGGTTCATCGACCGGTGCTAGGGCTCCGGCGCGGCGGTGGCTAGGGCTCCGGCGACGAGGGCGGCGCTAGGGTTTGTGCACGGGCGACGACAGAGAGGTGATCAAATTTGGCTAAGTGTTGGATCGAGAGAGAAACAAGGGGGTTAGGGGAGATTCTGTCGCATTTATTTGGCTAAGTGTCAAAGTTCTGTAGCGCATTCCCACAGAATGCGCCACTAAAGTTCTCGCGGGAATGCGCCACAGAACTTTTCGACATAGTACAAAAAAACGTGGCGCCGTAGTATGACAAGATCAGATAGTTGCCCTAGTGGTCTTGCCCGCTCGCTCTCACCTGGGGCAGTCAGGTTCGAATCCTTGCTGCCTCACACTTTTTTTCTTTGTTTTAAAAATATTTTTAATTACACACATATGCATATTTATTCAAAAAAAGCAAGAACATATACGCATATTTATTCAAAAAAAGCAAGAACATATGCATATTTATTCAAAAAACCCTCCCGAATCATATATATATATATATATGTGTGCGCGCGCGCTTGTCACACACAAATGTGAATTTGTATACCCACACGAATATCACATTATATATTTTAGTCTCTAACTAATACCCATACTAATATCACATTATACCCACCTGAATTAATACACCAAAAAGTCACACAATTGCTAGCATCTCTTCACAATCTTCTTGCCCTTTTTCTTCGCGGTTAAATATTTTAGCCCGTGCACTTTGAGATTTCTTCTTGTCAATGGATAACCTTTAGTAGGTAGTGTGGTCTTCCTTCTTACTTTAGTAGTAGTAGGCATGTCGAAGTACTTGTCGAATTCCTCTTTGATCTTCGGGTCGCCATTTTTGTCGAAGTTTTGCGCATTGGCGGCTCCTTCCATTCCGATCGTCAAGGCTATGCTGGGCTTCTTGTACTCAGGTCGATCCTATACTGTCCTACTGCACCGCTCCTATTCAGAATCAAGGTAGGATAACACCGCCACCTCTTTGACCTAAAAAGTTTGTATCCCTAGTTCCCCAGGCTGCGCCTTTGCTGACCCGTGTTCTGCACCGTCGTCGCGTCGGGTCGTTGCCGCCGCTACATCCTCTCATTCTGTGACATCGCTGTCGTTGGGTCGTTGTTGCCGCTGCTTTCCACGGTCGTGTCCATCTCCTCTATAATCTTTGGTCTGGGCTGCTAGCACATGTGGAATCAAAGGTTGTGCTTAGTAGAAAGAAAAGGGAACTTGATTTAACTACTAGCAAGGCTGGGCTACGGTGGGTTGCAGTTATACTTTCAGCTCGCTGGATTTTCCGAATGTGTTAGGTTCATAATCTGTTACAGACGTTCCCTGCACCTTCTAATATTTTGTAGTAATTTCAGGTTGTAGCTCATTGCTTCCTGGGATAAAACTTCAGTCAAACATCTAGCACTTGCGTACTGGTTTTAGCTGCCCAGAACACTGGAATGCTGTTAGTATTTGTCGTGGCCTAGTTCTATAGCCTTTTGGTTTAGCACGATAGACTTTGCAATCTGACAGCCAATGGAAATTTTTGATTCGGTCACATATTAATTGGAGACACGGTGAGACACTAGCTTGCGATGGAAAAGTTTACAATTCTTGTGAACTTGTTGTCAATAGTAATGACAGTGAGAGGAAGTAAAATGGTAGTCCAGTCACAACCGGCATCTAGTTTTTATGGTTCAGTTTTACCAATTGTAGTACTCGACGTTGGGGCTGTTACTTGAATATATTTGCGAAAGATATCTACATATTTTTGTGAGTAGGATACAAGCGATATTTTGCGTATATGCTTTTGAAAGATGATGTCTTTTGATGAGTGTAATATGTGTTTCAATAACAAGTGTTCGTACTACCGGTTTGGAACCCTGAAATTCATAATTCGTGTCCAACGGTTGAGGCAAGTGCATATCGGAATAATACTTTGCATGATTCCATTCACTCGACTTTTATTTTTTAGCACTTGTTTTTATTATGTGCTATTATATATTGGTTATATGTATGGAGATGAAAATGATACAAGAAAAGATACTGTTTAGCGAATGATACTTTTGCACTTGCATTCTTGCATAGCATCTTAAAGATAAAGCACAGTGTTGTGTTCTACTGAGGTAGACACCTTGAGGCCGTCGATGTTGGGACGAGTCCCACATTGTTGGCAACCTCCACAAGTTGGAGCGGGTGGATGCCGACGGGTGTCCACTCGAGCGATACCGGTATACGCAAAAGAAAAGTGAAAGCAAAGAGCATGTAGGCATACAGGATCATCTCGCGACTTGACTAGTGTTACAATATAATCGTTGGTGTCGTGTTTTATGTGATGCTTATTATTTCTTTATGTACGTGTTAAGTACTTTGTACTCACCCTTGTGGTTTCTATGTTTTTAGGTACCTTTTGAGGACGCCATGTATGGGATGGGAGTAGCACCTTTACATTTTACACACACTACTTTACACACATTACAACACCTTATAAATAGTGTAGCTTAACAATGCTCAAAATTGCTCTTGACTTGTTCTTTACCGTATGATTTGGCTCTATTGTGTCAACCGAGTTGGTAGTTGTGAGACATCATGCATAAGAAGTTTTAACTTGGTCTTGTTGAACCTCCTTGTGTTTGTTTGCATGGAAAATTTGGATGACTAATATCATTTTGTTCTTTTGGATGTCCCCATAAATAAAGGAGACTCTGCTGAAATTTATAGTTTTGTACCATTATGAGAAGTGTTTACAGTTTGTGTAGCATTGCTAGATAGGGTGATTTCTGGGGTGTTACAGTTACATCTCCCTTCTTCCTCTGCCGGCCCTGGTCGACGTACTCCTGCTCGATTAAGCTTATGTGCTTTTCGACCCAAGGGACGACCACTTCAAGGTATTGTAGCGTGACTCGGTTTGCCCTGTCAAAGTCGGTGCATCGACCATCAATGCCGACATGAAGTGAGCGGCAGCCCTCGCGGTGACCATATCCACCGAGCCTGCCGAGGTGCTTCTTGGTGGGTATTGCAACATCCTCGTTCTCGGTGGTTAGATAATTCTGGCAGAAGGATATGCACTCGTAGATCAGAAAGCCCTTGGATATGCTTCCATCTGGACGGGGCCTGTTGCGAACGAATCCTTTGATGACACCATTTAGCCTTTCAAACAGCATCATGTTGTGCAGGAATGTCGGCCCGAGCTGGATGATGTTGTCCACGACATGTAGAAGCAGATACACCATGATGTCGAAGAATGCGGGCGGGAAGTAAATCTCAAGCTCGCATAGTATCATCACGATATCTTCTTGTAGCCTGTCGAGTTGCTTCACACCGATCGACTTCCTAGATATGACGTCGAAAAAGTTATAGAGGCCAAACAGCGTCTCATGGACATGCTCGTCCATTATCCCGCGGACCGCAACGGGGAGTATCTGCGTCATCAGCACATGACAGTCGTGAGACTTCATACCGCTGAACCTATTCTTCACCACGTCTAGATATCTGCTTATCTTCCCCGAGTAACCGTGAGGAACTTTCACTCCTAGGAGGCACCTAAAAAACTACTTGAGCTCCTCCAGACTCATAGTGAAGTAGGCAGCGTGAAGCACCACCTCATTCTTCTTAACTCTTTTGCGGCGACCTTGAGTCCCTTCCGTATGATCATCATCATCATCATCACTATCAGGGTACTGAAGATCTTTCTTGATGTCAAGCAATTTAAGTTCCTTTCTTGCTTTCGGCCCATCCTTGGTCCTCTAAGGCATGTTCAGTAGAGTGCCAAGCAGACTCTCGGTAACGTTCTTCGTGTTGTGCATTACATCGAGGCTATGGGGAGTGTGGAGGACCTTCCAATACGGCAGGTCCCAGAAAACAGACCCTACTTTCCATACACCCAGCAGCGGCTTTGTCCTCGGTCGTTTTTTTCCTGGCGTAGGGCAATCTACCCAATTATTCAAAAGCTCCTTGATTTCTTCGCCGCTCTTCGGACGCGGGGCTCTTTCGAGCTCGTCCTTACCATTGAACAGGTCACCATGTTTTTTCCATGGGTGATCCATGCGGAGCCACTTTCGAGTACCTTGGAACACGGTTTTCGAAGACCCAGGATCCCTTGGTAGCTGGAGATGCAGTGTCTCATCCATGCACTTGACGCATGCATTGTATCCGTGGTTCACCTGGGCCGATACATATGCATAACCAGGATTGTCCTGCACCGTCGTGAGCAACGCGTCTCTCAGATGGAAATATTCTTTAGTGTAGGCATTCCACGTACGGGCAGGCGTCTCCCACAAGCTGGCTAACTCCTCTCTCAACAACCCGAGATACAGATGAATATCGATACCTGGTTGTTTTGGCCCCTGAATAAGAATGCTCATGCGTACGTACCTTTGCTTCGTGCATAACCACGGGGGGAGGTTGTACGACCATAAAAACACGGGCCAGGTGCTATGCGTGCTACTCTGGTTTCCAAAAGGATTGAGTCCATTGGTGCTCATACCCAGCCTGACGTTCCTTGCATCGCCCCCGAACTCTTCGAACTCGATGTCTAATTTATTCCACTGGCTAGCGTCTGAAGGGTGTGTCAGGATGTTGCCCTTCTCTGGATCATCTTCGAGTTTCTCTCTTTCCGCGTGCCATTGCATGAGCTTTGCTTCCTTAGGATCTACGAAATATCACTGCAGATGGGGGGGTGATAGGAAAGTACCATACCACTTTTCGAGGAACTTTCTTGTTCCCTCTCTTGTACCGTCCTTGGCCACACACCGGACATGTGGTTCTATCCGCGTACTCGTTCCGATAAAGTGCGCAATCATTGATGCATGCGTGGTATTTAATGTGTGGTTGGTCGAGAGGGCACACGATTTTCTTGGCCTCCTCGATACTTGTTGGCAATGTGTTCCCCTTAGGAAGTCGGTCATGCTAGTATTCCATGTTCGCGTTGAAGCTCACATCGGTCCATTTGTGTTGGTCCTTCATCTCCAGATCCTTGAACGTTACACTCAAACGTGTATCCCAGGGCGACACCCAGGATACAATGGAGTCATCCCATCTACCTCCATTTGGGCCAGCTTGGCTTTCTCTCTGGCTGCCGCTTTGTCATTGCTCGTCTCCTTGAGGAGCAGTTCTTGAACATGAGGGTCCTACAAGGCCGAAGTTAGCAGTGTCTGTTTGTTCGCGTCTTCTCCTTCTTCATGATGATCATGCCCGTCGCCATCTCCTTCGCCATGCTGATCATGCCCGCCAGCATCTCCTTCGGCATGATGATAATGCCCGCCGACATCTCCTTCGTCATGATGATCATGCCCGATAGACTCTTCGTATTCTCGCCCGCCCACGTCTTCGTGACAACCATGTCCTGTCGGTGCCTCATTGAGGTCGCCCATGGAACCGCACCTGAGAAAGTGACCCTCCAGTTGTACAGAATCAGGGTCGATACAGCGCTGGAGTTTGCATGTTCGACATGGACACCTTATCATGGTCTTGTTCTTGAGAATCATGTCCTCCTTCGCGTCTTTCTTGTACCTAGCAATTCGACCTTCGCTCATCGTGAGGACCATGGTTGGCCGAGCGGTTAAAACAGAGAGTATAGGTTAGAACCACACCATATGCACACACACATGCATGAATGCTAGCCGGAAAAATTCGGCATGAACTTTACTAAAATTAGGACATATGGGTAGTGCAAAAATTTGTCGAAATGGAAATGAATCAACATTTCGGCAAACATCCATGCACCACACCGGCCGGGACAACAACAAGCAAGCAACAAAAAACTTCCTCCCAATGCAAACATTCATGCACCACACAAGCATCGTCTTGCCATGAATCACACACACACCGCATGCGCGACAAGCTTCGCCTACATGTTCATGGCCAAGTACTCACCTAGTAGACTCAATAATAGCGAGACGAGACCACACGATGAGAGAGTGTGGACAAATAGATCTACCAGTTGGTGGAGAGGAAATTAGTAAAAAATAGAGATGTGAGAAAGAAAAGTAAGGAACTTTTAGATCTACAAGTTGGAGAGAAGCTTCCACTTACCAATCTATGGACTAAAGTAGGTTTAGTTACAAGAAAATGGAGAAACTATGGGCAACATGGGGTGGGAGGGAGGAGGAAGATGAGCTAGGAGGAGGTAGAAAGGAAGAAGAGATGTGAAATGGGTGGTGGTGGATAGATAGGGTGGGAGCTTGCCACCTTTTTCACATGGATCTGGACGCCCTCATATGTGGCGCATATGGCAGAAATACGCCACAAATGCTCAAACTTTTGTGGCGCATATGGCCATATGCGCCACAGAACATATGGTGGAGGTTAAAGTGGTGGGACCCAGGGTTAGGTTTCTGTGGCGCATCTGTGGATATGCGCCACAGAAGTCAAACATATCAGTGGCGCATACCCACAAATGCGCCACAGATCGTGGGTGAAATAGGTTCTGTGGTGGGGCCCGCCTCGACGTTCTGTGGCGCATAATGAAATATGCGCCACGGATGTTGCGACTTCTATGGCGCATATCTCATTATGCGCCACAGAACTTGGATCGCCCCATCCGACTGGCGGGTCCCACCAAACTTTTGTGGCGCATGTTGTATGAAAAGCACCACAGAAGTTTTTAGTGTCAGTAGCACATATTTCCTAATGCGCCACTGACAAATGTCTATGGCGCATGGATTTACATATGCGCCACAGAGTAACTTGTCTACCTATAAGCTATTTCCTAGTAGTGAATAAAGGAAAAGAAACTTTGAGACTCAACCTGAAACTACGGTTCAAGTAGAGTCTTGGGGGCTACTGACATAGGTATGATTACTAACTATGATTCGCTACCCTATATTGGGTAAAAGGCATACAACCCATGAAGGTTTCAGATAATAGCCCAAGGAAGCAACCGACGAAGACTTTGATTGTATTAGGAAAAAGACTATGAACCGACATTATGTTGGTATTGTAATTACGCGTGTATGAAACCTATCCGCATACAGCTTTGAGACCCGACCTATTATATATAGGAAGGGAGAAGCCCAAGCGAGGGGATCGAAATCTAGAGGACAACTTGTAATAGTGTGATTACTCAATATTCATGTGACTTTAATTCCATTGTTTCCCTGAACATCCGACGAAATCCCTAGCATTCTCTTTTCCGTGAAACCCCAACTCCATTATCATGGGCATTACCGAGATCACCCCTCGTTAGTCCATGATCACGCGGTGATGCGGCCAGGATGACAAAGCATGATTGGGGCGACACAAAACGAGCATGATTATGTGTTGGTGTCGTCGAGGAACCATCCATGGACTTGGTCTGCAAATGATCTGATGGTGGGCTAGACTCAAGGTTAGATGTGGGTCATTGCAGGTTCGTCCTTGGTGGGGACTGGGCCTCTCTTGTGTGCCTCTACTGTTATCAGCCGTTGCCCTAGCAACAAGTGTCATGGCAGGTGGGGGTGCGATGATTTGAATCTCGCAGACCCTCAACTTCAGCAACGACCGGTTGTTGTAGGTTTCCAAGCTAGAGCTAGGTGCATGGGAAGGCAAAGCATCCTTGGGGACCAACAAGCGATTAGCCGTAGAGGCCATATCGTCATCACCCAACACGGAATCAGGCACCTTGTTGTCCAAAGGTGCGGAGGCCATTGGCATGTTGGGATCACAATGCCCGATCAGGTAAGCTATAGTGCTTTTGTCCTTGCTCTAGGCGACGGGGAGCAAGATCTATCTGTCCTTCGCATGAGAAGGACCAAGCCCTTCGATTAGTAGTGGAGCGCCATGTGTCGTTTGGCTACTAGAGGCAGATGTGGTCTTGTCGGCAAGGGGACCAAGATGTCCCCGCTTTTTTTGGGCCCCTCTTTGTCTTTGCCTCTACTTTGTGCATGTCTCCTTTTCCTATTTTGTCTCGATGACTAGGGCAGCGGGGCCCACGCTAACTAGGCCATGGGTCCATCACCAACTTGGCCGGATCTCGGAAGCGGCAGTACAGGTTCCAGCCACCATCAACAGCGACATCATCCATGAAGAGCGGGTAGGTCACGATGGTCCAGCAACTGACATTGACAACCATGCCGTCCACGCGCCCGTCTTGGGTTGAGCCGGTGTGGCATATTTTACACCCATGCCTGCGGCATTGCTGGCGTTGCTGGCGCCCTGGTCGTGATGATGATACGTCCTCGCGGCCATCACCACCATCGTTGGTAGCATCATCCTCGCCTCCAGCCACGGGGTTGGCTAGCAATGCCGCATTGTAGATGACGGCCAAGATGGCCACCCGGATGTCGATGGGGTATTTGACAGTTCGTAGCGCCGATAGGTCGGTGTGGGGGCAAGCCAAGATAAGCTCGACAATCCCCAGGACGGCACGGGGGCAAAAGTGCGTTGGATCGCTGTTGCGTGCCATCAAGCGAAAGGTGGCGAGGTCGACGCTCGAGCGCGTGCGAGTGTCGAGCTGCTCGATCCAGCAACCCGTCCCAAAAATGTGCTCAGCCATGGGGATATGTCAGGCATGGGCGGGGATGCCGTGGAGCTCAAGCTCGACACACTGAACTAGCCCACCCATGTCAGCGTGGGCGAGTTTAAACCATGAGTGAAGGAGGAGGGAGAAGTTTGGCTCCCTGCGGAAGTGCTCGCCGGACATACGATCAGAGGCAGCCTTGGAGTGGAACGGGATGACGAAGTCTTCAGGGCTATGGAGCATGACAGAGAATTCACCGTCAATGAGCACGAAAGAGTCACAGATCAGCGCCTCCACTTGATCAACGGAGACTTCTGGCCTGGTGCCCGTGATTAATGCCACCAACACGCGTTGTAGCACCCTCTCCATTTCCTCGATCTCAACGGAGCGGGAGATTAGCACTCGGACCGTCTCGCACATGGAACGCCACCGTGCGGTATGTCACATGGAGCAGCGGCAGAGGTGGAGGCGGAGGTGCGCTCCGCGCGGCAGGTCGTGCCAACGTCGTCCTGGGATTGTCGTTTTGGGCCAGCAGCTTAGCATTGGCATGGTCATGCGCACGCTCCTATGGCGTGCAGTCGCGCATGCTATGCCCCGAGAGGAGGCGGTTGCGGCAGCGGATCTCGTTTGGTCAATCGTGCATGGGGTGACCAGCTTTGAGGCGGCGAAAGGCGAAAGCAGAGCCTGACCTCTAGCTCCAGTGATGGACTTCGCCGACCAGGCTAGGCATTGTTGCGGCACGGGAAATAGCGCTGGAGGTTCATGCGCCTGGGTTGCTCCCAGCTGTTTGCGTCCAGCCCGCGCGGCATGTTGTTGGTAACATGGTGTACCTCGGAGCGAGGGCCAAGGCGAGTGGCGCTGGGCGCGCGTCGTGCTTCAGTCGATGCGGCCACCTGCGGGGGATGCAGCGGCGCCGTCGAGGTGGGGGTGTGTGTCGGGGAGCGGGCCATGTCGCTATAGGATCAAGAGGCGGAGCTCGAGGATCCGCCATCAGAACCTTGCCACTGGCCACCGTGACGGTGGTGTGGGTCTCTGCTGCTTCTGACAGAAGCCATGGCATTGGGGGAGAGGGTGGTGGGAGGGCTACCGGAGAGGACTCGCCGCGGAGGGGCTAGAGGTAGGAGGGTAGTAGTGGTGATAGGTGATTGGTCTCCTGAATCTAGAATTAGGGGTTGTTCGTCTGCGGTACCAAAGTTCGCAGGCCAGTGCATGGCGGTACCTAAGTTGCCTGAAATTACCTCGTTTCAAAAACTTGGGCTGCCAACTACTGAGAGGGTCCATTTCGAGGCAAACTCATCTCACCCCTACCAAATACAAACATTCTGTTAAACCGCCCCGTGAAGTAGACGGTCGGGACCCACATGTCGGTCATCTGTCCGTGACGCGGGCGCCAACGCGGCAACCTCTTAGGAAAATCGAGCAGCTAAGTGGATCGGATGTGTTGACCAATTTCACAAATCCATTCCTAGCTTTCCCCTAGCACCGGCAGCATCGGAATCCACCCTCCAGGCAGGACGATCGCTTCGGACATTTGACTTCCGGCGCCAAGTTGCTGCGGCCAGATGCTGCGCCCAGTCGCTGATCCCGAGCTCCAATGGAGCATGCCGTAGCCGCCGTTGCGAGGCTCTAGCCCGCCTCCGCCGCCGACGAGCCGAGCAGCTCGGAGGATGGCAGATCCTACTATCAAGAAAGAAGAAGTTCTGTCAACAAGCGGGTGAGCTACCCTTCTCTTTGCTATTCGAACTAATTACAACTGCTAGTTGGCAACTGAACCTCAAATTGTTTGTTAGCCCAACGCTGACAAACATATTTTGTCCATAGTTTTCTATCAAGTGGGATCTGTGTGGACCCTCCTTACCTGGTTACGGTAGTCCTCTACAGGTACGACTCTAATGGCAAGTGGTATGGAAGCCATTGTTTCACGATGGAAGAAGCGCCTGCACATATCTGCACTATATCTAGTATGGTTTCTGCTCTACGTAATCATGTTGAATTATGGCCGAAGCAGACAGCAAAGTTCAGCTTCATGGATGAACGTGGCATCATGGTTCCTATAACATGTGACAGTCAGCTAATTGGGTTGATGAAAAGGTATGCTTCGGCTGCCATGTTTGACCTGAAATGTCATGTACTGGATGTGGAAGCTACTGCAACTAGGAGTCATCCTTCTATTCTTGGACATGGTGGTTGCTCGAACCCAATTAGCTCCTGGTAAGCAAAAGTCGCTTGGGGTTCGCATGTTTGTGCTGAATTGTAATTTTTGTTTTATTTACTCTGTAGATATTAGGTAGTTATGCAACAGACTTGTTTCTTTGACAAGAAGTGCCGCAAGGTTAGAAACATGACTGCCGGGTCAGTGATTTTGCTTCCCGAAGAAATTAAAAATGAGTGGAAAGATGATGCTGGACACGATTCTGGTGCCCATTGTCCCGGCGATGCAGAGTACGTGAAGCTAAGAAAATTGGCACCGAGGAAGAGGAAGAAGGCAGGAAATGAAGAAGCTATTGGACGTGAACGCTTGGCACCCAGGCTGCGAAACAAGGCTGCTGGCAATGAAGATGCATAGTAATGTGTTGAACTTGAACCTATATATGTAATTCTGTTAAATTCTGATCGCTCTATGTGTGGCACGTTGCTGGGCGAAACAATCTACCCACGTTCTCTAAGTAAAATGTACCGCGACTTAGGGTTTGGAAACGCCCGAGTCAGTAGTTGAATCCGAAATTGTGAATGTGCCACTTCTATTTGAAAAAATGATCCACCGGTTCCACGATTTCTGAGGGGCAGGAGGTCTCCAAATACGACATAATGTAAGTGGCACATAAATAAATTATTTAAGCTGCCACACTCCACGAAGCATCAACTTATTTCAGATGCTGCACAATGATGTGGCAACATAAACAGCAATGTTGTCACCGATAATGCCCAGATGAGGAGGAAATAGGTACCACTTTTTGGCCTAATCTTGAGCCCCTCTATCTCACCGCCTCTCTGCTCCTGCATCCCCTGCATCTGGCAAAGCTCCCGGATCTCCAGTAACCGGGTGTACGTGCTTCCACTTTATAAATTGTGGTTGTGCCATTTACATACGGCACAATCCACGTATATTACTTTTAAACAAACCACCAGTGTCAGAATACACTAGTAGAAAAGGTGTCTTTCGTCCACGGATACGTTCCCAATCCGGGACAGAGATCTAAATCGAAGCAGAAATTAATCTAAATCACAAATTCTTCCCCAAATTAATCGAGATAGAGATCTAAATTGAGGTATTTCATTAATTCAACCACAAATTCTTCTAAACAAAGGTGCGATTTCACATCCTACATTAATTCAACCAACTAGTCTACAATTTCACTTCTGCTGCCGCTGTCCTCCGAGCCGCCGGCTTCCTCGTCTTCATCGGACAGAACCTCCACGATTTCCGCATTGTACGCGAGACAGAGCACCTCTTCGCGGTGAGCGGCGGCGATGACGGTGAACTTGGTCCGTCCAGGGACGGACCAGAACCTCTCCCGCCCTTCTCGGTTGCGGAGATCCGGTGCACCACGCGCCCGTAAACGATGCGGTTGCCAATCTTGGCCTTCCGCTCCTTCTTGAACAGCGTCGGCCAGTACGGGCTGGCCACCGCGTACTGGGGCAGCGTCCTCTTCCATGCGGGCATCTGGAGGCGGCGTGCCGTGATTTCGCTCTCCATCACGGCTCCGCCGGGGAAGAGGAGCGGAGCCACCGGCACCCCCACATAGCTGATGCGCCATCCGTGGGGCACCGTCAAGGCCGGCGGCGCGAGGATGTCGAAGTGCGAGAAAATCACTGCCTCGTAGAAGTTCACCGAGGGCATCTCCATGGCGGCGCGGTGGAGATTGGAGAGGGAGCGAGGGGTGGACGGCGCGGTGGAGATTGGGGAGGGCGAGGGGATGGGCGACGAAGCGACGAGCTGTGGCGCCTCCTATTTGTACACGAGGACGACGAAGCGACGGGCGGAATAACCAAGGGGCATTGGTCAGACAAAAGGAAGTAGTGCAGCGTTAAGACAGATTAACGGGCGACCAATTTTTTTACTCCTAGGACTCCGGGGCCAACAGTTCAGACCGATAGGTCAACAAGTACAACTAGTACAACTTCAAAAGGCACGGGGCTTAAGCTAAATAGAACTAGTTAACACACATCTCCTTGATCTTCCTAATCTTAGCCTTATGCGCAAGGATCGAATCGTCTGCTCCTTCCTTTTAGCATCTTCCTTGCACAGCTTCAATTGTTTCTCTGCATCTTTCCTCATGCACTTGTCAATACTCATAGTTGTGAACTGCAGGACTTTGGCCTGGTGAAGATCCTTCCTTGCTTGAGTCAGTTCTTGATCTGCTTTAGCCTTCAGGGTCAACGCCGCGTCCCTCTCCTTCTCGACTTTGCTAACCTTGTCTTCCACCCCCATGAGATCTCGCTTATGCTTGGTCGTGTCAACTAGTTCCCATAGCTTCATCTCAACACTGTCAAGAAGTGAGATGAATGCGGATTCTTTCAACTCAACAGTCATTTCCCATAGTTTGTCGAGAGTTTTCTGCATCGATTTGTGCCACTATGGATCTACCCATTTGACAACACCGCAACTTCCGCCTCGCATCATTGCACGATGTCCTTGACACCGTCGAAACCTCCTGCCTACGTTTCGTCCTTTGAACGCTACAAATTTAGCGGGCACATATCCATGTTTACATAGCAGAGGACTGTCTTCATCCGCTAAACCGTGATAGTCGGCATCATACATCGTCTGGTTGGCCTAACACATCATACGCGCATGAGTAAACGGAGTAGATCTGGCTCAAAAAATAGATAACTAGCCACGGATGATAGAGATAGAGATGAGAAGACTCACATCGAAATCACCGTCCCTGTCGTCACGACGCGTTTCCTCGTCGTCTCCCTTGAACCCATGGCGAGAGGGGAGGGGTGGTGGTGGCTGCCGGAGAGGGGATTGGGATGGCGGCGCCGTCGTCTTGCGGCTATGGCAGGATGGGAGTGAAGTGGGGAATGTGGCTTCGAGGCGAAGGAAGAGAAGTACGGGGAGGAAGAGAAATAATGGGGACGTGACACTGGGATATGGCCCGCTCAACTGGTGAGTCGTGACACTCGCAATAGGGGAGCCCACGGTGTTGCCAGTTTGTCCAGAGCAAGCGTGGCCAATCATGCCGCAGAACAAACTACTCGCGGATCGATCTCACGAAATCCATCCCAATCATCCAAGCGCCCCGATCGGATGGTATGTAACAATCGACAAGCAGAACAACTGCGTTAGGGCGTGCCTTCCAGAAGACTCGGTCTAACGCTAAGGTTAAGGCTCTCCTAAGGTTAATTAGTATCCATATGCGGTTTATGAAAAGAACATGCATCCAATGACACGGGTGGATCTAGCTGTGGTTAATGAGAAGAGCAGACATGCAATGACACCGGTAATATGTGGTTTGTGGGAAGAACACACATGCAATGACTCTGGTGATATGTGGTTTGTGAGAAGAACACACATGCAATGACTCTAAGTGTGGTTAATGAAAAGAGCAGACATGCAATGACACCGGTGGATCCATGTGTGGTTCATGGGAAGAACACACATGCAATGACACTGGGTGTGGTTCATGATATGGTCTGTGAGAAGAACACACGTGCAATGACACTGGTGGATCCATGTGTGGTCTGTGAGAAGAACACACATGCAATGACACTGGGTGTGGTTCATGATATGGTTTGTGAGAAGAACACGCATGCAATGACACTGGTGGATCCATGTGTGGTCTTTGGGAAGAACACACATGCAATGACACTGGTGATATGTGGTCTGTGAGAAGAACACACATCCAATGACTCTAGCTGTGGTTCATGAAAAAAGCAGACATGCAATGACACTGGTGGATCCATGTGTGGTTCATGGGAAGAACACACATGCGATGACACTGGGTGGATCCATGTGTGGTTCATGAGAAGAGCAGACATACAATGACACAGGTGGATCCATGTGTGGTCCATGGGAAGAACAAACATGCAATGACACTGGGTGTGGTTCATGATATGGTTTGTGAGAAGAACACACATGCAATGACACTGGTGGATCCATGTGTGGTATGTGAGAAGAACACACATGCAATGACACTGGGTGTGGTTCATGATATGGTTTGTGAGAAGAACACACATGCAATGGCACTGGTGGATCCATGTGTGGTCTTTGGGAAGAACACACATGCAATGACACTAGATCCATGTGTGGTCTGTGAGAAGAACTATAGCATCCCAATTGTCTAACAATTGTAATGCTACTTGTCCTAGTAATATATTGGCTACTTCATATATATTATTGTTGCATCATAATGATATCATGCTCATGTCATCATGCCACCTTGCATTGGAGCATCATATAAATCCCTTTTTCTTTTGGTTCTTCTATCATCTACATTATTAATTGTATTTGCCTCTTGATATTGTATTTGGTTATTGATATATTGTTCAATGCCCAAGTTGAGTTGAGGGCATATCTTTTATTTCCATTCCACCACCTTTCTCTTCCACCACCTTATAATTCCACCATCCCATTAACAATGAGCTTGTATTTCTTTTCCTTTGATATTTTAATTCTAGCTCATGTAGTTTGGGGGGAATTAAATCCTCTAAATTCTTGTGCCTGGTTTTATCTCCACTTCTTGGATATGCATAAGAATAATGCCATAATATTAATATTGTTGTCACAAAATAATTAAGGGCATTATAATTTTTGCATGGGCCATGCAACCTTCCTCCCCACCCTTATCTCTTTGGTTTTCCTTTTGTTTTATTGGATCTTTTCTTTGTGGACCATCTCCTTACATCCCACCATCCCCATACTCTCATCAGCACCTTGTTCTTTTATTTTTCCATTGTGAATATATGAAGAATTCTTCCCATACATCTTTCTTTCTCTTTTTCATGACTATTTTTCCTCCACCTCCTCTCAGCCTAAATCCAAGCCTTTTCTCTCACTCCCTAGCTAGTCCTATTCCATTTTTTCCAATATGCAACAACTCCCAAAAAGATAAATTCTTGGGCTGGTTCAAATCTGAAACAAATCAAAATATAAATCAAATCAGATAATAAAACAAAAAGAAAGAAATAAAAAGGAGAGAACCTTACCTGCAGCGCAGCTAGCAGCCCACCAGTGGCGTCGCCCGACGCGGCCCATCTCTCGGCCCACCTCCCCAGCCCGTACTGATTCGGCGCCGACGCTGCCCTGTTGCTCTTCTCCCCCGTCTAACGTCGTCGCCCTCCCTCTCTCTCGCAGCCGCAGACGGAAAGCATACGCGGGCAGGTGGCCGTCTGCCGTGTCAGCCACGCTGCCCGCACGCCAGCCCTCCTCCTTATCCTCGCGCCGAGCCGCCCTCTTTTCCCTAATCCTAGCTACCTGCCCGTCCCTCTTTTTCTCTCCTCCCGGCCGCCGCCAGTCTGAGGGCCGCGCCGCCGTTGCGGTCCTCGCCGGTGACCGGGAACACGCCGAGAGGCGCCGCCGTAGTCCGTGCCGCCGTTTCTGCCAGCAAGGAAATCCAGGGTTGCCTGCACCCATCCCCCGACCGCGAGCCGCCAGCACCGCCGCAGCAGCTCCGCCGTTCCCCTCCGCTCAGGCCGTCCCTACCTCCGAATTCCGCGGGAATCGGACGTGGTGAGCTTTCCCCCTCGCCCCTTCCGTTTCCCCCCTCTGCGAGCCTAGCGCCGCCAGTATTTGGTCACCGCCAGTGAGGTGCTCCGCCGGAGTGCAAGTTGAGAGTAGCGCTTCCCCTCTGTCCGCCGGAGTGCAAGTTGAGAGTATTTGGTCACCGCCGGTGAGGTGCCCCGATCAGCACAGCCTGCCACCGCCGACCCTCCCTAAACGAAATCGGTAGCCGAGACCTCCCTTTGCAAGTTCTGTTTTGGCGGCCAGAGCTCTCTCGCCACGGACGCGATGCCACCTTCGCCGGAAGTCCGCACCGTCGTCAGTCATCGTCGAAGTTCAGAGAAACGGCGTCAGATTCAGACAGCGCTCGCGTGGCTGTTTTGCAAATAGGACCCCCGCGCTATTTGGCGACCACGCCCAGGTCCCCAGCAGCCCTAGTGTCCCCACCTGTCAGCCGCCTGGCAATTTGCAGAAACCCCCCCAGCAGACCCGGCTCTCAACCCGTGCTCCGTCCCCGCGGGGCGACGGGCTCACCCACGCCCCTCGCTGTCACGTGGGGCCAGCTTCACCGTCGGGCCCACACGTCAGCCCCTCGGCTAGCCTCTGCCCTGGTGAAAAACGTTTTCCTCACGCGCGTGGCCCCAGTCCACATTGTCCCCACCCGTCAGCGTCTAGGCTAGAGTTACCTGCGGTGTAAAATGTTTTCCGTTTGTCTGTTTTTATTTAAACCTTTTCCAAATAGACGACCAGCAGGAGAATTACCAGGAATCACAGGAGTACTACCCAGATCCATCTCTCGCTTCAACTGAGCTGCCAGGCAAGCACTACCACATGCTTGCATAAATATAGTACCTATTGCCTCTATCTTATTCTTGCATCATTGAGTCGCGATTGCATTAAATTGAATCCCAAGTACTGCATAGCCTTTACTTTTAAACCCCACCGAAGCTTGTCCCTCCATCCCATGAGCCATTACTACAGGAGTTGTTTGAGCCATGCGAGTCGTAGAAAAGCATGTGTAGGGTATGTGAGTGTCTTATGAATAACGAGGTACCTAAACAACTTAACCTGAGTAGTAATGGGATAACTAATGAAAGAGGCACCGGTGAGCAATATCTGCTATTTGGTTTTTCCTGCTCACTTGTCTCCCGTAGGACCCCGAGTACTTGATTCCTGTTCCTTGTTTATTCGCACTATCCACATCCGGGAGGCCTTATGGACCCCCTGAGCTAGAGCTTGATTCATTCTTATTTCTTGGGGCCACAATTAGTTTGGGGCTTTATTACTATCCTGTACTTATGCCATGTTACTGCTTTATTTAAGATTGTGCGAGGAGCACCGGTACTGTTTTGGATCGTGACACGTTTTCGCTGTATCGACAAGCCTAGTCACATTTTCGGGTTCCCAGTCGTTTACCGCCGTCCACACAAACCTTGGGTCCGTCTCGGAGCCGGCCAACTTCGTTGCGGGTAGCTTAATGGGGTGGCCCCCTGAAATATTTCTGAATCCTTTGATTGCTTTGTCGTGAATGCCTCGTTGGGTTTTGATTTGGTTTTTCCGAGGTTGATCGAGTGTGTGTTGCTATTCGTGCACCCCAGCAGGGTAAATCTTTCTGAAAGCCGTGTCCGCGGTTATGGACGACTTGGAGCACAGTTTCTCGATCATAGACAAGTATAACTAAAGTACCGCTTTTAATTTGACTAAGTACTTGACTAGTAAATAGTGCAATACTCACGGAATGGTTAATAAAACTGCCAACGGATGATGGGGGTTGTTCGTCCGCTTCCTCGTTGGTAAGCGAGGAGGAGGATGGATTTGTTAAGTATACTGTTATAACTGTTGTTCTTAATTCACGGACATCCGTCTATCATTGGTTAGGCAGATGGTTAGCGAGTATCTGTAGAATTGTTAGGTATTATCTTTTGCTGCAATTGCGTCATCCCAGGTTGTGTCCCCTTTAGCGGCATAAAGACTTGTTGAGTACCCCTAGGGTCTCACACGATAAATTGTTTGATTCAGATGAATAGGTGTACCCGCAAGATGGATACTGGGTGGAAGAGACAGATGATGTTGGCAACGATCATTCGGTGTAGAGATTCCGGGAACGGGGATCCGTGAGATCTGTGGGCGGGATGTGTTTATTTATGGGGCATCTTATGCCAGTTTGCTTCTTATCCGTACTCGGATCTTCTTTTCCGCTTCCGCCTGATACTCTGATATGTGATGTATGAGGAGCTATCCAAAATTATTATATCTATCTAGGACATTTGGTTCTTGCCGTATGGCATTGCAATATTTCTATTTCTTTTAGATGGAATGGCTCTGAGGACTGTTGTATGTGGCTTGCATACATACTCATTTGTGTATGTAGTTGATCCCTTCGCCTGCCGATTACGCCGCTCGTTCTTGTCCCGTTGTCTGAAAGTGGTTAGGACGGCCGAAAGGTCTACCGTGAGTGGTCCTGGGCCCCACTGTACTATTTTAACCACTTTCGTTCATCCAGGCATTAACTAAGAGCGTAATTCACCGAGGTAGTTACAATTGGTATCAGAGCCATCCCGACCTTCAGGGTCTCAGCCAAAATGGTCATTGTCAGTCTAGCAAATATTTTGGTAGTTATGTATACTAGGAAAAAACAAAGCGTGAGAGTAGGACTGCTTCCATTTTTCTTCTTACCCACCCACCCACCCTTTTCTGGTAAGTGTAACGTTTTCAATCCTCTTCTTAAAATTCAAACTAGGATTCACGTGTTCTGGGTTCCGTAGTACCATAGGTTGTATTTGTGTTTGTGTGTGTGTGTGTGTGTGAGTTCCTTGTCTATCTGTTGCATCCAAATGTTATCACTACCTGCCTTTTGGTTATCAACTGTTGGTACATTCCATACCGACAGGCCTTTGTAAAGCGACGCGATCTATTCTGATTCGTTGTACACCGATGCGATCTATCTTACTCTTTGTTATCCGACGTTATCTTGTTGGGGTGTTCTTTTCCGTAGTTACCAATCTTTAGGTTCATCTTAAGTAGAAGGTGCTAAGATATGTGTTTTACTGATTCATGTGCGGAGTAATGATTTGAGTGCGGGATGGAGTCGCGACCATACCACTACTTTTGTCATTTGCTTTTGTATATTGAACTAGTAGAGTTACTAATCTTGATTTGTTAAGTGGTTTTGCCCATATAGTGGTATTTTAATGCCAAAATTTGCAGAAAATTTTTCTTTGTTAGTTGTGTACCACACTCCTTGTTCAGTCGTGTGTGTTATGCTTAATATCTTCTAGTTGCCTTGAACTTTGTTGATATTTTAATATCATCTCAGTGAATTGCATTCTTTAATCTCGATTAATTCCATTTTGGTACTATTTTGGATTATTATCATTCTCCATTATAGTACTGACTTGTGTTTTATATCAATCACAGGATGGCACCACCACGCCGTTCTGAGGAGGATATACCACCTGAACTTGGGGCCGCTTTGGCAAGTATTGCAAATGCTTTGGGCGCTATGCAGCAGAACCAGCAGCGCTTCGAGGAAAGCGTGAGGAGGAATGAGTTTGTTCCGCTACCTCCTCCTCCCAAGCGAGGAGACATCAAGAGTTTTCTCAAGTTCAACCCATGCCAATTTGAAGTGTCTGATCAGCCACTTGATGCGGATGATTGGCTGCGTGAAGTCTCAAGGTTGCGGATGACTGCGGATGTTCCCGAGCAAGAATGGGTCAAGTGTGCTACTCACCTTCTGAAGGGAGAAGCAACTCTCTGGTGGGAAAATTACCTCAAAGCAGATCTTTTTGGTTTTCACCCTACTTGGGAGCGGTTCACTGCTGATACTGATGTTATCTTGGGCATGGATTGGTTGACAGCAAATGCAGCTGTGATTGATTGTGCTGAACGTTCGGTTTCTCTGAAAATTCCTGAAGGCCATATAGTCTATTCCCCAAGTCTGACTCCTGCAATTCAGCTTTATTCTTTGGCGGCTCTGAATGATGATGCTATGGAAGGTATTCAGAGTGTTCCTGTAGTTTGTGAGTTTCTAGATGTCTTTCCTGAAGAGTTGCCAGGTATGCCTCCGGATCGTGAGGTTGAGTTTGTCATTGAACTTGAACCTGGCACCGCTCCTATCTCCAAGCGGCCTTATAAAATGGGTCCTGCTGACTTGGCTGAACTTAAACGTCAGTTGGATTAACAAGAGAAGTTGGGTTTTAATTCAGCACAATACTTCATCTTGGGGTAGTCCAACCATCTTTGTGAAGAAGCGAGACAAGACTGATAGACTTTGTGTTGACTATCGGGCACTCAATGCTAAAACTATCAAGAATAAATATCCCCTTCCGCGGATTAATGATCTCTTCGATCAGCTAGCTGGAGCTGTAGTATTCTCTAAGCTGGATTTGAGAAGTGGTTATCACCAAATCAAGATCCGCAAGGAAGATGTTCCTAAAACAGCTTTCACCACCCGCTATGGCCTGTATGAGTACACGGTCATGTCTTTCGGTCTCACCAATGCACCTGCCACCTTCTCGAGGCTTATGAACTCGGTTTTCATGGAGTATCTTGATAAGTTCGTTGTGGTCTATCTGGATGACATTCTAGTCTATTCTAAGTCAAAATAAGAATATGAAGAACACCTTCGGTGTGTCCTAAACAAGCTTCGTGAGAACCGCCTGTATGCAAAGTTCTCCAAGTGTGAGTTTTGGCTGCCTCAAGTCACCTACCTTGGTCACGTCATCGCTGCCAAGGGCATTGCCGTCAACCCAGAAACTATTAAGACAACTATGGACTGGCTTCCACCCATAAATGTCAAAGAAGTCTGGAGTTTCCTTGGTTTGGCCAGTTACTGTCGTCGCTTCGTTCAAAACTTCTCAAAGATTGCGAAGCTTCTTACCGATCTCCTCAAGAAAGGCAAGAAATACCTTTGGACTCATGCTTGTCAAGCAAGCTTTGAAACACTCAAAGAGAAGCTCACTTCCACACCAGTTTTGGTTCCTCCAGATACATCAAAGCCTTTCCAAATATTCTGTGATGCTTCTTTGCAAGGATTGGGTGCGGTCCTTATGCAAGAAAAGCAAGTTGTTGCTTATGCATCTCGACAGTTGAAGACGCATGAGATCAACTATCCTACACATGACCTCGAACTCGCAGCAGTTGTCTTTGCTTTGAAAGTATGGAGGCATTACTTGCTTGGCAACCGTTGTGAGATCTTTTCTGATCACAAGAGTCTGAAGTATATCTTCACACAGCCTGATCTCAACCTTCGTCAGAGGAGGTGGATTGAAACAATCAATGATTTCGATTTGACCAACAACTACACTCCGGGCAAAGCCAATGTCATGGCAGATGCTCTCAGCCGAAAAGCCTATGTCAACAACCTCATGGTGGAAGACAACAGCCTCTCTTGTGCGAGGAATTCCGTAAGCTCAACCTTGAAATTGTGGATCAAGGGTATCTTCTGAACCTTCTAGCAACACCTCTCTTGGAAGAAAAGGTCCGTTCCATTCAACTTGGTGATCCTTACACTAAAAAGATCATCTCAAACATCCAACTTCCGAAGTACGAGTCTTTCCACGTAGATGATCAAGGCACTCTTTTCTTTGAACACCGGATGTTTGTTCCGAACTACCCGGGTTTAAGAGAGCAAGTTCTCAAGGAGGCGCATGATTCTGTTCTTTCTATCCACCCTGGAAGCACTAAGATGTACATGGACTTGAAAACACAATATTGGTGGCCTGGTTTGAAACGATATTGTGCCAAGTATGTCTCAGAGTGTGATGTTTGTCGCAGAGTTAAAGCTGTCCATCAGAAACCTTCTGGTCTTCTACAGCCATTGAAGCCTCCGGAATGGAAATGGGAGAAAGTAGAGATGGACTTCATCACTGGTTTTCCAAGGTCACAGAAAGGCAACAATGCAATCTTTGTTGTCATTGACAGGCTTTCCAAAGTAGCTCACTTCTTTCCAGTCAAGGAAACAATTTCTGCAATTCAGTTGGCTGAACTCTATATCAACAGAATCGTCTCTCTGTATGGAGTTCCTCTTGAGATCAGCTCAGACCGTGGAAGCATCTTCACTTCAAAGTTCTGGGGAAGTTTCCAAAATGCTTTGGGAACAAAACTAAACTTCAACACAGCTTACCACCCTCAATCGCAAGGACAAGTTGAAAGGATCAATCAGATTCTAGAAGATATGCTCCGTGCTTGCGTTATCTCTTTCGGCATGAAGTGGGAAGAATGTCTTCCTTATGCTGAATTCTCTTACAACAACAGCTTCCAAAAAAGCCTAAAGATGGCACCATTTGAGGCTCTCTATGGTCGCAAATGCAGAACTCCGATTGGTTGGTCGGGCGCAGGTGAAAGAATATTGTTTGGCCCTGACATTGTAACTCAAGCGGAAGAGAAAGTTCACATCATTCTTGAAAATCTGAAGATTGCTCAAAGTCGCCAAAAGAGCAATTATGACAGAAAGCACATAGACATGGAGTATGTCCCTAGTGATCTTGTTTACCTTCGTGTCACTCCCATGAGAGGCACGCACCGCTTTGGTATCAAAGGAAAGCTGGCTCCTAGATACATCGGTCCTTTCAAAATTCGTGGAAGAAGAGGAGAAGTTGCTTATGCTCTTGAGCTCCCTGAACAACTCAAAGTCCATGATGTTTTTCACATCTCTCAACTCAAGAAGTGCTTCAAGGATCCCGGCAGGACCGTGGACCATGAGCTCATCAATCTCCAAGAAGACCTTTCTTATCAAGAACACCCCACAAAAATTCTTGAAGTCGCAGAAAGAAGGACTCGCAACAAGTCCATCAAGTTCTGCAAGGTGCAGTGGTCGCACCATTCCGTTGATGAAGCAACCTGGGAACGTGAAGACGAGCTCCGTGCCAAGTATCCTTCCCTCTTTGAGTCTTCTTCTTCCTAGAATCTCGGGGCGAGATTCCTGTTTAGTGGGGGAGAGTTGTAGCATCCCAATTGTCTAACAATTGTAATGCAACTTGTGCTAGTAAGATATTGGCTACTTCATATATATTATTGTTGCATCATAATGATATCATGCTCATGTCATCATGCCACCTTGCATTTGAGCATCATATAAATCCCTTTTTCTTTTGGTTCTTCTATCATCTGCATTATTAATTGTATTTGCCTCTTGATATTGTATTTGGTTATTGATATATTGTTCAATGCCCAAGTTGAGTTGGGGGCATATCTTTTATTTCCATTCCACCACCTTTCTCTTCCACCACCTTATAATTCCACCATCCCATTAACAATGAGCTTGTATTTCTTTTCCTTTGATATTTTAATTCTAGCTCATGTAGTTTGGGGGGAATTAAATCCTCTAAATTCTTGTGCTTGGTTTTATCTCCACTTCTTGGATATGCATAAGAATAATTCCATAATATTAATATTGTTGTCACAAAATAATTAAGGGCATTATAATTTTTGCATGGGCCATGCAACCTTCCTCCCCACCCTTATCTCTTTGGTTTTCCTTTTGTTTTATTGGATCTTTTCTTTGTGGACCATCTCCTTACATCCCACCATCCCCATACTCTCATCAGCACCTTGTTCTTTTATTTTTTCCATTGTGAATATATGAAGAATTCTTCCCATACATCTTTCTTTCTCTTTTTCATGACTATTTTTCCTCCACCTCCTCTCAGCCTAAATCCAAGCCTTTTCTCTCACTCCCTAGATAGTCCTGTTCCATTTTTTCTAATATGCAACAACTCCCAAAAAGATAAATTCTTGGGCTGGTTCAAATCTGAAACAAATCAAAATATAAATCAAATCAGATAATAAAACAAAAAGAAAGAAATAAAAAGGAGAGAACCTTACCTGCAGCGCAGCTAGAAGTCCACCAGTGGCCTCGCCCGACGTGGCCCATCTCTCGGCCCACCTCCCCAGTCCGTACCGATTAGGCACCGACGCCGCCCTATTCCTCTTCTCCCCCGTCTAACGCCGTCGCCCTCCCTCTCTCTCGCAGCCGCAGAAGGAAAGCATACGCGGGCAGGTGGCCGTCTGCCGCGTCAGCCACGCCGCCCGCACGCCAGCCCTCCTCCTTATCCTCGCGCCGAGACGCCCTCTTTTCCCTAACCCTAGCTACCTGCCCGTCCCTCTTTTTCTCTCCTCCCGGCCGCCGCCAGTCTGAGGGCCGCGCCGCCGTTGCTGTCCTCGCCGGTGACCGGGAACACGCCGAGAGGCGCCGCCGCAGTCCGTGCCGTCGTTTCCGCCAGCCAGGAGATCCAGGGTTGCCCGCACCCATCCCCCGACCGCGAGCCGCCAGCACCGCCGCAGTAGCTCCGCCGTTCCCCTCCGCTCCGGCCGTCCCTGCCTCCGAATTCCGCGGGAATCGGACGAGGTGAGCTTTCCCCCTTGCCCCTTCCGTTTTCCCCCCTCTGCGAGCCTAGCGCCACCAGTATTTGGTAACCGCCGGTGAGGTGCTCCGCCGGAGTGCAAGTTGAGAGTAGCGCTTCCCCTCTGTTTGCCGACGAGCCCCGATCAGCATAGCCCGCCACCGCCGACCCTACCTAAACGAAATCGGTAGCCGAGACCTCCCTCTGCAAGTTCCGTTTTGGCGGCCAGAGCTCTCTCGCCGCGGACGCGACGCCACCTTCGCCGGAAGTATGCACCGTCGTCAGTCGTCGTCCAAGTTCAGTGAAACGGCGTCAGATTCAGACAGCGCTCGCGCGGCCATTTTGCAAATAGGACCCTCGCGCTATTTGGTGACCACGCCCAGGTCCCCAGCAGCCCTAGTGTCCCCACCTGTCAGCCGCCTGGCAATTTGTAGAAAACCCCCAGCAGACCCGGCTCTCAACCCGCGCTCCGTCCCCGCTGCGCGACAGGCTCACCCACGCCCCTCGCTGTCACGTGGGGCCAGCTTCACCGTCGGGCCCGCACGTCAGCCCCTCGGCTAGCCTCTGCCCCGGTGAAAAACGTTTTTCTCACGCCCGTGGCCCCAGTCCGCATTGTCCCCACCCGTCCGCGTCTAGGCTAGAGTTACCTGCGATGTAAAATGTTTTCCGTTTGTCTGTTTTTATTTAAACCTTTTCCAAATTGATTTAAATTCAAATCCAATTCAGATTTAAATAATTTTTAAAAAATTGTTCTGAATTGAAGCATGCATCATGTTATAATTAAAAAATCTGAACTGTTTATGACAATAAAACTTGGTTAAATAAATAATAAAATGCTTTATTTCTTGTATCCACACCTCACCTTTGCCATGCTACTTTAATGCCATGTAAATTGTGCATCATTCATCATGGCATGCTTGTTTGCTTGTCGCATTTTAATTCATATGCTTGTGCACTTTATTTATGTTGGCCCTTGTTTGCTTGGTTCTTCTTCGAATAGACACCCAGCAGGAGAATTACCAGGAATCACAGGAGTACTACCCAGATCCATCTCTCGCTTCAGCTGAGCTGCCAGGCAAGCACTACCACATGCTTGCATACATATAGTACCTATTGCCTCTATCTTATTCTTGCATCATTGAGTCGCGATTGCATTAAATTGAATCCCAAGTACTGCATAGCCTTTACTTTTAAACCCCACCGAAGCTTGTTCCTCCATCCCATGAGCCATTACTACAGGAGTTGTTTGAGCCATGCGAGTCGTAGAAAAACATGTGTAGGGTATGTGAGTGTCTTATGAATAACGAGGTACCTAAACAACTTAACCTAAGTAGTAATGGGATAACTAATGAAAGAGGCACCGGTGAGCAATATCTACTATTTGGTTTTTCCTGCTCACTTGTGTCCCGTAGGACCCCGAGTACTTGATTCCTGTTCGTTGTTTATTCGCACTATCCACATCCGGGAGGCCTTATGGACCCCCCTGAGCCAGAGCTTGATTCATTCTTATTTCTTGGGGCCACAATTAGTTTGGGGCTTTATTACTATCTTGTACTTATGCCATGTTACTGCTTTGTTTAAGATTGTGCGAGGAGCACCGGTACTGTTTTGGATCATGACACGTTTTCGCTGTATCGACAAGCCCAGTCACATTTTCGGGTTCCCAGTCGTTTACCGCCGTCCACACAAACCTTGGGTCCGTCTCGGAGCCGGCCAACTTCGTTGCGGGTAGCTTAATGGGGTGGCCCCCTGAAATATTTCTGAATCCTGTGATTGCTTTGTCGTGAATGCCTTGTTGGGTTTTGATTTGGTTTTTCCGAGGTTGATCGAGTGTGTGTTGCTATTCGTGCACCCCTACAGGGTAAATCGTTGTGAAAGCCGTGTCCGCGGTTATGGACGACTTGTAGCACAGTTTCTCGATCATAGACAAGTATAACTAAAGTACCGCTTTTAATTTGACTAAGTACTTGACTAGTAAATAGAATGGTTAATAAAACTGCCAACGGATGATGGGGGTTGTTTGTCCGCTTCCTCGTTGGTAAGCGAGGAGGAGGATGGATCTGTTAAGTATACTGTTATAACTGTTGTTCTTAATTCACGGACATCCGTCTATCATTGGTTAGGCGGATGGTTAGCGAGTATCTGTAGAATTGTTAGGTATTATCTTTTGCTGCAATTGCGTCATCCCAGGTTGTGTCCCCTTTAGCGGCATAAAGACTTGCTGAGTACCCCTAGGGTCTCACACGATAAATTGTTTGATTCAGATGAATAGGTGTACCCGCAAGATGGATACTGGGTGGAAGAGACAGATGATGTTGGCAACGATCATTCGGTGTAGAGATTCCGGGAACGGGGATCCGTGAGATCTGTGGGCGGGATGTGTTTATTTATGGGGCATCTTATGCCAGTTTGCTTCTTATCCGTACTCGGATCTTGTTTTCCCCTTCCGCCTGATACTCTGATGTGTGATGTATGAGGAGCTATCCTAAATTATTATATCTATCTAGGACATTTGGTTCTTGCCGTATGGCGTTGCAATATTTCTATTTCTTTTAGATGGAATGGCTCTAAGGACTGGTGTATGTGGCTTGCATACATACTCATTTGAGTATGTAGTTGATCCCTTCGCCTGCCGATTACGCCACTCGTTCTTGTCCCGTTGTCTGAAAGTGGTTTGGACGGCCGAAAGGTCTACCATGAGTGGCCCTGGGCCCCACCGTACTATTTTAACCACTTTCGTTCATCCAGGAACACACATGGAATGACACTGGATCCATATGTGGTCTGTGAGAATAACACACATCCAATGACTCTAGCTGTGGTTCATGAAAAGTGCAGACATGCAATGACACTTGTGGATCCATGTGTGGTTCATGGGAAGAACACACATGCGATGACACTGGGTGGGTCCATGTGTGTTTTGTGAGAAGAACACACATGAAATGACACCGGTGGATCCATGTGTGGTTCATGGGAAGAACACACGTGCAATGACTTTGGTGCTATGTGGTTCGTGAAAAGAAAAAACATGCAATGACTCTAGATGTGGTTAATGAGAAGAGCAGACATGCAATGACACCGGTGGATCCATGTGTGGTTTGTGAGACGAACACACATGCAATGGCACTAGGTGTGGTTCATGATATGGTTTGTAAGAAGAACACACATGCAATGACACTAGGTGTGGTTCATGATATGGTCCGTGAGAAGAACACACATGCAATGACACTGGTGGATCCATGTGTGGTCTGTGAGAAGAACACACATGCAATGACACTGGGTGTGGTTCATGATATGGTTTGTGAGAAGAACACACATGCAATGGCACTAGGTGTGGTTCATGATATGGTTTGTAAGAAGAACACACATCCAATGACTCTAGCTGTGGTTCATGAAAAGAGCAGACACGCGATGACTCTAGCTGTGGTTGATGGGAAGAGAAGACATTCAATGACACTGGTGGATCCATCTGTGGTTCATGGGAAGAACACACATGCAAAGACATTGGTGGATCCATGTGTGGTTTGTGGGAAGAACACACATGCAATGACACTGGTGGATCCATGTGTGGTCTTTGGCAAGCACACACATGCAATGACACTGGTGATATGTGGTCCGTGAGAAGAACAGACATCCAATGACTAGTTGTGGTTCATGAAAAGAGCATACATGCAATGACACTGGTGGATCCATCTGTGGTTCATGGGAAGAACACACATGCGATGACACTGGTATATCCATGTGTGGTCGGTGGGAAGAGCAGACATGCAATGACTCCAGTGGATCCATGTGTGGTTCATGGGAAGAACACACATGCAATGACATTGGGTGTGGTTCATGATATGGTTTGTGAGAAGAACACACATGCAATGACACTGGTGGATCCATGTGTGGTCTGTGAGAAGAACACACATGCAATGACACTAGGTGTGGTTGATGATATGGTTTGTGAGAAGAACACACATGCAATGACACTGGGTGTGGTTCATGATATGGTTTGTGAGAAGAACACACATGCAATCACACTGGTGGATCCATGTGTGGTCTTTGGGAAGAACACACATGCAATGACACTAGTGATATGTGGTCTGTGAGAAGAACACACAGCCAATGACTCTAGCTGTGGTTCATGAAAAGAGCATACATGCAATGACACTAGTGGATCCATGTGTGGTTCATGGGAAGAACACACATGCAATGACACTGGTGGATCCATATGTGGTCTGTGGGAAGAGCAGACATGCAATGACACTGTTGGATCCATGTGTGGTTCATCGGAAGAACACACATGCAATGACACTAGGGGATCCATGTGTGGTCTGTGAGAAGAACACACATGCAGTGACACTGGGTGTGGTTCATGATATGGTTTGTGAGAAGAAGACACATGCAATGACACTGGTGGATCCATGTGTGGTCTTTGGGAAGAACACACATGCAATGACAGTGGATCCGTGTGTGGTCTGTGAGAAGAACACACCTCCAATGAATCTAGCTCTGGTTCATGAAAAGAGCAGACATGCAATGACACTAGTGGATCCATGTGTGGTTTATGGGAAGAACACACATGCGATGACACTGGGTGGATCCATGTGTGGTTTGTGAGAAGAACACACATGCAATGACACCAGTGGATCCATGTGTGGTTCGTGGGAAGAACACACATGCAATGACTCTGGTGATATGTGGTTTGTGAAAATAACATACATGCAATGACTCTAGTTGTGGTTAATGAGAAGAGCAGACATGCAATGACACCGGTGGATCCATGTGTGGTTTGTGAGAAGAACACACATGCAATGAAACTGGGTGTGGTTCATGATATGGTTTGTAAAAACACACATCCAATGACTCTAGCTGTGGTTCATGAAAAGAGCACACACACGATGACTCTAGCTGTGGTTCATTGGAAGAGCAGACATACAATGACACTGGTGGATCCAAGTGTGGTTCATGGGAAGAACACACATACAAAGACACTGGTGGATCCATGTGTGGTTTGTGGGAAGAACACACATGCAATGGGACTGGTGGATCCATGTGTGGTCTTTGGGAAGCACACACTTGCAATGCCACTGGTGATATGTGGTCTGTGAGAAGAACACACATCCAATGACTCTAGCTGTGGTTCATGAAAAGAGCAAACATGCAATGACACTGGTGGATCCATGTGTGGTTCATGGGAAGAACACACATGCGATGACACTGGTGTATCCATGTGTGGTCTATGGGAAGAGCAGACATGCAATGACTCCAGTGGATCCATGTGTGGTTCATGGGAAGAACACACATGCAATGACACTAGGTGTGGTTCATGATATGGTCCGTGAGAAGAACACACATGCAATGACACTGGTGGATCCATGTGTGGTCTGTGAGAAGAACACACATGCAATGACACTGGGTGTGGTTCATGATATGGTTTGTGAGAAGAACACACATGCAATGACACTAGGTGTGGTTCATGATATGGTTTGTGAGAAGAACACACATGCAATAACACTGGTGGATCCATGTGTGGTCTTTGGGAAGAACACACATGCAATGACACTGGTGATATGTGGTCTATGAGAAGAACACACATCCAATGACTCTAGCTGTGGTTCATGAAAAGAGCAGACATGCAATGACACTGGTGGATCCATGTGTAGTTCATGGGAAGAACACACATGCAATCACACTGGTGGATCCATACACTAGTAGAAAATGGGCCTTTGGTTCGGGCCATTAGTCCCGGCCGTGGCTGGGGCCGGGACTAATGGTCCGAACCAGACGGCCCGAGGAGGCCGAGGCACTATGTCCCGGTCCGTAAGGAACCATTAGTCCTGGTTTGAGATACAAACCGGGACAAATGGGTCTAGGCCGGCGCGCGTGCTCCTGGCAGAACCTTTAGTCCCGGTTTTATCTCAAACCGGGACTAATGGCCTGGCCCTATATATATGCAACCAGCCCTCCAGTCTCTCCTGTTTTTTTCCTATGTGAGAGGTGGGTATAAACTTTGTGCTAACTTTTTTTCTTCATATGCACTAGATGTGTTCGGTGAAATGCCTATTAGAGCGATGTCACTTGAGGTCACACAAGACAAAATATGATATGAGGTGCCAGAGCGACACTTAAGGTTTCTCCTCTTTGTTTTGAAGTGTCCTAAAAGGTTAGCAACTATTTTCTCGTTTTGACTGCGCGGTACTAATTTAAGCATCGTAATTGCGTTTGATATATATGCATGGTTGTATGATGCAGATGAGCCACCCATGGATGTACGGTGACCGATGCTCTGACGCTTACAGAGAAGGCGTGCATTCTTTTCACCTTGTGGCCGAGGCGAACAAGCGGCGGGATGGTTTTATGTGTTGTCCATGTGTTGAATGTCAGAATGAGCAGGCTCACACTTCGTCAAGAGTCATTCAGAGCCACCTGCTTCGGTCCGGTTTCATGTCCGGCTATAATGTTTGGACCAAGCACGGAGAAAGAGGGGTTATGATGGAAGACGGCGATGAAGAAGAGAACGACGATAACAACTACCGATCTATGTTCCTTGAATACGATGATACCGCAGTTGAAGATAATGAAAAAGAAGGGGGTGAAGAACGGGAACCAGATGAGCCCGTTGATGATTTTGGTCGGGTCATTAGTGATGCAAGGCGAGACTGCGACACAGAAAAGGAGAGGTTGCAGTTCGAGCAGATGTTACAGGACCACAACACATTGCTGTATCCAACTTGTGAAGATGCCCAGAAGAAGTTGGGTAGCACACTGGAATTGTTGAAGTGGAAGGCAGAGACCGGTATGACTGACTCGGGATTTGAAAAGTTGCTGGTAATAATGAAGAAGCTGCTTCCAAGAAATAACCAATTGCCCTCCAGTACGTACGAAGCAAAGAAACTTGTGTGCCCTCTAGGATTAGACGTGCAGAAGATACATGCAGGCCCTAATGACTACATCCTCTACCGCGGTGAGAAGTACGAGAATATGGATAAATGCCCGGTATGCACTGCATTGCGGTATAAGATCAGGAAAGATGACCCTGGTGATGTTGAGGGCGAGCAACCCAGGAAGAGGGTTCCTGCCAAGGTGATGTGGTTTGCTCCTATAATACCACGGTTGAAACGTTTGTTCAGAAATAAAGAGCATGCCAAGTTGTTGCGATGGCACATGGAAGACCGTAAGAAAGACGGGATGTTGAGGCACCCTGCTGATGGTCGGCAGTGGAGAAAAATCGAGAGAGACTTCCCGGACTTTGCTGGTGACGCAAGGAACTTATGGTTTGGTCTAAGTACCAATGGCATGAATCCTTTTGGGGAGCAAAACTGCAGTCACAGCACCTGGCCCGTGACTCTATGTATCTACAACCTTCCTCCTTGGTTGTTGAAGGAAATATGCCCTAGAGGCAATCATAGAGATGATTGTATTTCATGTGTATCCATGAGTTATTATAATGTTCCTTGAATATCCATATACCAGGCAACTTGTATTGATTGGCAATTATGTGAATTGTTTGTGAAACTCTTTACTTGTATGGTTATCTAATAATTGTCCCTAGTCGGAGTTCATGCGAGGACACACGTGAATATTAGACTAGCACATCGATTGGTTAATGACTATGTTTTGCAAGTCATTGACATGGAGATGTCAAACCAATGATGTGGACACATGTTATGAACATGGGGTTGGACTGACCCAACATGAGACTAGCAATAGTACTTGCAGCTCTCTCTACACATCGTGTACGTTTTGTCCTTAGACCTGAGATTGTCGCATGTACTTGAGATGTGGATCGACCTACTTTGGGGCTATCAAACACTACTCCGTAACTGGGTAGTTATAAAGGTAGCTTTCGGGTTTGTCCTGATACATGCTGCAAGGCATCGGTCAATCAAGATGGGATTTGCCCCTCTCTACTTGAGAGAGATATCTCTGGGCCCCTCGAGTGATCGGATCCAGAAATGCATGGCCGTGCTACATATGGTTAAGAGTTAACCTAGTAAAGGGATTCTGAATCACAGTATCGAGAAAGAGAGGTCAGCTTAGAGCTAGACCAAATATCGTGAGGCAAAGGGAAAGACATGTACTCAACCTTGTGATGGTTCGTCCGAATGATCTTTATATGCGTTTAGGAGTTGGCACGTCTTGCTAGAGGCCGCTACCAACTATTGACGGAGTAAGTGTACTCGCGTCATGTCTATACGTGTATGAACCTATAGGGTCACACACTTTAGGGGCTGGAAGCCTAATGAGGATTGGATCCGAATTAGACCAGGCTTAGGCTGCTAATGGGCTGCTAATGTAGAAGCCCACCAGGGATGCCTATATAAGAGGGAGTGAGGCGAGCTGAAAAGGAGAGAGCATTCCACCCAGCCGCCACTCCTCTTCCGCCTGTGTTGCACGCGCAGACCTAGCAGTCTGGCGTGTGACGACTTCCACTCCGGACGTGTGGATACCTCGGAGGTGCTGCATCTGTAGCACTTGGACGAGCCGCGCAAAGGGGAGCTGCTCGTGGGACGAGGACGAGGAGGAGACGTAGAACATCTACACTGCCGCAACGTGCTTCATCGAGTTCCGCACCTGCGCGTCTAGCGGTAATCCCGTGATCTATGACAATAGTATTCCTGGTTGACGCGGTAGAAATTTTTGATTTTACGCTAGTGTAGCCTACCCGTTACCCTTCAGTTGTGCATGAAGCGGAAGTTCATTATGATTCCAGTGCTCATCCAAGGCCCGAAGCAACCTGGCAACGACATTGATGTGTACCTAAGGCCATTAGTTGATGAACTTCTACAGTTGTGGGCCAAACCAGGTGTACGTGTGTGGGATGAGCACAAACAACAGGAGTTTGACCTACAAGCGTTGCTGTTCATAACCATCAATGATTGGCCTGCTCTTAGTAACATTTCAGGACATACGAACAAAGGATACAATGCATGCACGCACTGTTTAGATGAGACTGAAAGTATATATTTGGATAAATGTAGAAAGAATGTGTACCCGTAAAAAATCGTCGTTTTTGTCCGCCCAGTCATCCCTTAAAGAAGAAAGGCAAGCATTTCAATGTCAAGGCAGAAACCCGGACGAAGCCTGTCCCCCGTAGTGGTGCTGATGTATTTGGTATGGTCAAGGATTTGGATGTAATCTTTGGAAAGGGTCCTGGAGGACAACCTGTTCCGAAAGACCCCATTACCGGACACGCACCCATGTGGAAGAAGAAATCTATATTTTGGGAGCTACCCTATTGGAAAGTGCATGAGGTCCGCTCTGCAATCGACGTGATGCACCTGACGAAGAATCTTTGCGTGAATATTCTAGGCTTCCTACGCTCTTACCAAAGAAGAGAAGGAAATCTTTTTTGAAGTCCTTTTCAGTATCAAGGTCCCGTCTGGCTTCTCGTCGAATATAAAGGGAATAGTAAATATGAAAGAGAAAAAATTTCAAAACCTAAAGTCTCATGACTGCCATGTGCTTATGACGCAATTGCTTCCGATTGCATTGAGGGGAATTCTACCAGAAAATGTTCGACTAGCCATTGTGAAGGTATGTGCATTCCTCAATGCAATTCCTCAGAAGGTAATCGATCGAGAAAGTCTATCAGGATTATAGATTGATGTGGTGCAATGTCTGGTCAGCTTCGAGTTGTTGTTCCCGCCATCCTTCTTCAATATTATGACGCACCTCCTAGTTCACCTAGTCGAAGAGATTAGAATTCTCGGTCCTGTGTTTCTACACAATATGTTCCCCTTCGGGAGGTTCATGGGAGTCTTAAAGAAATATGTTCATAACCGTGCTAGGCCAGAAGGAAGCATCTCCAAGGGCTATGGAACAGAGGAGGTCATTGAGTTTTGTGTTGACTTTCTTCCTGACCTTAAGCCGATTGGTGTTCCTGAATCTCGGTATGAGGGGAGGATGACTGGAAAAGGCACACTAGGAAGGAAATCAATGGTATGTAGGGACGGGCATTCTTTCACTCAAGCACACTACACAGTTCTACACAATTCCACCGTGGTGGCTCCGTATATCGAGAAACACAAGAATATTCTATGCTCCGAAAACCCGGGGAAGCCTGAAACCTTGATTAAAGGGGAACATGAGAAGTATTTTGGCAATTGGTTGCAGACACATCTCATAAAAAGAGCAGACTATATGTACTTTCCAAGGGTACGAGATAAATGGGAATACATTTTACACGATCGCCCAAGATAAAAAGAGCACCAACCAAAACAGTGGTGTCCGCTTTGATGCAACAGATGGCAATGGGCAAATTGACACATATTACGGGTACATAGAGGAGATATGGGAACTTGACTATGGACCTACTTTTAAGGTCCCTTTGTTTCGGTGCAAATGGGTCAAGCTGACAGGAGGCGGGGTACATGTAGACGAAAAGTACGACATCACAATAGTGGATCTCAACAATCTTGCGTACATGGATGAACCATTCGTCCTAGCCAACGATGTGGCTCAGGTTTTCTATGTGAAGGACATGTCTTCCAAACCGAGAAAAAGGAAAGATAAGCAAAAGAGTACAGAATACGATGAGCCAAAGCGCCACATAGTTCTTTTAGGGAAAAGAAACATCGTGGGAGTGGATGATAAGACAGACATGTCAGAAGATTACAATAAGTTTCATGAAATTCCGCCCTTCAAAGTGAAAACTGACCCAAGCATCCTGTTAAATGATGAAGATTCTCCATGGCTACGGTGCAGAAGAAAACCACAACACTAGATGTTGGTGATGTGTAATAATGTATTAAACCTTTTATTTGAGACATAAATCTATGTAATTAAACCTTTTATTTGAGACATAAATCTATGTAATGTATTAAACATTTTATTTGAGACAGAGGTGGGAACCGGTGGAAAGCGCGGGAACGCAGTGGCGCGGGAAACTTCCATCCCGGGTGGGGGCTCAAACCGGGACAAAAGATGGGGGGGCTTATCTTGGGGAGGCTTATCTGGGAGGGCCTTATCTGGGGGGTGGCTAACCGTTAGTACCGTCTGGTGGGTGCAACCGGGACTAAAGGTGGTTTTTCTGTCATCAAACAAATCTGTCGGTGGGATAAGGACGCGTGGGTAACCTTTAGTACCGGGTGGGGGCTCAAACCGGGACTAAAGCTGTCGGTAGGATAAGGACGCGTGGGTGGACGCACTGCTCGACGAGATAAAGCATGTAGCGCACGACGCCCTGTCGGAGGAAGAAGACAAAGTAGAAGCGGCGCCGTGCCTATAAAAGGAGCATCGATACGCCATGACAAGCAACTCAACAAGCTAACATGGATGGAGAGTTTCATCCCCATGGATGGAGGAAAGGGTTGGGAAATCTCCCATGGCGGAACTTCTCGAAGATGCCCTTGGTGCACACGTCCTATGGCATCTTCGGAAGTTCCGCCTCGGAAAATATTTTCCTGCTAGCCCGTGAAAGACTCCATCTTCGCCTCCCTGGGGTTAGAGGTATGGTGGAAGCCATGGGATAGAGTGGAGAGAGGCGGCAGATATGAGTGTAGATGTGCTATGGCAACGACCAAGCCAACATGGATGGAGGAAAGGGTTGGGAAATCTCCTGTGGCGGAATTTCTCGAAGATGCCCTTGGTGCACACGCCCTATGGCATCTTTGGAAGTTTCGCCTCGGAAAATATTTTCCTGCTAGCCCGTGAAAGACTCCATCTCCGCCTCCCTGGGGTTAGAGGTATGGTGAAAGCCATGGGATAGAGTGGAGAGAGGCGGCAGATATGAGTCTAGATGTGCTATGGCAATGACCAAGCCTAAACCCTAAACCCTAATCCCTAAAGGGGCTACCTTCATACGGAGAAAGCTATAGGGGTAGACGATCCGAGGCCCCTGGTCTAGGGTTTCGCTGGAGGAAGACCATCGGAGCGTCGGAATCACATGAAAATGGCAAAATGGTTAATAGTTTGACTAGTTAGAATAATTATTTTATAAAACATAAAATGGATTTGAATCTCTGAATCAAATTCAAGCACTTTTTATGTTAAAAATATGCAAAATATAATAGTTAATGCATTTTTAAATTGGAAATGGCAAAATGGTTATTAGTTTCACTAGTTAGAATAATTATTTTATAAAACAGAAAATAGATTTGGATTAGTTATTCAAATTCAAGAACTTTTCATGTTGAATTTTTTCTCAAATTCATAAGTATGCAAAAACTGTAAAATTCAAATGTTTAAATAATATGCTAATTGAATTTTTTTTATCAGATTGTAAACCCTAAACCCTAAAATATTGTAAACTTTTATCAGATTTAATAATATTGATATATAGTAGTTTATTTAATAACATAGTATGCAATAAGGCAGGAAACAGAGGTTGTAGTCAATTTTTTTAAAAAGGGGCCTTTAGTCCCGGGTTGTGGCATGGCCCAGGACTAAAGGGTGCTGTTGGCGCGCACCCCGTGGGCAGTGCCGAAAAGCCTTTAGTCCCGGGGTAAGCCACGGGCCGGGACTAAAGGTCATACCTTTAGTCCCGGTTCGTGGCTCGCCCCGAGACTAAAGGCCCTTTAGTCCCGGTGCGAGCCACGAACCGGGACTAAAGGTTCATCCATTTAAATACGTGCCGCTTCGCTCCCCTAATCTCCATCTCCACACTCTGTAGACACGTACGAGGACGACGACGATGCCGGCAGGCTACCAAAATTTGGACTGCCTCTGGCCGCCTCTCTAGCCGTCTGCACAGCTGCCCCGCCACGCCGCCGCCTCTCCAGACGCCACGGACATCCGCCCCGCTGCGCGCCGCGCCTCCTCCATCGTCCCCCGGCCCCGGCGAGCCCCGCCGGAGGTAACTCCCTCCTCCCGTCGCGCGCCGCGCCTCCTCCATCCCCGGCCCCGACGAGCCCGGGCGGCGCCCCCGACCGCGCGCTGCCTCTCCAGCTCTGTCCCCGCCGGCCCCGGCCACTTTTTTTAATTTCGTGTATCTTTTTTTATAGTATATTATAGATATAGTATATTGTATATAGTATATTTTATAGTATATTATAGACATATAGTATATTGTATATATGTTTTTTTCTTTCGTGTATCTTTTTTATATGTTAATAATTATTACTAGTATATAGATATATATAGTATATATATATATATGTTTGTGTATAGTAAAGAATATATATAGTATATATATGTTTTTTTATTTCTTGTATCTTTTAGATATAGAATATTGTAATATAATAGATATAGTATATTGTATATATATGGAGTATAGTATATATGTGTATAGTATATATGGAATATATATGGAGTATAGTATATGTGTATAGTATATATGGAGTATATATAGTATGATGGTGAGAGGCCAACGGCACTATTGGTTGTGGACGATGCGTCGATGACTCGGTGGTGCTTGCGGGCCGCCTGGACTTAGGGTTAGGGTTAGGGCATCACTAGAATTTTGCTAATGTTATTGTGTGCATTTTGTAGAAAACTATGGATCCAATCCAGAGAGACCTAGCACAGGAAGAAATTCTCAAGGATATGATCAACGACATCCCCATGTTGATCCACCTGAATCTCCGTCGATTTATCTGAACCCCTCCGGTGAGGGAGAGGAGGTCGACCGAAATGATCAAGGAGAAGCCGACGGCTCCGGTGGTGGAGAAGCCGACGGCGAGGTATATATATGAAGTCTGGTGATCAGTAGATGCATTAACTAAGTTGTATATACATATAAATTGACAAATGTTTCTTCTCTTAGGCCTCCACATCGAGCAAAAAATATTCCAAACGAGGCCCGGCCAAAAAGTTGAACACATCTACGCGTTATACAATTACGCGGGTATCACCACGAGGTGAACCGGTGGAACCCGAAAAGGCTAAAACTGTATTTAAACAACAATGCAGAGTTATGGTTAGGGATCGCATCCCGATCACCGTTCGAGAGTGGAATAAGACCAAAGGGGCGAAAGAGGGTGAGTATGTCTCCGACAGGTGCAAAGAGGGTCTTTGGAATTACCTCATGACACATTTCACCCTGCCAGAATGTGAGGATGATGCCGACACAGCTGCATTGACGAAGAAAGTCAAGCAGTGTACTCTTACGAAGATGGCCGAAGTATTCAAGAACTGGAAGAAAGCATTATGGCAAAAGTATCAAAAGACAAAGAAGACTCCTAAATTTGAATGATATCTAACGAAGCAGCAGGCTAACTGGGATGCGTTTGTGAAGTACAAGGAGTCACAACCTGCTATGGAAATGTCGGAAAAAAACAAGAAAAATGCCGCGATGAAGAAATATCACCATCACCTGGGGGCAGGGGCTACGCGGCTGCCATGCCAAAGTGGGATGCTAAAGAGAATGAGCTGCTTGCTAAAGGGATCACTCCAGAACCAATACGCGAAGAATGGGATCTGAGGGCAAGGAATTGGTTCCTTGGGCATCGGAGTAAGTATGACGAAAGTACAGGGGACCTTATTTGCAGTGACGGGATTAGGATACCCTGGGATACATGGCATAAAGTGGTGAAGGAGATTAAAGCGGGGACAACAAAGTTCTGTCCCGATAGAGAGAAAGACTTGCTGACAAAGGTCCTCGGGAATGACGAACGCGGAGGACGTGTACGAGGCCTTGGCCCTAGTTATACGTGGGAGATGGGGTTTCTCAAAGACAGAGATACTTATAGGAGCCGAGAGAGAGCAAAGAGGCGACGGCAGGAGGAGGAGGGAGACAAGTTCACCGAGTTAATAGGAACACTTCGAATGCATCCGCAACAGATTGACGAACTTCGAGGAGCAGCACGCCTGCAAGATCATGTACTCAATATTACCGCCGTCCCATCTCAGCGGAAAAGCAGCGTGGCTGAATCGGAGGTCCCTTCTGACAATGCACGTATGGTAGATGGCGGTCCCGGCTACCCCGTGGATGGAATCAAGGAGCAGGAATGTTGTGAGATCCTTCAGAAGGTGAAGAACCTATCCATCAAGGTGGCGGTCGGATGTGCTTTACCTTGTCCACCTGGCGCACGCTGGCATGGCCTTGAGATTCCTGCTGGCTATGCTAAAGTTGGTGTGGATGAAATCGCAATGGGGTGGGACTCAATGGAGCTTGACATCCCTGGACCTGAAGGTGAGAGGACACTCGGAGAAGTACTGGGTGGTATCATTCTATGGGACAAGAAAAATATCAAGCTTCCAGGTTGGATGCCAAAGCCAACACCGCCTCCGAGTGGTCGCATGTCACCTTCACCTCCATCACCTCCAAGAAGCACACCCCATGACTACGACCACGACAGCCCGAGTCCATCTCGATCTCCGCTGCAGCCTCCGATTAGTACTAAACGACGCAGGAGCCCAAAACGACAAATGTCGCCCCTCCCAAGAGTACCTCATAAGAATCTTCCTATCAGACCTTACGATCATACTGACGAGGAAACCGACATGATCGTAAAGGCCGAATGTGTTGCGCAGCTTCAAAAGAAGAAACCCGAGCCTGCCCCAATATACACCGAGAAGCAAAAAGCGTATGCACTTTCTTTTCTGAACACAAAATCGCAATATGACTTGCACCATAAGCTAGATGACTATCGACGCACACTTCAGAAGGAAGTGAAGAAGAGCAAATCAAGTAGAAGTGCAAGCGGGAGCAAATCATCAAGTCAAAGTGCAACCGGGAAAAGAAAGGACGTCCCCCAGCTCGGGGAACAAGCCAAAAAATCGACCCCACCCCTCAAGGTGTTATCCTATGACACTCCCCAGCAGGATATGGAAGAAGCTAAGAAGCTTGCGGCCGATATGAATGTGACTGTTGAGGAATTGCTAGGTTCCCAGGACGACAAGTTACCCAAGTCTCAGGTAGTCCCTACATATGTCCCAGGGAAGCCTCTGGTCATCTTTGAGCAGTTCCAACAACTGCCAACACAAATGCGGAGTTTACATAAATGGTACTTGAAAGCCGTAGAGGAGGAGAGAATAATGATCGTGGCAAAAGTCCCACATGACTACTACTTCCGAGAAGAAGAGGTCCATGTTGAGTTTCCAGAACTCTTCCAATTATACACTTTCGACACGCTCGACAAAAGTCTCATGAGTTGCTATTGTCTGTAAGTTCTTGAATTCATTGTCTATATATAAGCTGTTCATTTTTTCAGTTGTTCAGTTCATTGCATGTAATTATCCTAATTATATCCTTTTGTACGCTATTATTATGCAGAATGAAGATCATGGAATGTAAAAGAAGGTCAATCTTCAGTGTTGGGTTCATTGACCTAGGTAAAATACATTGTCGGACGCTAAAGGAAAAACCCGAGGACACAAAGGAAAACCTTCTAAGGTTTCTAACGGAGCAAAATTTATGTGACCACATACTGTTTCCTTACAATTTCGTGTGAGTGTCTTATTCTATTGTACACATTCTCTTTTGCTAACTCGATGTTAAGTGTAATTGATGAGTTACTGATGTATATATAAACATGTACAGTTTCCACTGGATTCTCATGGACACTCAACTTGATAGGGAACAGTTGAAGTCATGGACCCATTAAAGAGACCCCTAGAACAGTTTAGTGACATGCAGGACATGCTCCAGAGGTAATTTTCGCGCTACAGCGGTCTCTTTCGTTGCTTTACGGAGAAATCACATAATAAATAACTCATTCATTTTCTTTACCGGGTAGGGTTTGGAACCAGTTCATGAGTGCGGTTACGGGTGACTTTACTAAGAAGCTGACATTTAAGCCGGTCTCGGTAAGTAGTAGGCGCATCTCTTTACTTCTAGTTTAAATACAATTATGATGCTGGATTATTATTTTGATTGAATTCTATTCTCGTAAAATGCGCGAGGCAGCCACAGGGGACGAATCTATGTGGATTCTACGTTTGCGAGTTCATTCGCACGTTTACTAGTGAGCTGAATGATTATAGAGTCGATGTAAGCAATACATTCATAACATTATTTTTATTACCGTCACTTTTTGTTATCATGATTGATATTCATATTGATCTCTTTTCTTATATAGTTCGAGAAATGCGAGATCAGCTCCTACCAAGCAACGCGTAGTAGCAATTCCTGGAGAACTGGTAGGATTCTTGATGAACGAGATGATAGATGACGCCGGAGAATTTAGTGTGAATAGGCGCCGATGATCCCCGACTGTATAATTGAATAGACGGGCTCTAGTCCCGATAATTGTGATCTCCATGTGGGAAGAGCAGACATGCAATGACACTGGTGGATCCATGTGTGGTTCATGGGAAGAACACACATGCAATGACACTGGTGGATCCATGTGTGCTCTGTGAGAAGAACACACATGCAATGACACTGGGTGTGGTTCATGATATGGTTTGTGAGAAGAACACACATGCAATGACACTGGTGGATCCATGTGTGGTCTTTGGGAAGAACACACATGCAATGACACTGGATCCATGTGTGTTCTGTGAGAAGAACACACATCCAATGACTCTAGCTGTAGTTCATGAAAAGAGCAGACATGCAATGACACCGGCGGATCCATGTGTGGTTCATGGGAAGAACACACATGCAATGACTCTGGTGATATGTGGTTTGTGAAAAGAACAGACATGCAATGACTCTAGCTGTGGTTAATGAGAAGAGCAGACATGCAATGACACCGGTGGATCCATGTGTGGTTTGTGAGAAGAACACACATGCAATGACACTGGGTGTGGTTCATGATATGACTCTAGCTGTGGTTCATGAAAAGAGCACGCACGCGATGACTAGCTGTGGTTCATGGGAAGAGAAGACATACAATGACACTGGTGGATCCATGTGTGGTTCATGGGAAGAACACACATGCAAAGACACTGGTGGATCCATGTTGTGGTTTGTGGGAAGAACACACATGCAATGACACTGGTGGATCCATGTGTGGTCTTTGGGAAGCACACACATGCAATGACACTGGTGATATGTGGTCTGTGAGAAGAACACACATCCAATGACTCTAGCTGTGGTTCATGAAAAGAGCAGACATGCAATGGCACTGGTGGATCCATGTGTGGTTCATGGGAAGAACACACATGCGATGACACTGGTGTATCCATGTGTGGTCTGTGGGAAGAGCAGACATGCAATGACTCCAGTGGATCCATATGTGGTTCATGGGAAGAACACACATGCAATGACACTAGGTGTGGTTCATGATATGGTATGTGAGAAGAACACACATGCAATGACACTGGTGGATCCATGTGTGGTCTGTGAGAAGAACACACATGCAAGGACACTGGTGGATCCATGTGTGGTATGTGAGAAGAACACACATGCAATGACACTGGGTGTGGTTCATGATATGGTTTGTGAGAAGAACACACATGCAATGACATTGGTGGATCCATGTGTGGTCTTTGGGAAGAACACACGTGCAATTACACTAGATCCATGTGTGGTCTTTGAGAAGAACACACATCCAATGACTCTAGTTGTGGTTCATGAAAAGAGCAGACATGCAATGACACTGGTGGATCCATGTGTGGTTCATGGGAAGAACACACATGCGATGACACTGGGTGGATCCTTGTGTTGTTTGTGAGAAGAACACACATGCAATGACACCGGTGGATCCATGTGTGGTTCATGGGAAAAACACACATGCAATGACTCTAGTGCTATGTGGTTTGTGAAAAGAATAGACATGCAATGAATCTAGTTGTGGTTAATGAGAAGAGCAGACATGCAAAGACACCGGTGGATCCATGTGTGGTTTGTGAGAAGAACACACATGCAATGACACTGGGTGTGGTTCATGATATGGTTTGTAAGAAGAACACACATCCAATGACTCTAGCTGTGGTTCATGAAAAGAGCATGCATGCTATGACTCTAGATGTGGTTCATGGGAAGAGCAGACATACAATGACACCGGTGATATGTGGTCTGTGAGAAGAACACACATGCAATGACTCGAGCCATGGTTCATGAAAAGAGCAGACATGCGATGACACTGGTGGATCCATGTGTGGTTTGTGAGAAGAACACACATGCAATGACACCGGTGGATCCATGTGTGGTCTGTGAGAAGAACACACATGCAATGACACCGGTGGATCCATGTGTGGTCTGTGGGAAGAACACACATGCAATGACACTGGTGATATGTGGTTCGTGAGAAGACCACACATCCAATGACTCTAGTGGATCGTTACGTGGTTTATGAGAAGAACACACATCCAATGAACTCTTGTGGATCTATCTTGGCATAATTTGATGTATGCCACGTTGTATTTCATTGTGCAAGACACTCACTTTACATTTTTATACTACTGAGTATCGCCCTTGGTTTTATGTGGTACTACTCAGTTTTGCCCCCCCTCTTTATCTTTCGTAGAAGCACAAATCTGTGGTCACCCTGTCTGCTACTCCCTGATTGGTTATCACAGTTGTCACGCAGATCGTGCGCACCAGCCGTTGATTCTGTGCGATCCAACGATGATCGTTGCACACGTCGTGCCCTTCCCAGTACAGCGCGAGATAGCACGGACGTCTCCCTCAGCGAGACTTCTACAACAAGGAACACGATGCCGTCCATGGAAAAAGTCGTCGAGCGGTCATGTCATGTTTAATCAAATCTGAAAAGTCTACTACTGCTACTACTACGCCACAACGCATGCGTCATCGAGTGCATGGTCGTCGATGGACAGCTGCAATTTATTGCCACTTGATTTTAATAAGACATATCCCATTTTTTACGCAGCGACTCTCAATCGCCAATTTGAGGGCCGTGTCAAACTTCGTACATAGAAATTGTGTGTGCGCCCTTTGCATGCGACTCAATACAGAACTGCCATGCATGGCCCGGGAAAAAACGTGACGTACCGTGCGTGTGTCATGGTGCACGGTGTAGTCGACTGCACGGCGCATTGCACGGTGGTGCAACGAAATGTGCCTTGCTTCTATCCACCTTAGCTATAGAGCCCCTCTCCGCACACCCACTCCCACTCTCGCTCACTGTCCCCACGCAACCCTCTCCACTATCCCACCAGCATCCGCAAACTCCTGAGAATACCCCGTCCGCGCTGGCGATGGCCGAGGAGGATAAGGTGGCCATCATCGCCTCCGTGGGCGCCGGCGAGGAGGCCCCCGTCTCCTCGCCAGTCCCCCTCGACGCATTGAAAGCAGCCGCTGTCCCTGTCCAGGCCCCAGTGGAGCCATCGATGGCAGCCGCTGTTCCCGTCCAAGCCCCCGTCCCAGCTACCGACGGAGACGCCGAAGAGGAGCCCCTCGCTGGCGAGGAGGCCCCCGCTGGTCACAAGCATATCACGCACTTCTTGGGCACCTATGATCCAGATAAGTACATCGCTCCGCTGAACCCCTACGACACCGGCATCGACGACCTATGGTCGGAGGTAACTTGGGTTTGCTCCCCTCCCCTGGTTCTTCTACTGTTTGTTAGAAATAATCGGCTAATCTATTTAAAATTTAGCTAGTATTGTCATGTTTAATATTCTGGAATTAATCATGGAAATTGTGCCTAATTATCTAACACCGTTCCCATCGTTGGATGCTAGATGTTGGTTTATTAGGATTCGCTTGTTCGCATTTCGATTGCTCGATCTTCTTACACCATCTACCCCCCCATTTTCCCTTTCTTCCAATAGGTTTCTGGAAGCGACGTCTGCAGCGATGACGAGTCCATTCACACCAAGGCTCGTCAGATGCTAAGGAGGCTGCGGGCCGGCAAGTACGACGGCTTCCTCAGGGACCCCTACAGGTGCCCCTTCCGCAAGGGGGCATCTACTGCTTGACGAGTCGCGCCGCCGGCGGTACCATCTTGAACACCTTACTGAAGCATGCAGAGGCCGCGGGCTCCGGCATCCACAAAAGCAGCAAGCCCGAGCCTGCAAACATCAACGCCTACATCGCTGAACACTGTGCTCTCTGCATTCACCTCCGAAACCTCCAGCGGGTGGCCATCAAAGAGGGTCGCGTGCCTCCAATCAGGCCCAAGCCCAGAGGGAGATGGCGGAAGCAAGAAGTGGCGGAAGCACCAGAGGGAGACGGCGGAGGCACGAGCGCTTGCAGGATGTGCCTGCAGCTGCGGCGGCTGCCCCTGCTACCCAGCAGCTCCTTTCTAGATATATCCTATTTCTGGCTGAATGCATCGAACCTCGTTAAGCAACCTACTTTCTATCGCTATATCCTATTTAGCCGCGCACAGCTATATCTACATTTTTTTTCTTTTCTGAATGAATGTATTCTTCCTGGTGTGGTTTGCTGCTCTAGATTTGCTACCTGTTCGGAGGCAAAAAGAGGTCCAAAAGGGAACGAAATATCGAAGTGAGAATCTTCTCTAGATTTGCTACCAATTTGGGCAAAATGAAACATATATGTTTACCGAGAGAGGAAAAGGGCACTGTTTCAAACTGCCAGTTAAGAAACTACCATCTTGACAAGCTACAAGACACATACATAAACATAACACAACGAGGGTTAAATTTATTTTACTAGTATCACTTGATGCACTAGACATCTTGGCAAGCTAACTGAGTTCCACAAAACAGAAACATAACACTGACAAGTAAAATTTAATTCACTCCTCATCAGACCACTTGACGCGCTTTCCATCATTACAGGTACTCCACATCCGACGAACTGCTTTGTCCCAAATGGCATATGACTTGGCTTTACTATCTTCAGCGTCCTGCGGAACAATTAGCGGTGCATCACAGGCCTGATTGTTGCCGCTAGAAGATGTCGCCTCTTTGTTTGCCGCTTCAGCTACAGCCTCTCTGTCAGCTTCTTCTTCAGTTGCAAGCTCTCTTTTAGCTGCTTCTGCAGCCTCTCTGTCAGCTGCTTCAGATGCAGCCAATTTCTTTGCATATTCAACTTCCAACTCAGCTATTCGGCATTTTCTACAAAGGGTTCCCCTAAGCTCGTCTTCCCTCTTGCACAGCTGGTAGGTCACGTAAGCATCTATGGCTGCATACTTTAGGTTTATATCAGACAACGGCCACTCGTTCCAGAAATCGTGCCTATCCATAGAGAAATCTTCCTTCATTGTGACGTACGACTCATCGAGGATTCTAGTTGCGAGTGATGCCATTCCATCCTTCTTCCTGCCCCCTAGGATCTTGACAAGATGCTGAATATCGATCCAGTTGTGCGCAGGAATTATAATTTCCTCTTGATACAATTTCGAAAAATTAGTTGTTGTGTCGATAGTGCAGAAAACAATTCCCTTTTTTCAAGGAACTAGCACAGCACCGGCCATATCCTGTCAGTCCTGAAAGTATGCAGTTTGTCATCACCAAATTTTGTAACTACAAATATTTTGTCAATGCAAGATCATCATCTCAATATAATTTTGAAAATTTAGTAAATGCAAGATCAAGACTCTCAACATTGTATTGTCATAATTTATTCGGTTTTGCTATTTCTCAGTTGACTGAACGAGTTGCACATTTCTTTTAACTACGGTTGCACTTTTCTTAGGTGATTGAGACTAAAGAAAACCTTAGTCGATTGAGACATAGGCAAACCCTAATTTATTTGGTCCTAAATAAAATCCAGTAGTTGCAAGATGAGAAAGTGGATAAAGAACAAGAGGAGAAAACCCTAAAAGCGGTTAGCTACAGAGAGCAGATCTACAAACCGGGAGAGGTGGTAGATGAGGACGTGTTTTCGCAAGGCCAGTTGAACGACGACGACTTCACTCCCTTCATATGGGTGCTCCGGGGTGTACTCGAGGTCCAGTCCCACAAACTTGTCCTCGTCTATCCCAAGCCAACCCTCGTACATCCTCAGGACACGCACCACTGTCTCCTCCTCGTTGGTGTAGACAACGTCTATCTTGTTGTTGTCATGGGTAGTGAAGCTTGTCTCTAGCACTTGGTAAAAAGGGGGTCTTTGGTCCAGCGCCCAAATTCCATCGGTCCCGGTTCGTTTCCATAATCGGGACCATGCCACGAACTGGGACCAAAAACCCCGCGACGGTCAGCAGTCCAGGACAATTAATGTAAATTAATTCGGGGCAGAAATTAATTCCAGGTAGAAATTGAATTGATCAGTATTTTTGAAAAAATCTTTCACAAATTAGTCGAGACAAAGATCTAAATTGAGACATTTTATTATTCGACCACAAATTTTTCCATACAAAGATGCGACTTTACAAATTTTCCTAGTAGACAATACTTCGGTTGCCGCTATCCTCCGAGCCGCCATCTTCCTCGTCGTCGTCGGACGAAATCTCCATGATTTCGGTGTTGTTCGGGAGACGGAGCTCCTCTGCGCGGCTAGCGGCATCGATGGCGGTGTAGATGGTCCGTCCAGGGATGGACCAGAACATCTCCCGCCCTTCTTGGTTGCGGCGATCCGGGTGCACCAGGCGCCCGTCCACGATAAGGCTGCCAAGCTTGGCCTTCTGCTCCTTCTTGAACAGCCGGGCCCAGTACTCGTTGGCCGCCGCGTACCGGGGAAATGCCCTCATGCACGCGGGCAGCTGGCGGCGACGCTCCGCGATAACTCACTCCAACTTGTATCCGTGGGGGTTGAGGAGCGGAGCCACCAGCACACCCGCCTCGCTGATGCGAAATCCGGCGTGCAAGGTCGCGCGTGGTGGTGCGAGGATGCCGTAGTACGCAAACATCACCGCCTCGTAGTGGTTGAGCGTGGGCACCTCCATGGCGGTGCGGTGGAGATTGGAGAGGGAGGGGAGGCGAGACGACGGCGCGGTGGAGAGGCGATGGCTAAAGGGGCGGGGTGGAGATGGACTGCAGAGAGGCCGAGGCGATGGCGAAAGCGAGAGCTGTGGCCTCACATTTATAGTGTGTAGACCTTCCATGGCGGCAAGGAGAAGACGGGAAGAAGATAGTAGATGACAGGAAGAAGAAGAGTGGTTTCTGCAAGGCAGGGGAACGGTGGAACAATCAATGCGCTTTTAAACTAGGGGTTAACGATTGGGAAGGAAGTCCAAGGAGAGACACATAGCAGTGGCCCTTCCAGCTTCTGAGTAAACAAAAAATAATTATAACGCCAATACATGGGCCCTGTTTTGTCACGTCAATACACTAGGTAGGGGCGGGTTGTCCTATCCACTGTGTCAACGCTGCAAGCCTACGTGACAGCCACCCCGCCTAAGCGACGGGAGCGACATAACGGCGAGAACTGACAGGGGTGGCCAACTTGACGCCCGTTGGCCTGATTTTTTGTATTGAAACGTAAAGTTGAATTCGTGCCAAAAAAGACCCTCTGAGTATTTGGCACACCAACTGTAGTCATCCTAGCTGATTTCAGGGAACTTCGGTACCCGCGTTGCCTGTACACCTCAACTTTCGGGACGCAAAATGATATTCTCCTAGAATCATGTAGGCCGCGTTCCGAACTGATAGTGATTGTCCACCATAGGTCATAGGATCTATTATCATTTATCAGCAAACTATATCTTATATGTCGAACTCTTTTTAGGAACAAAATGTATACATGCCGTTCTTTATGTAACTTAGTATCTAAATTCTATAGACATGACTAGAGATTTTGGACAGTGTTGTCAGCCGTAGTGTGTAAGATCCGATTATGCCTCGAGCTTGAGTTCAACGTAGGGGAGAAAGCGAAGAATTTGTATCATTTGTGTGTAAAAGTGTCTCTCTTATCTTGTTAAGTTTTAAGAGAATCAAGCTTGGTGTCTTGTGCTCTAGATGTGGAGCCAAGCTCACCCGGGTTCGAATCCCCTCCATAGCGGTAACGCGCTGGAAGAGATGTACTAAATGGGTTACACTTCTACTCCGGTGCTCCACCCCTGGCTGTGATTCAAAAAAGAACGGAGGAGGGACGGTGGAGATTGTCGAATACCGGTTCATTACCGATGGCAAGATCGTAAATAGTAGACTTCAGAGAGATACGTAGAGCCCGTTCAAGCCCGTACAGGCCCGTGGTAGTTTGTACATTTTTTGTATGTGTATTTTGTACAGTGGACATCATGTGCGTCGGTGACGTCAGCGGAAACGAATCGACGCGACGTATAAGAGCCCTCTTGGCCGCTCCGCCTCGCTAGATCCCACCATTCCCCCTCCCTGTTGCCTCACCTGATACGAAAAGGACTAAGGAGTGAGAAACCCTACCTCACGTTGTCGTCTCCTCCGCTTCCGGCCTGAGTGTCGTCCTCCTCCGTGCGATTTCGACTCCGGCGATGGCGGGAGTGGGCTCCAGAGCCGATGCGGGCGGTTCTGCTAGGGTGGGGATAGGAGCCGTGACCCGCTCAGATGCGGTCGAGGTGGTCAAGGGCCATGGCGGTGGCGGTGGTGGTACGTCCGCTTTGGCCTTTTTGGCCGATGCGGCTCTAGGAGAGGAGGGGATGGTGGATGCGGAGGTCGGCGAGGCAGAGCAGCTGGATCTGAACGTGGAGATCGACATCGTGGACGATCTGGCACCGGTGCTACCTCAGGAGGTTGCTCCGATGCAGGTAATAGTATTATTTGCTAATTTCCATTTTTCCCCTTTAGATTATTTGGATGGAAGCTCGGTTCTATAGATTTAGCTATATCAGTATTAGGGATTGATATAATTTAGGGATTATTTGTGGATGGAAGCTTGGTTCTATAGATTCCTAGTGTAGATTGTGTTTAGGAATTGATATATTTGAACGTAAGTTATTCATTGCAGCATGCGTCTAGCACTAGGAAATAGTTCGGTGCATCGGATTATTCGGGATATTTAACTATGAAATTACACAATGTTGCCTGCATATTTTTGTTGTAGTTTTTTCTGAACTTGTATGATCATATGTTAGCTAGAGTAGTTTTGTTAAATGAATAGAGTGATATACCTGCATAAGTATTCTTTCATCTTCATAGTACTACAATTGCATGTATAGAGTGATGTTCCTAAGATATGATATTCAGTGTAGTTTAATTAGTGGCGATATTGAAATATCAGCTTATCATTTTCCTTGATTTTGCACGGTAATCAATGGTAAATGGCTGAATGCCATAAACTGTATTAGCATACTAGAGTAGACCTTTGCGGCTGTTTTTTGACACTTGAACTGGAGAGTTGTCCTAAAAGTTGAGTCTGGTCGTCATCATGATCTGTTAATCAACACGCTGGTGGTTTGTGTTGTTTGTACCTCTACTCTATGATAATGTATACACAAAACTTAGCCTTTTAGCATACCTTGTTTCTGTGGCTGCAAAAAAACTTAGCCTTTTAGCATACCTTTTTTAAATACTTGTAGACTGTTGTCAACTATTATCACAGCTTTATGAAAAGCCTCTTAAATTTTGCAAGTTTTAAATATTGGTTCCTGACTATCTAATGCAACAACATGTATGGACATCATATTTAGTTGATGCATGACATGTCATATCTTGTAATGGTCTGTATAGTTTTAAAATGTTCTAATCCTTGAACATGTTGTTCCAGTAGTTAAAAGTTTTTTTATTAAATTATGTTGCCTGTTTTGGAATATTTCTTGTATGGATCATGTGTAGTGATTTTTCCATGGTCAGATATTGAATGATGTTGGTCCTTGTGACACCTTTCATTTATGGAACATCTAGTAGTGATGTTGCCATAGTGAGATGGTGTAATTGTAGCAGTTATGTTGGCAAGTTGTAGTATAGAAAAATTTGATTATATGTTTGATATAACAAAAGTTGCATAATTATTGTGCAATTATGTACATGTAACATAATTGCATAATCCTCGTAATTTAATGACATGTAGCATAAAGTAGCTTTTATTGTTTAGTTAATCACTGTTAGTTTAGTGATCTGATTCGTGAACCATAATTTGTTATGCTATCAATTTTTCCTATTATTGTTCATTGAGTTATATTGAATGCTTTCAGTAATTAATCTTGTAAAATTTTCTGGCAGGCACCAAACCCTGGTGCTGGCTATGATGTACTCTCCCCGGTGCCCGACAAGGAGGTTTGTTCTTCCATCTGTTCAAGTGCACTTAAATATGCACAAATATAGTACTTTTTGTACCTAATTAAAAGTACTAACTCTTTATTTCTTTTTTTGATTGTGTAGTACTTTTCTAGTTCTGGTTCAGATAATGATGTTGAGCAATGGGTCTACAAGTCCTTTGTGAAGAAATAAGAGAAGAAACTCAGGCTTCAGGGGGTTTCTGCGTACCTGCCATACACAATTGAGTTCTACAGGTGCCCATTCCACCACTTCAAGCCACATGGGGGCCTGAGGGTGGGTCTTGTCCAGCATGTCCGTGAGGTTGCCACTCGAGGACGTCTGGGTGAGGACTACTTTGTAAGTGACTTGCGTGATGAGGTAGGCATGAAGCTCTCCTGAGGGTGTGGGAGCCAGATGAGTTTGAGTACGTCGCGTCGGAGGATGAAGAACAGGAGCACTGAATGGCAAGATAATCAGTTGTCAGTTAGTGCCATTAGGCAGCTGACATTTTGTATAGTACATCATCAGTATAGTGATGATGTTTATGTCTGGTTATTATGTTGAACTGAGTAACTAGGTAGAAATGGTGGAGAACTTCTTATTTTGCATATGTGATGAGTACTATTAACCTTCTGCTGGTGATGTTCCCCTAAGACTACTAAGTTATCATTCTGCTAGCTATGTGCATATGGTAATATGTATGTCAGTATATCTATCATTTGCTTGTTTATTATTTCCCTATCTGTGATGTGGCATGTTAGCAATTCTATCACTAATTAATATGTTTTTCATTGTGTCATTTCTTAATTGGATGGTTTTGAGTTGTACACCACATTGCAGTATTGTTGGTACTTTTGAAAATCCATTGTGTAGTGTGAAAAGATAAACGGTTTCATTATTTGTAAGTGCATAGATTTTGCCATGTTTTTTTAAATGAGCATATATTAATATCACAAGCCTCTACAACAACGCATACCCTAATGGCAATACGGATGCACACAGCCGAAAAAAATAAGACGAATTACAAAAAGAAAAGTCCCGCTGTAGGAATCCGATCCTTAGCAGCAGCGACACTACCACCACCAAAACAACACCAGAAGTCCAACCCCTCCAAAAGCGATGACTCCAAGAAGGAAACAGTGCACAAGCGCTGCCATCGCCCAATCAAAGATCTTAGGTTTTCACCCTGGAGAAAGTCCTCGCTCGCAAAGCAATGCCTTCTGCAAGGCCATTGCCAGGCAGAACCAATGAAGGCCAGACCTTGGGTTTTTCACCCTGCAAAATAAGACTGTGAACTTCTCTTCTGATGTCGCCCCCTCTAACAGATACTTTTGTGAGTCACAGATATCCAAGCCAGATCCTCATCGCCATAAAGACTCAATCCACCATAGCATGCCCACATGTCTCTGCCTTCATGACGTTCTTCGCATCTGACTTTACCGTGTGTATCGTCAAAGACATGTCGCATGATGGTAACAGGTAGCAGAGCTTCACCATGCTCCCACTGAAACCAAACAGCCAGCAAAAAATACAGGTGCGCGGGACCAAATTCCTTCCGATCCAGCAAGCTCCAGGCATATGCGCCCATGGGAGTTCACCGGCGGAGCCTACCGGAACTAGACACTCCGGTCAGATCAATGGAGACTCTCATCAAGTAGATCTTCGTCTTCGTGCGAGAGAGATCCGAGGACCACCCCCTCAATTCAAGCCGAGCCGGCAGCCCCCTCGCCACCCGCCGGCTGCCGAGGAGGAGGCTCAACAACCAAAAGCCGAACAACGAGCGACTGGCCATCGGACATAGAGCAGATCTAGGTAGCTGCACGACCCAGACTAGCAAGGTCTGAGCGCCACCCAGAGATCCCGATGCTAGCTCCGCCATGTCGTGGCCAACCTGGAACGGATCCAGATCCATGCCCTGTGCAGACGTCACCGGCTCGATGCCACGCCTGGCCACCAACGCCCGCCATAGCTCCGCCGCCTCGCTCCCTCCTCGGCCACGAGTGCACGCTCAAGGCGTCGCCCCCGCGCCCCCAAACCAGCCGCCCTCCGCGTGTAGGGAAGGCTGCCGGAGAAGCGCCTCCCTCCTGCCCATCTTAGACGGCCGGGCGCCGCCATCACCGCCGAGATCTGCGGTGGCGACGGCCGGGACAGTCCTCCTTTGAGACGGTGGCGGCTAGGGTTTGGGGGCCACCGGGGCCGTCCGCATGGATGACCCGGGAGGAGAGTCCGTCACGATTTATTTATGACTACACCTAAAATGGAGGGAGGATTTCACTTCCCCAGCCTCTCTAATAGGAGGGAGGATTTCACTTCCCCGGCCTCTACACCAACTAGGGATGCACACAGCCATTAAGCATGAGTACCAGGATTTTAAATTTAGTTAAGCACCAAGCCTGGTCCTCAAAATAAATTGCATGAGTGCCAGGAGAGCCTGGTCCTCAAGTATAGGAACCTTAATTCGCTTCCGTGAGGATTTGAACTCAGGTGTTGGGTTTGTACATCCACTCCCCCAACCAGTTGAGCTAGGCTCACTCCTGATTTTTCCAAGTTGTATTATCATCTGAAATATTAAAGTAAATAGAAGTGTAGGAGATAATGCTCCATATGTATTATTGAAAGAACATTTCATGTTTTCCTATGTTTTGCGTGTTAGATAACAATACTATGGATATTATTTATGTGCGCTAAGTGTGCAGGAAGCTTTGAGGGGGGCCGGATAATCCGCCCCACCAAGGGCCGGATAATCCGGCCTACCTCATTGCTCAAAGGGAGCCAAGGTGCGTCGCTCGGTATCCGGTCGGATTTTCTCCCGGAAAATCCGAACTGGGGCAGTTTTTCCTCCCCAGGCCAGATAATCCGGATGTCGCATTGGCCGGATAATCCGGCCCCCAGTTTTCGAGCAAAGGGAGCCAAGGCGCATCGCTCGGTATCCGGTCGGATTTTCTCCCGGAAAATCCGAACTGGGGCGGTTTTTCCTCCCTAGGCCGGATAATCCGGCCTTCGCATAGGACCAGATAATCCAGCCCCCAGAAGTTGATCAAGGGCAAGGTCGGCGTGACGCTCTGATAGGGGGCGGATTATCTGCCGGATATTCCGAGTCTGGGGCGGTGTTTTCCCAGAACCGAATAATCCGGCCCTCACTTGGGCCGGATAATCCGGCCCCCAAAGTGTCCAACGGCTGGTTTCTGAAGGGGGTATAAATACCCCTTCTTCCCCAACATTCAGAACTCTTGATTCATTTGAAATTGTCCAGACATTGTGCAAGAGCTCTCATTCTCGATCTCCCATTTCAACCACCCGAAGGTCTTGATCTTTGGGGGAATTGAAGGAGGAGAAGTTCATCATCGTCATCACGAATCAAGCGCTTCAACTCCTCTCCATACACTTGGAGAAATCCCTGATCTAGTATTCTTGTCAATACCTAGATCTTGTTTATTGTATTTGATAACTTTGTTCTTGTGACAGCTTCTTGTCTTTTCGGGAGCGTCCAAGTTGTTGTGGAGTTGTTGCCTCGCTGGTGTGTAAAGGCGTCGGTGCCCGCCTCGAAGGGTACCTATAGTGGAAAGGTGGATCAGGCCTTTGGTGGCGAGATCCATCGGAGAACAGGGTGAGGCCTATTGTGGCGTGGTGGTCTTAGTACCGCCCACCCCTCCAACGCAGACGTACTTCCCTTAACAAGGAAGGAACTGCGGTCAAACAAATCCTGTGTCTCCGCATGCTTCACTTTGGTTTACCCATTCCTCTTCCACTCGCTCTTTACTCGCTAGTAGATAGGTTTGCATATAGGGAAATTCCACCGAATAGTTTATCTAGAGAATTTACCCTTTGTGCTAAGCCTAAAACTGAAAAAGTATTAAAAATTGGTGTAGCACCTATTCACCCCCCCTCTAGGTGCCGATACGATCCATTTCAATTGGTATCAGAGCCCCGCCTCTTAATTCGGGCTTAACAGCCTAAGAGTAGTATGGGTACCAAGGATGATGGGGATGAGGCTGTGGATAAGGTCACAATGGATGATCTCAAGTCGTTGGAAACAACCTTGTCGAAATCCTTTGAGGCCAAGATGGAGGAGATGAATCAAATGATTGCTCGCCTCACATCATCCATAGCCCCATCTCCATCCTCCTCGGAGGCTGCCACACCATCATCTAAGGAAAAGGGTAACACTTGATCCAAGGATGATGATGTGGAAGGTGAAAAACTTAATGGCTCCACCTCCAAGAAGGGAAGTGGTAAGTAGTAATATAGTGAGGTTCGCCACGTATATTCCCCCGACCCACCTATCCCTCATCCTCATATAAACAATAGGGGTGATCCACCCAAGCTCACTTCATCCTCTTTCAATCAATGGCAATTCCTAATGAAATCTCATGTTTGCAGCTCCTCTATTGAATTGTGGAGGATTATTGAAGAGGGTCTTCATATTGGAGATCAAACCAACCTAACGAGAAGAGAAGTTGTGGACAGCCAGTTGAATGCCACCGCTCTCCACATGATACAGCTGGGTGTGGGTCCCAAGGACATGCCACACATTGAACATCTCAACACAACTAAAGAAGCTTGGGATGCTCTTAAGGATCTCTTCGTTGGAAATGAAAGCATGAGAAGGAACAGGTATGATGCCCTTAGTAATGAAGCTGAGGGATCTACATGTTGGATGGTGAAAACCATGAGCACATGTATAGAAGACTCAAGGGCATCGCAACAACATTTCGAAAGCATGGGGCCACTCACATTGATGATGCATGGATAAAAAGGAAATATGTGAGTGCCTTAATGCCTTTCGAGCCAACGGACTTGAAGAGCCTGCAAGGTAGACATAACTATCATCAAATGACATCCAATCAAGTCATGCAAGAAATGGCGTCATTCAAAGTGGCAGCAAAGAATGCTGAAGATGCCCGTGCTCGGGCCATTGAATGCAAAAGGGTGTCAATGTGGATCTCAAAGCCAATGTTGTTGAGCAAGAGGAAGATGAAAGAGCTTTTGAGGGGACCTCCATGGACTGCCCCGATGAAGTCGAACGTGCTCATGGTGAGTACATGGCATTTTATGCAAGGAACCTTTGGAAGGACCCTGCCAAAGCCAAGTCGGAACTTGAGCGCAAGAACGGGTCAAATGGAAGAAGAGAAAGTGGCCCAAGATTGAGAACTTGTTACAACTGTGCAGATAGAATGCACTTTGTAGCCGAGTATCCATATCAAAATAGAGAAGACAATGGTGGCAGGCTCATTCTAAAAGAGAAATCTAAAGCACCTAAGACGAAGCCATTTATGAAGAAGAATGGCCCCTTCAAGAAGCAACCCAAGATCGTCTTAGTTGCATAAGAAGAATACTCCTCTGCAAATGAAGATGAAGAGGATGATGATAGTTCATGTGAGGTGGCTGCTATAGCCACCACATTGACTCCTTCATCTCTCTTCGACTCGCCAAATGAGAACGTCATCAACAACAACGCCACTTGCCTAATGGCAAGAGGGTCCGAGGTATCAACTTCTAGCTCTTCATTTCCTAAGACTAACATAATTTTGGATATGGATGATCATGATAGTCTTAAAATGAAAGAATAAGTTATTGCTTTGGATACCTTTTTCACTAATCTACAAGGTGAGCACAAACTCCATTTTGATGCTCTTATGAGTCAACTTGCTCAAGCCGAAGATCTTCTTGAAGAAAAGGGCAGAATTGAAAGAGAAGATGCCTTGGAGATAGCCTCTTTGAAGAATGCCTTGGAAGAGGAAGAGGAAGCTCGAGTATCTTTAGAAGAGAGACTCGAATCAATTGAGGAGTCACAATAAGAAGCTGTAGCTCAGCTCATCAAAGAACGTGACCATGCTCTTGCCAAGGTAAAGAAACTAAAGAAAGAAAAGATTGACTTTGGGGCTATTCATGCTAGCCTTTTGGAGAAGTTTGATAATCTTGAAAGTGATCACAAGGCATTGAAGTGTGATCATTCTACTTTAAATGAGTCTCATGACCAGCTCCAAACTCAATTGAAACGGTATGATGTGCCAAGTACCTCCACTTCATCCTCTGGGAAAGAAGACCTTGCGAGAAGTTCACAACATAAAGGTAAAGGAGTTATTGATGAGATACTGAGCAGGCAAAGGACAAACAACAGTAAAGAAGGTATTGGTTACATACCCAAGACAAAGAGAAAGAAAAACAACAACAAGAAGAAGAAGAGCAAGACTGATCAACCAAAGACTAGCAACATTACCAATGACAAGACTAATTATGATGGTTTTGCAGGGATCAACAATCCTAACTTTGAACTATATTGTGATTATTATGGTGATGTTTATGCTAGTTATGTAGGGCATGATGAATATTACATTCCTTGGTCTATTTGGGTTCCCAAGACCCTTGTCACTAACATGAGAGGACCCATTGAAAAATGGGTACCTAAAACCAAGAAGTAATTTTCTTGCAGGGCTATGCTTCCGGTGGTTCCAAATGGGTACTCGACAGCGGTTGCACGAGTCATATGACCGGAAGCAAGGAGATCATCACGGAGATGCGGTAAAACCATGATCACATAACCGTCTCCTATGGTGACAAGTCAAAATCTAAGGTATTGGGTCTCGGCAAAGTTGTGGTGGCTCACGATATCTCTCTCGTGGACGTCATGCTTGTTGAGACCCTCGGGTACAACTTACTTTCAGTTCACACCCTTGGTAAGATGGGCTTTGCAGTTTATATTGATGCTGATTTGGTGGTACTCTTGTGGAGCAAGTCTCTAAAAGTCGCTTTCGTGGGATATGTTGAAAATGACCTGTACGTGGTGGACTTTTCGGGGAAAACCACTAAAGGCCCGATGTGTCTCTTTGGAAAGGCTGACGCGGGTTGGTTATGGCATCGCCGACTAGCCCACGTCAATATGAGAACTTTCCAAAGCCTCCACAAGGGTGGCCACATTCTTGGACTAAAAGAAAATGTCTCATTTGCCAAAGATCATGTTTGCAGGGCGTGTGTTGAAGGGAAAATGCATGACTCACCTCATCGAAGGAAAACTATTATCTCTTCAAAAAGGATTTTGGATCTCCTTCATGTGGACCTCTTCGGACCTCCATCTCATGCAAGCCTCGGTGGGAAGAAGTATTGTCTAGTGATTGTTGATGATTACTCAAGATACACTTGGGTTTATTTCTTCAAGTTGAAGAGAGAAACTCAACAAACTGTCATTGACTTCGCCAACGAGGTTCAACATAAACACAACGTTCCCATTCTGGCTATAAGGAGTGATAACGGCTCTGAGTTCAAGAACTACACCTTAAATGAGTTCCTAAGTGAAGAGGGGATAAGACATCAATATTCCGCTGCATACACCCCTCAACAGAATGGTGTAGCCGAGAGGAAGAATCGAACTCTAATGAATATGGCAAGATCAATGTTAGCCGAATTTAAATCTCCATATAACTTCTGGGCTAAAGCAATCTCTACTGCTTGTCATTCATCCAACCGATTATACCTCCGCAAGATCTTAGACAAGACCCCGTATGAAATACTTACCGATAACAAGCCAAACATCTCATACTTTCGGGTATTCGGGTGTAAGTGTTTCTTTCTTATCAAGGGAGTTCATTTATCTAAGTTTGAATCTAAGGCTCTAGAAGGTATTTTTGTTGGTTATGGTGCCGAATCCCACACTTATAGAGTCTACAATAAGCTCTCCGGAACTGTTGTAGAGTCTTGTAGTGTGGTGTTCGAGGAAAATGATGGTTCCCGTGCAGAGCAAGTTGGTGTTTGTGATGCAGAAGTTGTAATACCCCAAGATGCCATAAGAAGAATAGGCGTGGGATTTTTCCGCCCCATTGAGGAACCCCTTGTGGTGGATCAGGAAGGACAATGCTCTTCCCATGAAGAGCTCTCATCTACACATGCCCAACAAGTTCCCACTGCGGGAGCAAATTCTGCACCATCTCCATCAACTACTGAAGGTCAAGCTGTTCCAGAAAACACCAGGCTGGATTATCCGGTGGACACCGGATTATCCGGCCACCCCGCTCTAGCTGACCATATTGCTCCTGGTGGTGAAGATATCAACGCAAGCTCCAGGCCGGATTTTCCAGCAAGCCCCGGATTATCCGACCCCTCGCTAGTTCAAGCAAACCCCAGGTTTCCTAATGAAGCTTCTACAAATACTCCCAGACCGGATTATCCGGCCTCTCCATCGGCCGGATTATCCGGCCCTGACTCTCCAGTTCAGCAGCCTCCTGTTACGGCTGCTGATTCACCTCAAGGGCACGCGTCACCACCACCCGCTGCTGATATTCCAGTTCCTGATCAAGGTCGAGTACATGCTTCCAATGAAGATTCAAGCAATGAATCTACTCCTCCAAGAGACAACAAACTTATTGAACTTCGTCGCAAGGCTCGAGCTGATCAAAACCTTGAGTTGAGAGGTCACACTCTCGACAAAGTTGGTGGTGATCTTCGATCAAGGGTTTCTACAAGAAGAGAATTAGCCAGTTTTGGTGAACATCAAGCTCATATCTCTATGGTGGAACCTAAGAAGGTCTTTGAAGCTCTTGAAGACCCAGACTGGGTTGTTGCTATGCATGAAGAATTGAACAATTTCGAGTGCAACAAAGTCTGGAAACTCTTGGAGAAACCCAAAGAGTGCCACAATGTTATCGGCACCAAGTGGATATTCAAAAACAAGCAAGACAAGAATGGCATTGTTGTGAGGAACAAGGCAAGACTTGTGGCACAAAGTTACTCCCAAGTTGAGGGCATTGACTTCGGCGAGACCTATGCTCCAGTGGCTCGCCTTGAGTCCGTCTGTATCCTTCTTGCTTATGCTGCCCATAACAATTTTAAGTTGCAGCAAATGGACGTCAAGAGTGCCTTCCTTAACGGTCCTCTACATGAGTTGGTATACGTAAGCAACCCCGGGGGTTTGAGGATCCTAACTTTCCAAACCATGTCTACAAACTCGATAAGGCACTCTATGGCCTTAAACAAGCCCCACGTGCGTGGTATGAGCACCTTAAAGAGCTTTTGTTAGATCATGGCTTCGAAGTTGGGCAAATCGACCCCACTCTTTTTACTAAGAAGGTTAAGGGGGAGCTCTTCGTATGCCAACTATATGTAGAGGATACCATCTTTGGTTCTACTAATAAAGATTTTAATGATGAATTTTCAAAGCTTATGACTAATAGGTTTGAGATGTCTATGATGGGGGAGTTACGGTTCTTTCTTGGATTTGAGATCAAGCAACTTAGAGAAGGAACTTTTATTAACCAAGCAAAGTACATCCAAGACATGCTCAAGAGATTCAAGATGACGGATCTAAATGGTGTCGCCACTCTGATGCAAACAAAATGTCATCTTGAACTTAACCCACATGGTAAAGATGTGGACCAAAAGGTATATCGGTCCATGATCGGCTCTCTTCTTTACCTCTGCGCATCTAGACCCAATATATAGTTGAGTGTGGGGGTGTGTGCAAGGTATCAAACAGCTCCTAAAGAAAGCCACTTAGTGGCGGTCAAGAGGATCTTTCGATATTTGGTTCATTCCCCCAACTTTGGTCTCTGGTATCCCAAGGGCTCCAATTTCTCTTTATGTGGTTATACTGACTCAGATTGGGCTGGTGATAAGGGTGATCGGAAATCCACTTCTGGAGCTTGTCAATTCTTGGGAAGATCTCTTGTATGTTGGTCATCTAAAAAGCAGAATTGTATATCTCTCTCCACCGCCGAAGCTGGATATGTTGTTGCTGCCAGCGCTTGCACTCAACTATTATGGATGAGGCAAACTTTAAAGGAATACGGTGTCAATTGTGACAAAGTGCCTATTTTATGTGATAATGAAAGTGCAATCAAAATTGCGTACAATCCTGTTCAGCACACAAGGACGAAGCATATTGACATTCGGAATCATTTTATTCGAGACCATGTTGCTCACGGCAATATTGATCTTTCCTTTGTGAGCACGAAGAACCAACTTGTGGATATTTTTTCAAAACCACTTGATGAAGCAAGATTCTGCTATTTGAGGAATGAGCTAAATATCATTGATCACAAGAGTCTGTCTTGATTACCCATGCACTCACTCGTACATCTCAATCCTTCTTTGGTCTAGGTGTGGGCATGGATATAGGGGGAGTGTGGTCCTAATTCATTGGGCTAACCCTCCCCCCATAATGCCAAAAGCAAGATAAATCATTTCTCTTAATATCATTTTGTGATATGTGAGCTTATTGATGAGTATTGGTCATGAACCCAAGATATATCTTCACGGTGTCACACCGTACACTCCAACAAGGTGGCTTCGGCCACCGCCCTCTCCCTTGAGGAGAATTGGATCTTTTTGGATGTTCTTTGCTATCTCATGTTCTTATGGGAATCACACTCAATCTTGGCTTTTATTTGATTTGGATCTTGCAATTTTGAGTGTCTAGTACCATCTCAGTTTGGCTCTCTTATTCCTAAGCCTTTACCTACCCCTAAGCCATGTATTCTAGCACACAAGTCCCTTGTACACCTTGTGGGGATGTTGTTTGGGGACGCGCGGGCCTGGTTCTGTGTTCAACAGCATCCCAGATTTGAGGCCGGATAATCCGGCCCAAGTGTAGGCCGGATAATCTGGCCCTGGCGGATTTCATCTTAAAGGGCAGGGATCGGGGGGAAGGACTCATAACAATCAGCACTTCTCCCCCAACCCTCTCCTCCTCCCCAGCCGCCGCCTGCCATCCCCCACCCTCCCCGGAGCCTCTCCAGCCACCGGATTTTCCGGGCCTCCCCGGATCTTCTTCTCCGCGCCTCCAGGTACCTTCTCCACCGCATGAGTGAGGGTAACTCCCTCTCTCCCCATCTTTGGCTAGATGTGTAACTTGTTGGGTGGAACGTTGTCTAGAAGGATGTGTTTTCGCATAGAAATCATAGTCTTACAATTTCTAGGCCCGATCTACTTTTTGCATGCAATCTAGGTGAAATCGAAAATTTCTGCCAGGGCCGGATTATCCGCCCCTGGCCAGGCCGGATAATCCGGCCTGACAGATTCGATTCTGGTTTAGTTTCACTATGGAGTGTGCATTGAGTAGTTTTGTCCTATGAACTTTTTGACTATTTTTTCCATGCTCTCTCCTAGACTTGTGTGTATGCTGATCCCCTTGCTATCGCCCTTATTCTCCTCACAGGTTGTTCCAGTGTTCCCAAGACCTACACGCGCCGCCCTCGCGCCAAGTACTTCCGGGACGATGGACAAGGTAACTTAGTAGACGAAGTTGAGTTGAGGAGAAGAAAGAACGAAGAGAAGCGCAGGGCTGAACAAGCAAAGAGGACTAGGAAGGGGGTGTCCAAGAGGAAGGGCAAGGAGCCCAAGATCAACTACAGGACTTGATGCGGTCTCCTATACCGCCATCCATCACCGTGACTTGTTTGCTGAGCTGCCTCGTGATGATGAGCTGGGGGATACTCGTTTTTGGTGTGCAGAACAGACGGGCATCTATGAAGATGTGTATGCTAGGCTGAACATTAGGCCTATGCACCCACTGGTACTTGCTGATGCTTTGGAGAAGGCTCATCTTGTGGATGTGATGTATGTGGCTGAGAGGATGGGGCTGCACCATCTCATGTCTCTCCAGTGCTCCTTTGACTCTGAGGTGGTGAAGCAGTTCTTCTCCACTTTGGTTATTTGTGGGGATGAGCGTCGCACTATGAAGTGTATGACTCATGACAGGCCTATGAATGCTGATTATCACATGTTTGCTGAGATTCTTGGATACTGTTTCCGCAGCAGGGATAGAGCTAGTGGCCACCGCATCATCACCCAGCTAAAGCCCAACAAAGATGCAGCTCTCTCCTTGCACTGTGGTCAATGGCATTGTGGGCATTGTGGCTGGCCTTTCTCCCATCTATGCTGCCTTAGTGGGTCTCTTTCGTGACTCCATTACTCCGAGTGGGGGCAACAATGACAGCATCCGTGGTCACCTTGTTCAGCTACTTCAATTTTCTCATGAGGTTGCCTCTTGCGAGGACGAGTCAGTGCAGTACAGGATGGATGTCACTGACTTCATTTACTATGAGCTGTGTGATGCTATGTTCAATCGTCTGTCCATTCCCTATGCACCCTACATTATGATGCTCATCCGACACCTGCTTCCTGCGGAGGAGTTCCACATTGACTCGGTGCACAAGGACAAGAAGATCTACAACAAGGTTCGCAAGACCTCTCACCTCCTCCTCTGCTCCTGAGGGCCTCATGAAGGATGCTCGCCGGCCCCCTGTGCCTCCAGTTGCCCGAGAGATCAAGCAGCTGAACTGGTTCCAGCGTAACATACTTTGCATGGGCGTGGACACGCGCAAGGGTCAGTACGAGGCATACAAGCAGCGCCATGAGTTGGCTCACTCCCAGCAGCTCATTCTCCACCATGTGTCCGGTGCTTCGGGTGATCCTCCGACTCCTACACCTCCCACTCCGTATGCTCGGTGGAACTCTTCCTCTGAGTTGAACTATGGTGAGCTAGAGCGTCACTTGTTACCCTCCGCGCCTGCTGCTGATGATGAGGACGAGGAAGGTGACACTGAGGAGCTTGAAGATGAGGATGAGAATGAAGACAAGGAAGAGGACGAGGATGAGGACTACGAGTGATCCCGTGGGGCGCTAGCATCACTCTTCTCCCTTTTTGGTGTCTCGATGCCAAAGGGGGAGAATTAGTTCTATTAGGATGTCCGTGGATTTTCATGGGTCGGGCATAAGCACTTGCATTTTTCTATTCGTCATTTTCTTGCTTATGCCCATTTAGCTTTGAACTTTAAATTTGTGGTTTGTGGTTGTTTGAGACTCTATGTGGTTGTCTGGATTTATTGTGCCTATGGATTTCATCTCATGGATCATGCTTATGCAGCTATCTATTCATATCCTATTGTTGGAAGTTTTATCATGGAAGGCGCTTATATTGGTTATCCGGTAATGATTGTGGCTTATGTCAAGGATGCCTTCTCTCTACCTCGGTGGTATGTTTATGTTGCTCATATGTCTATGAAATAGATTCACCTATGTGTGTGCATTTGTATTCCAATGCAAAATTCTATTATGCACACATTGAGGGGGAGTCTCTTTCGTAGTTATTACTGTTTGTCTTGTGTCTTTCTCCTACAAATCCTGGTATTTTCATCTAACACCAAAAAGGGGGAGACTGAAAGAACATTTCATGTTTTCCTACGTTTTGCGTGTTAGATAACAATACTGTGGAGATTATTCATGTGCGCTAAGTGTGCAGGAAGCTTTGAGGGGGCCGGATAATCCGCCCCACCAAGGGCCGGATAATACGGCCTACCTCATTGCTCAAAGGGAGCCAAGGCACGTCTCTCGGTATCCGATCGGATTTTCTCCCGGAAAATCCGAACTGGGGCGGTTTTTCCTCCCCAAGCTGGATAATCCGGATGTCGCATGGGCCGGATAATCCGGCCCCCAATTTTCGAGCAAAGGGAGCCAAGGCGCGTCGCTCGGTATCTGGTCGGATTTTCTCCTGGAATATCCGAACTGGGGCGGTTTTTCCTCCCCAGGCCGGATAATCCGGCCTTTGCATAGGACCGGATAATCCGGCCCCCAGAAGTTGATCAAGGGCAAGCACGGCGCGACGCTCTAATAGGGAGCGGATTATCTACCGGATATTCCGAGTCTGGGGCGGTCTTTTCCCCAGACCGGATAATCCGGCCCTCACTTGGGCCGGATAATCCAGCCCCCAAAGTGTCCAACGGCTGGTTTCTGAAGGGGGTATAAATACCCCTTCTTCCCCAACGTTCAGAACTCTTGATTCATTCGAAATTGTCCAGACATTGTGCAAGAGCTCTCATTCTCGATCTCCCACTTCAACCACTCGAAGGTCTTGATCTTTGGGGGAATTGAAGGAGGAGAAGTTCATCATCATCATCACGAATCAAGCGCTTCAACTCCTCTCCATTCACTTGGAGAAATCCCTGATCTAGTATTCTTGTCAATACCTAGATCTTGTTTATTGTATTTGATAACTTTGTTCTTGTGGCAGCTTGTTGTCATTTCGGGAGCCTCCAAGTTGTTGTGGAGTTGTTGCCCCGCTAGTTGTGTAAAGGCGCCGGTGCCTGCCTCGAAGGGTACCTATAGTGGAAAGGTGGATCAGGCCTTTGGTGGTGAGATCCATCGGAGAACAGGGTGAGGCTTAGTGTGGCGTGGTGGTCTTAGTACCGCCCACACCTCCAACGCAGACGTACTTCCCTTAACAAGGAAGGAACTGCGGTCAAACAAATCCTGTGTCTCAGCGTGCTTCACTTCGATTTACCCGTTCCTCTTCCACTCGCTCTTTACTCGCTAGTAGATAGGTTTGCATATAGGGAAATTCCACCTAATAGTTTATCTAGAGAATTTACCCTTTGTGCTACGCCTAAAACTGAAAAAGTATTAAAAATTGGTGTAGCACCTATTCACCCCCCCCCCCTCTAGGTGCCCATATGATCCATTTCAATTATGCTAGCCCAACTTGTATAAAGAATGTTTGAATTTATGTTTAAATATAGGGAAAAAAGAAAGGTAAATAAAAGGAAAAAAAGCCTACCCACTAGCAGGGTATTTATCGATCTCACGGCCTGCATACAACTAGAACCCAAATAAACAGCCAGGATGCCAGCCCGTGGCCCAACTAGCAGGCCCACTGGGCAGTGAACTATCAGTGAATGGTAGCAGGTAGTATGGAATAGAGAGGATGTTGTAAGCATCGCAGCGCTCTACTATTTAAGTTGGTATGTATCCTCTTCAAGTGGCGAGGTGGGACTAAACTCTAACCCGTCCCACCCGAGCCAGCTCGTTCTGCTGCGGGGACAGAATGGGCTGAAAGAGGCCCAGTTGGGTCATAGGTAGCTCGGTCGGGTAGGTGGCCTGGCTAGGTTGCCTCCCCTTATTTTAAATTAGTTATTGTTTTAACATTTCCTCTAATAATTTGTAATTTTACTTGGAATGAATAGATGAGAACTATATGGGCCATAATTTTAATATATTTAATATTTAAATGTTTCAAGATTTTACGTATATAGTTTTTTGAATCTGAATTGTTTTAATCATGTTCAAAGTTTTCGCAGATTACAAACTTGGTGCATGTGAGAATGTGAAAATTCAGTTTTGGAATTCATGAGATGTATTTGTCTGAATTGCATGAGATTTTCACCAATGTTTGAAGGAATCTAGGGATCACATTTTTTATATGTAGAGTTTTTTCAGATTCAAAACTTGGTGCATGTACGATTTTAAAAATTCAGTTAGCCACAAGAAACAAGTAGTTTTGACATTTTTTCAAAAAAATCAGTTTTGCATTTTAGGAGCTGTGTTTGTCTAAATTCCATGAGATATTTGAAGGACTCTAGGGGCCACATTTTTTATATGTAAAGTTTTTTCAGATTCAAAACTTCGTGCATGTAGGATTTTGCAAATTCAGTTAGCCACAACAAACAAGTAGTTTTGACCCCCAAAAATCAGAAAATTCAGTTTTGGATTTTAGGAGTTGTGTTTGTCTGAATTGCATGAGGTTTTTACCATTATTTGAAGGACTCTAGGGGACACATTTTTTATATGTAAAGTTTTTTCAGATTCAAAACTTGGTGCATGTAGGATTTTGTAAATTCTAAATCACCTTCAAATCAAATTTGAATTTTGAGCAAGTAAACTTTATAATTTTAATTACATATTTTTATATGTTGTTGGCATGTATGTAGAGCATGTAGTTTGTACATTGGTAGAACTTTGAAAGAGAGCTTGCACATCATAATGCATTCTATTTGTTCGATGTGATTTTGATCTAACTTTGACCGGGCACTAGAAATTCAAAAAAATTCAAAAAATGTAAAACCTTGGCCATGTGTCTTAGATTGTCCCCTTTTTTGAACAAAAAATATTAAACCTTGAGTTTGTGGAATGAAAGTTGGAGCTCCTCCTACACACTTGGATTCAAGTGTAAGTCTTCTAGGTAAGTACCCAAATTATCCATGAAATGGCCAAGTCCATGGCATACTTCCTTAGATTGGCCTCAAATTCGTTAGGTAGGTGTATCTTAGAATGGCACACATTTCATATTTTGGGGTCTTTGTCGAACTATGATTTCAAATACCATTTTCCATTTTAACAATTCAAATTCAACTATATTTTGTGAAGGAAGTACAAAATTTTGCAAAAAATGTTGTCTTTCACCAACATGGTAAGGTAGATGGGGTCATTGGGTGGGAATATAACCACTTTGTAGGAGTTGAATTGCTTGTTTGCTCAAATTTTGCCTAAAGTTAAACTTTGGTCAATTTGGTCAAAACATTGAAATATTGAACTGCATGTACACTATTGGAACCTCATTATTTTTGGCAAAAATCATTTTTATGTCCACAATATGTGGTTTCATTATGGATCTATTGCTAGATCAGCTTGGTTTATCTATATGCCTACACGGCGTTCGACACGGTTTTGACCGAAAAAATCAATTTTGCATTTCAAGAGTTGTGTTTGTCTGAATTGCATGAGGTTTTCACCAATGTTTGAAGGACCATGTGAGTCACATTTTTCATATGTAAACTTTTTTAAGATTCAAAACTTGGTGCATGTATGAATTTGAAAATACTAAATCACCTCCAAATCAAATTTGAATTTTCAGCAAGCAAACTTTATAACTTGATTCCATATTTACATATGTTGTTGGAATGTAGGTAGAGCATGTACTTTGGATATTGGTACAACTTTGAAAGAGAGCTTGCACATCATAATGCATTATATTTGTCCGACGGGTTTTTGACCAACCTTTGATCGGGGCACTAGAAATTCAAAAAAAATCAAAAAAATGTAAAACCTTGGCCATGTGTCTTAGATTGTATCATAGTTTGCACAAAATATAATAAACCTTGAGTTTGTGGAATTGAAGTTGAGGTTGCTCTCTCACACTTGGTTCCAAGTGTGAGTCTCACGGGTATCTACCCAAATTACCTAGGATATGGCAAACTCTATGGCATACTATCTCAGAATAGACTCAAATTTGGTAGGTAGGTGTATCTTGGTATGGCACACATTTCATCTTTTGGGGTTTTCGTCCAACTATGATTTCAAATACCATTTTCTATTTTAATAATTCAAATTCACTACATTTTGTGAAGGTAGTTCAAAATTTTGAATTTTTTTTGTCGGTCACCAACATGGTAAGGTAGATGGGGTCATTTAGTGGAAATGTGACCACTTTGTTCATTGTGAAATGCTTGTTTGCTCAAATTTTACCTCAAGTCAAACTTTGGTCAATATGGTCAAAACATTGAAATATTAAACTACATCTACATCATTGGAACCACATTATTTTTGGAAAAAATCATTACTAGGTCCACAAGATGTGATTTAATCGTGGATCTATTTCTAGATCAGCTTGGTTCATCCATATGCATACAAAGTGTTCGACGCGGTTTTGACCTAAAAAATCAGTTTTTGAAATTCAGGGTTATGTTTGTCTGAATTGCATGAGGTTTTCACCAATGTTTGAAGGGCTATGGGGGTCAAATTTTTCATATGTAAACTTTTTTGAGATTCAAAACTTGGTCTATGTAGGATTTTGAAAATTTAGTTAGACGCAACAAACAGATGGTTTTGACCCGTTTTTTTTCTTCAAAAAATTCAGTTTTGGTTTTCAGGAGCTGTGTTTGTCTTATTTACATGAAGTTTTCACCATTGTTTGACGGAATCTAGGGGCCACATTTTTTATATGTAGAGTTTATTCAGATTCAAAACTTGGTGCATGTAGGATTTTAAAAATTCTAAATCACTTTCAAATCAAATTTGAATTTTAAGCAAGTAAACTTTATAATTTTTATTCCATATTTTCATATGTTGTTGGAATGGAAGTAGAGCTTGTAGTTTGGACATTGGTACAACTTTGAAAGAGAGCTTGCACATCATAATGTATTATATTTGTTCGAATGTCTTAGATTATTTGACCTAACTTTGACCGGGGCACTAGAAATTCAAAAAAATCAAAAAATGTAAAACCTTGGCCATGTGTATTAGATTGTTTGTGTCACCATATGAAAAAAATATTTGAACATTTAATGATGGTCGAAAAATTTACATGGTTAGAAAAGATGGTTCAAGTTATAGACGAAATGCCTTGTTTCTAAGTTGTCATTTTTCGAACCTCCTCTAAAATCGACACTTGTTCCACATGTTACATGTCCAGAACTGATGTAAAAAATACAGTTATTTTCCTAGAATCGGAAGTTCAAAATTTAAGCATTTTGTGAAATTCCTATCGAAAAAGATAAAAAAAATCTTTGGTCTGACGAAAACAAACTTCGCCCGGGCCTTGTTATAACATAGGCCCCGTTTCATGTTATATCTCAGATAGGATGAGTCCACAGGCCTTTATTGGCCCAAGACGGACCGGTCTAGAGAAATATATCGGACTAAACCGTACAATTAACCCCACGATCGCTTCCACCTTCTAACCCTAAACGTCGTCATAGTCCGCTAGTCGACACGCTCTCATTGACCTCGTGTGCACCAAATTCCACAGCGCAGCTTCGACGGATTTCTTCCTCGACACTGGTCGTTCCAGGTAATCCTCTGATTTGCGCATCGGTGTACAACTCCCTCCGATCCTCGAAAGTGGTAGGTTAGTTGGTTCATGATTTAGAGCTCTAACATCCAATACTCCTTTCTCCTTTCATTGTTGTTTAATAGTATACTTGTGCGGTTGTAGTGTTTTCTAGTTTTAAAATTCTGTTTAATCGCGCGGAAATTCTGTCCATTGTCGTTTTATCGTTTATGGTAGGGCGAACGCTTGCTGGTCACGACACAAACTAACTAGGACGACTATTATCAATACTTTTAGGCCCGCTAGATCCACTAGTTCATTGAGATAGGACCAGACATGTTTAGAATTTGTTGAAAAAGTATCGTCATTTTATGTGTGGTGAGTTACTCATATCGTATGCAGCAACAGAGTCTATAGATTACTGTTCCACTAATATATTAATTGTGTTTTTTGTTTTCAGGATGGACGATCTTAAGGGGGATATTTGTTCCAACATTGAAAAATGGTGCAAGTTAGTGGCGGGTCTTTCCATCGTTCAACGGGCTAGACTAGCCCAAACGAATCTACGTAGTATGATGATGATGCCATCTGTGAAGATGCGCACAATCTTAATAAGGTACTAATGCAAATATTTTTGTTCTAGCAATGTACATATGTTTTTTCCCTATATTTTGATTCATGGTAATTAATGTTGAAGGTTCATGCTCGAGGCTTTTAACGCTACCACTGGTACATTCGCCGTAGAAGAGACAAATGGGACAATCTCTATTGGGGTCATCGACGTAGAGTGTATCCTTGGTCTTGACAATGAAGGTTTTTCAACAGCAAACATACTTACTGGAGAAGGAGAGGACGTGAAGGAACGCGTCCCCACACACTTTTTGAGCAAATCTACTGGAAACATCGTAATTGATGATTTAATCGCTGACATCATTAAAAATAAAGTTGTCGATGACGACTTTTTGCGAACGGTGGTGCTAGTTCTACTTGGAATAGTTATTGCGCCTATAGCGACAAAGGTTGTTCCGAAGCAGTACTATGTATTAGTTGATGATGTTAACAGAATATCCAAGATTAATTGGAATGCTTTAACGAGGAGGGTTCTAATGGACAGCATCAGGATTGGGAGAAAAGGAAAAATAATCCGTTAATGGCCGAAAGAAAATCTTGGACTATTTCATGTTTTATTTTCGTACTCATTTGTTTTCACATGTATACTCTATGATGTCCGTGCTATAGCTAATCTCTACTACTTAAAAAGGAGGAATTTCCTCTGTTTCCTCCGGTCGCTGCGTTTCATCCAACATTTTTTTAGACTATTTTGCCATTCCACCAAATCTCTACACCTCTATTTTTTTCTCTACCTTTTCTCTATCTCTATCTCTACTATCTAAAAAGAATATTGGTGTTCCATTTTCTGCCCTTCGTCGTGCTCCTCTCCTTTCGCCCGCAATCTCCGGATCATAGACCGCTCCCGAGGGACGCAAATCTCCTCCCCCCATTAATGCACAAGAGGAAAACTCGCAATCGCATTAATTTCGCCTGTAACAGACCTCTCTCGCAAGCGAAAAATCAGGACTTGATCCCTCTGTCCCGGTGATCTCTTGAATTAAAGAACGGCCACCAGTGTTTCTCAACGAAGGTGTACGCCAGTACGCGCTTCTCTCCTGGCGCTTCTCCTACCCGGCGGCGTGGCAGAGGTGCTCTATCCGTTTTCTTTGGGTACACAGGCGGGCACACTCTATTTTTTTGTTCTAGCGCGGCAGCGACGGCGAGACACCTGGTGTGTTTGTTGACGAGGTCGCCGCAGCTCTACTCATCGTAGACGGCAAGACACAAGCCGTGTCCATCGACGAGATTTCCTGTTTCGACTGCCTCAAGTGTGCGCTCGACGCCATACGAATCTTCGGCATCAATTCCATCCACTACCGCAGCCGCGGTGTCGGCACCAAGGCAATGCGGACATGCTCTGTCAATGGCATCTCCTAAATTTTTTGTTCCGCTCTGGGTCTGCCGCTTTCTACAACTATTCTTTGATTTCTTGATCCTGCAATGAATCATTGATCAGTTTGATTTCATCTGTATGTGTATGTAACTATGTGTGGCCATCTAGCATGGTTCAGACTTGAGGTCGGACCATGAAACACTTGAATTCTTAACGTCCAAGCTGCCGTAGCACAAGATACATACCTCGCCATGTAGTCGCCGGACGTCTTCGCTGAGGTCAGAAAGTTGAAGGAGTGATTCCAGGGAATTGATCACAGGTCCGTGACAAAGCAATTCGAAGTAATCCACTCCAATAGCTTCCTCGTGGTGATAAGTACAGCTTCTATTTACATGTTCGACTTGGATAATATCATCAGTCTTGATTGCAGGAGTCAAGGAGCTCATCCGGTATGTGGAAAATGGAACGGAGGGCGTACCATAGCAGCTAGCGATTTCTCTTGTGTTTTATGTCATCTTATATGTCAGGTTACATTATTGCATTTTTGTTTTTGGACTTCTCAATTCGTAGCCTCTATATTAGGCAATTACTAGAGCATTTTAACACAGTCGTGGGCTAATTATATTTCATACTGCACAAATAACATTACCTAGCATTGGCCAATGTGCTCATATTTGTAGAACAAGAAGGAGAGATGAATATTCTTGTTCCCTACTTACTTATACCCCCTCTACCATAGTCATATTAAGCATCAATTTATATTGCTAATCTGCTTTCCATGGGCATGAAGTGGCGTGGGCAACGATGCAAGTGGGACGGGTCTGGGATGACCCGCTCCCGCCTGCCAATTTCCGCTGGGACTAATGGGATTAGAGGGACATTAGGAAGTAGGACAGGTGGCCATGCGGGTCCCATCGGTTTTGCTATAACTCCTCGCGTATCTCTACTACTTAAAAAGGAGGAATTTCCTCTGTTTCCTCCGGTCGCTGCGTTTCGTCCAACATTTTTTAGACTATTTTGCCCTTCCACCAAATCTCTACACCTCTATTTTTTTCTCTACCTTTTCTCTATCTCTATCTCTACTATCTAAAAAGAATATTGGTGTTCCGTTTTCTGCCCTTCGCCGTGCTCCTCTCCTTTCGCCCGCAATCTCCGGATCATAGACCGCTCCCAAGGGACGCAAATCTCCTCCCTCCATTAATGCACAAGAGGAAAACTCGCAATCCCATTAATTTCGCCTGTAACAGACCTCTCTCGCAAGCGAAAAATCAGGACTTGATCCCTCTGTCCCGGTGATCTCTTGAATTACAGAACGGCCACCAGTGTTTCTCCACGAAGGTGTACGCCAGTACGCGCTTCTCTCCTGGCGCTTCTCCTACCCGGCGGCGTGGCAGAGGTGCTCTGTCTGTTTTCTTTGGGTACACAGGCGAGCACACTCTATTTTTTGTTCTAGCGCGGCAGCGACGGCGAGACGCCTGGTGTGTTTGTCGACGAGGTCGCCGCAGCTCTACTCATCGTAGACGGCAAGACACAAGCCATGTCCGTCGAAGAGATTTCCTGTTTCGAATGCCTCAAGTGTGCGCTCGACGCCATACGAATCTTCGGCATCAATTACATCCACTACTGCAGCCGCGGTGTCGGCACCAAGGCAATGCGGACATGCTCTGTCAATGGCATCTCCTAAATTTTTTGTTCCGCTCTGGGTCTGCCGCTTTCTACAACTATTCTTTGATTTCCTGATCCTGCAACGAATCATTGATCAGTTTGATTTCATCTGTATGTGTATGTAACTATGTGTGGCCATCTAGCATGGTTCAGACTTGAGGTCGGACCATGAAACACTTGAATTCTTAACGTCCAAGCTGCAGTAGCGCAGGATACATACCTCGCCAGGTAGTCGCCGGACATCTTCGCTGAGGTCAGCAAGTTGAAGGAGTGATTCCAGGGAATTGATCACAGGTCCGTGACAAAGCAATTCGAAGTAATCCACTCCAATAGCTTCCTCGTGGTGATAAGTACAGCTTCTATTTACATGTTCGACTTGGATAATATCATCGGTCTTGATTGCAGGAGTCAAGGAGCTCATCCAGTATGTGGAAAATGGAACGGAGGGCATACCATAGCAGCTGGCGATTTCTCTTGTGTTTTATGTCATATTATATGTCAGGTTACATTATTGCATTTTTGTTTTTGGACTTCTCAATTCGTAGCCTCTATATTAGGCAATTACTAGAGCATTTTAACACAGTCGTGGGCTAATTATATTTCATACTGCACAAATAACATTACCTAGCATTGGCCAATGTGCTCATATTTGTAGAACAGGAAGGATAGATGAATATTCTTGTTCCCTACTTACTTATACCTCCTCTACCACAGTCATATTAAGCATCAATTTATATTGGTAATCTGCTTTCCATGGGCATGAAGTTGCGTGGGCAACGATGCAAGTGGGACGGGTCTGGGATGACCCGCTCCTGCCTGCCAATTTCCGCTGGGACTAATGGAATTAGAGGGACATTAGGAAGTAGGACAGGTGGCCATGCGGGTCCCATCGGTTTTGCTATAACTCCTCGCGTATGCAAGCGTCCGGGAATGGAGTGGACCGCGTCATGCATGGAACTTGCCTTATCCGCTGCATGCATTGAATGTCTCAAGGGTGCAAGCGGGATTAGTGTGCAGCTGCCGCTTTTTCCGCCGGCACAAAGCGGGATGTTACATATGGGGGATGTTACATATGGGGTCAGCGGTTTTTTCCTGGTGGGATTGGAGGCGGGATTGGTGGGAAGTCCCATCCCACCTGCATCGCTAGGCGTGGGGATCAACATGGTATCCATGGCGGTTCCGCATGGAGCTTACAAGAATGATAAGACACAGCAGAGGCAGCGGCTCAGGGCTGTGTTTGGCTTGTGATTTGCGTGGGTCGCATTCAGGGCAGTGCGATGATTTATGCAACAGAGGAACTGATGTAACAATGGTAGCCGGTGACATTGTGTGAGGCCAACCGAAACGTCATAACGCATACATGGTCAACATCTCGATTTCCCTCATTTGATATTCTTTTCTTTGAACTTTTTTTTACTGATCGCCAACTCCCGACGTCCTGATAGTCATATATTTCTTCATTTCCCACACTGAAAACTGGACAAATAGTAACTTTGCTGCTGCTGTTGTCTACATGCTTTGCTTTGAGCTGAGTAGACATGTACTTGCTGGACGCCTGGAATCGATCATAGGTGGGAATGCACTATACAGTCTGAGCATAAGAGTGATGGAAAGTGCTATCCAGGGACTGCAATAATAGCGAGATTTATATTACTGAAAGTTCGATCTATGTTGTTTGTTATTTTGCAGGCTGCTCCAAGTTATTTAATTGGCAGGTAACCCTTGTTCGCCACTCTATTGTACAAGGAAATTCACGGATAGTGTACACTTGCATCAAGGTATTGCGGGTAAGTAGTATCTCAGCATTTAGTTTCCTATGTGTTTTCTCTCCTTTTTGTTTGAATTTAAAGATGTGAGATTTGATTTGGAAATTTCAATCAAAAAACAGTTACCATCTTACAAAGAGCAGCTTCTATTTTCTAAGTTCTACGTATCCTGATTGTGCACTTCTAATTTGCATTTGTGAAGCCACACATGTTTCGACCGGGAGAACAATTATATCTTCTATTTATGGAAGCTTATGGATGGAAGGGAGTGCATCATTGATCCTGTTTGAAGTACCACATGCAGACTTCTGGTCATATTCATTCTCTTTTTCTGAACAATAAGTCATATTTTTCTATGTACGCTTAAAAAGTACTCCCTCTATTCCATAATATAAACTTTTTAGCAAGTTGTTTTAACTTCTGAAAAAGGCTTATATTGTGGAATGGACATAGTAATGAATTTAGATTTTGCATGTAACGAAAGTCATAAGCTCAGATTGTCATCTTTATTTTCATCATACTTATATAAAATCCTGAAATTTTATAGATGTGAAGAACAAAAATCTCGAACCAAAATGGATTATGGCAAACGAAACTCTATGTCCTATATAATTAACCATTTACTACAATGTTTTCAAACTTTCTTGGATGGTGTATTTGGATCCATGAATGCCCGTACGAACTTTGCCATGACTCGCTGATCTAAAAATACATCACCCTGCAACTCTACTGCAACCACCTATACTCTATAAGAAGTTTCGTTTGTCGTGTTTTGTTGACCCTGAAAATAGATCAAGTAACACTGGAGGTCAGTGACTGGCAGCTGATCATCACGCCATGGCAAAGTTCAACTCCATTGAAGTAGATAGATATCATCTTTGATTCTTTTGGATTGTATTACCATCGATGGTTTCATCAAGAACTACAAGTGAATTTTCTTGACTTGTCATTTAGAACCTATAAGATGGGATAGTGAGAGTAGCCATACATATTTAATTGGACCGTGGCAACGTACGGGCATTTAACTATACTATGTAAAAAGCAAATCGGTGTTCCCTTTTCTGCCACTATGTCCCGGTCCTTCGTCGCGCTCTCGCCCACGCGCAGGCAGTGGTCGCCTAATTTCGTCTCTACAAACTAGCATTTTCTGTTCGAACTAGCATTTGGATTTGCTGTTGAGAGTGCTTGTAGCCCTTGAGTCCTGTAGCATGAAGGATGGGGGGATCCAAACAAACCTGAACAACTCAGCAGCAATGGTGGTGAGGGACATGTGCTTTCTTGGTTCTCCTAGGTGTTGCGGCATTGAGGTGGTGTTGGGATAAGCAATCGGCTTTGCCTAGACTGGCAAGCTGATTGGAAGCGGTTCAGGAAGGATACCATGACCCGGTGCCGCCTGCTCGCCAAGCTCGCCGCCGTTGATAAGGTCGAAACCCAATGAGCGGGCGAGGTTCTGTAGAACAGCGCCAAGGGGAGAGAGGTCGTGGAGCGGGTCTGCTGATACCTCGAGGCTGAGGCCGCCGATGCGGCGTATTCCTCCATCTGAACTTGGTCTGGTATACACCTTATCTCCTAGCTTTTCTGGATCCATAGAGTCAAGGGCTTCACTTGATCTGTAATCTTGCTCACTTAGTCACTTGTTAATTCTTGCCACAAATATTTCTGCAACTAATCACGAAATTAGAAGTTACTTTTCTGCCTAATCGACATATGATTATGGCTTTATTCGCGTAATATACATATAGAATCTGAGAACAATAAGAAAAGAAAGAATATGTCCCGATCTATTAAATCAGTTGTACCTCATTATTAATACTAATGAAATAACTTTCGTCTCTACAAATTGTGATGTGTGTGCAGACTGATACTGCTAATCGAGGCTTTGTTTTTTTGCCCCTTTGTTTTGTATATGATCTGAATCCTGAATGAATAGAATATGTGGAGTAATTTAACTCTCCTTTTCTTTCCTTTCTTTTGAAAACTAGGTACCTTATTCTGTAAGGAGATGATCATGCTAGAACAACCTCGGCACCTGGCCCAAAATCCTTGACCTCAACCTGTAAAAAAGGTACCTACAAGCCTCATTCTTTTCTTTCAAAATCTAGCTCATCATGTCATTTTATCTATAAAATTTATTTTTCTAAAAGCGGTGTTTGCATATCTTTCATCATAAGAAGTTCTCCTTTGTCACGGCGAGATTGCTACAGGTGAGGATGCACCGCCACCTCAAGGGGCTTAACAAGCCAGCGGTCAAGAGGATCGAGGTGCATACGCTGAACCAGATTTCTGTTTCTCTATCCTTGATATGTTGAATGCAAAGAGAAAACTGGTCGGTGGCAATTCTGTTTTTCTAAAGTCAAAGCTAACGTTTGTAGCTGGTGTAGTTCTTAGGTTGTCACTTAAAATTATACTCTGATTCAGAAGAACGACCTTTAGGGGATTAATTTTCTGGTTTTCCTTGGGGCTGATTCGTTGCCTCGCTTTACAGTTTTTGCAAATTTTCAATAATGTTTTGTGATCTTTGTTTGCTTTCATAACATTGATTCTAAAACACTTCTTAATTATGTAACACTTATTCTAAAAAAGTCCTGCATAATATATGGTCTTTTGGAGTAGTTCTGTTTGCATAAAAACATATAATGATGATTGATATATATATCTTATTTAGTTTTATGCACCATACAATTTGTGAAGTTGTTTGATATAAATAAGGGGATATTTTAAATGAATCCATTTAACTCTCGTGAAACAACAGTGGTGCATGCATCCTCCATAACAATCTACGGTTCCTTTCTTGATAGACTTTCTGATTCTACTGAAATGGTGGCAACTCCGGAACAGTGGTAGGATGAGGACTGAGAGGCTGGTTGCTTCAACCTGGTTGGCACAGTGGCGCAAAGTTCTTTGCCAAAAGAAGGTCCTGATAGTATTAAGGTGTGTCGACAAACCATTTCTGCAAGCACTTATATTGATATAATGGACTGAACAAATATATGCTTTTTGAAGTTTATAGCCCGTGAGTACTATGTTGTTATAATAACTGATATTTTTTTTGGTACCAAGTGGTATCGGGAGATCATGCTGGAGCTTGAGTCCCGACAACCGCATCTATTTAGGAATTTAACATGGAGCCTACATTTTCTTAGAAATTTTTAAAAAGAAAGAAAATAAATCATATTTTGAAGGTTCATACAATTCAAGGAAAAACATGCACATGGATGTGAAGATGTTGCTCCATACCTGTGAAATCTAAGACCACATGTGTGCTATAGACAGCAAGCCTGGACTGACTAACGCTTCCAATTCTAGAAAATCCAGTTCTCTATTTCCTCTTCTAAACCTACCAGTTGATTTTGCACTATTGAGACTGTTGTCTTAGTTTGTTTTTGCATAGCAGCAGTCCATACAAATTAACTTATCTTTATCTATATGTGCTGATTTTTTTTATCTTTTTCCTCTGGTTTGCAGGACTACATTTATACGAATTTTCATTTGGCGAATCTGACATGTTTTGGCAGCTAAATATTTGATTTGGGTGTATTATATAAAGTGTATGTTTCCATAAATTTCTTTAGTTTGCTTAATTTTCTGCAGTTGGTTTCGGCATTGTTGTATTGACTGGTAGACTTGTGTTTATCATCTGGTAGTAGGTGTATGAACTTTTACGAAGGAAGCTTTCTATAGAGGCTGCCGATAAGGAACTGGAACATTTGGTGACTTACTCAAGTGTGCCAAAGCATTGCCTCTAGACTGTAAGCCTTCTAAAAGTTCATGGTTGATGGATGAGAAGATGAAACAAAAAAATTGAGTCTCTTCAGGCATATGATGTTGATGCATGTAACGACACACAAAGAAGAATGGCAGGAAATGTACTATCCTATTGACACACCATTATATGTTTATTTTTAAAAAAAAAAATATTAATATGGTATCATGCTTTGTCAAGTCATATATTTTGCTTTGCCTTTGTGCTGACGCTTGTGTACATAGTTGTTAATGTGATGGCAGATTATCAAGGCTTCTCATAAATGTTGGGTACTTCCCCGTGCATGTCAACAGTAAGCATGAATAAGCATGAAACCAATGCTTTTTTGGTCTTTTCTACTTATGTGATAGATGCAGAGTGCCGATACGATTTTCTGAATAAATGGCACATTGGTATGTTCCTTTTTTCACGAATTGAATTTATTAACCTGAAGGTTTTTCTAAGTGTGTACAACATGTGTAGATAAGAAAACGGTAAGTGAATTAACCATGAGCCAGAAATTTGCTTGAGGAACTGAGTTGGATGGGCCGCAGAGGGGAGGGTTTCACCAAGGAAGGTATGGGGTTGATCTCCGAAATCCATTTTTGAACCCGGGTAAAACACCCGGTACAAAAATAACATAATTAAAAATGTTGAATTTTTTTAAAAAAATATGTTCATGTGTAGCTTCATGTTTTAGGTTCACGTGAAGTTATTCCACGAAAAACCGTTATGTTTTGTGGGCTGTGCAAAAAAGACAAAATGTTGTCTTGTGTAGCAAGATACTTTAGCACCAATTTTTTTTATTTTTTACACAAGTCATCCAAAATGTTCATTTTTTGCCAAACGAGTTTGGGCACACCTAAAACTTGAAGTTCTATGTGCACATTATTTTTAATTTTTTTTTTGGCATTTCAAATTTTGACAAAAATTAAATTCAAATAAATGGTGCATATGAGCTCGGGAGCAAAATAGCCGCGTCCGTTGATCTCATATTTGCAAGTGCCGGTGAGTACATATGATAAGTGAAGGGATTCACGCTAGCTTCCTCATGCCATTAGTGATATTGTCCATCTCCATAGTCCGCTCTCACCCTATACCACTCCGTTGTCGTGAACTCAAGAGCTAGCAGTAAGGAAGGATAGACATTATATTCAAGATGGTGTCTTTGTTTAATAGAGTACGAGTGGAGAAGATGTGTGCAGGAAGAATCAAACACGCCATACAGGAGGGACAAATGAGGGAGACATCGTTGTAAATGACCCTTCAACATTTTTCATACTCTCTCTAGTCCAGAAATAGATTGTCGAGGATTTTCTTAAATTCGCATGCATCTATGCACTAAACATATAAATACATACAAATCTAGGAAAATCCAACATCAATTTCGAGACGAAGGGAGTAGCAGAACCCATATACATTACTATATATAATTGTAAAACTTGAGAGTCCGTGGCAACGCACGGGCATTTTACTAGTTTACTTATATTTCTTAAAATATAGTACTCGTACTGGGAGAAAGTGCTTCCACAGGAAGGCGAATGTGCATTTAATCCTAAAATGTCCATACGCCCCCTCATGAGGAATTGGAACGAAGCGGCTGCCACAAAGAGAGACAATTTCGACTGCGAGAATGGGCGTGGTCGTGGTAATGTGAAGGTAATATTTTTTGGCTCCCTCGTATATTTTCTTTTTAGATTATGACTCATGTAAAGAAAGTACGCAAGACTTACAATTTGCATCACTTGTACCATAATGCAGATAGAAGATAATATCACTGAAGAATACCATATGCAAGTGCCATTTATGGCAGATCCTATGCCTGCTCGTAAGCAAAAGGCCAAGCCGGTTAGTGTTCCGCATAAGAAGATCAATGGTACACAACAAATAGGTAATGATCAGACGGAGCTTTTGTTTAAGCGGGTGACAGATCACTTGGACACATAGTTGCATAAAATGTTGATTCCTATAGCTGAGTTATGTGCTCAGGTGAGACACTAAACTACATAGTTTTTGTCATTCTAGTTGAACATGTGGTTGTGCTCTTACATTTTCATGTCTTGTAGAGAACATTGGAACTATTTAACAAGGAAGGTATGACGTACAAACCTATGGATGCAGCGGCTTCAGCAGACATGGAAGAGGAAGAAGATGTTGGTTCTTCTCAAAATGGACCTCGTGAAAAAAAAGATTTCATGTACAAGATAGTGATTCCGAATGAGAGGTCGACTGTATTGGTGCGACCGAGCCTGATGAAGTTGCTAACCATGGAACACATGACAAGGCGCCTGCACAGAATGGCGTAAATGGCCATACACCAATTTGCAAGGCGAATGGTGTGAATGATCGTATACCTGTCAAGAGGACTGGTGCCCTTGGCAGCACACCGGATAACCCTTTTATTATTGATAATACAGAACAAGTAAAAGAAGAATCTGATATTGACATTTCTTATATTTATGTTAACAAGTTTATGTCTATGGCTCAATTAAATAAAGGTGTATCAAATGACTGTCAAGCAGCTGATAGCCGAAAGGAAGATGAGTTACCTAGGAAACGGAAGCGTACAGTCCCAAAAAAGTTTCAGTCTCCTTATGCTCTAGACAAACCCATCAAGCGTTTAGTCCGTGGATCTACTGCAAAAGGTAAAGTTCATATTTGATTTGTTTAATAAAACTTGTAAACATATCTTGCATTCAAATAAAATAAATCAGTTTTTCATTTTTATATGCAGTTCTCGATTTTGATGATAAACCAGGCCCAGATGCAAATCGCAACACTGATTCATCTACTAATTTGACTCCACAACAAGATGTTGTCGTCGTATTTCTTGAGCTCGTATCTCGGTCATACCAGCACAAGAAAAAAAGCATATACAAAACTCCCGTGGAGACGAAGTTAGTGCAAAAATACTACGTGTTGTTCTAGACCATAAATGGTTGTCCAATGATATAAGTGATAACTGCACTTTCTGGCAAAACTTTAATTTTATTCTACTACATTAATTTTATGCTTTCTATGTTGCAAACACTTAATTCAATGATGTTTGTTGCAGCTAATAGATGGGTACATTATACATTTAGGCCTCCGTGTTGGGCATGACCGTTTTTTATGTCCAACATAGAGATCTAAATTTCTAGTAGACCGTGCAATTACTGGTGACAAAGTAGAGGATTCAACCATGAACATGGATAATGAGATGCTAAAATCTGGAACAGTTGGTAGAGTGTTGGAAGAATATACAGTTTGTAATAAGGTATGCTATTTTATGTTTGCGATCAATTATTATATGTTATGATTAAACATCTAAAACTCCATCGGATATTTATTAATATGAGTTTTTTGTAGACTTATTTTCCCTTGAATATCGGCAATACACACTGGATGATGGTGGTCATGCACATGCCAAATCAAGAGTTCCAAGTTCTGGACTCGCTATATCCTCTGGACTTAACTTTGGAGACTATCGAGGCACTAGTATGTGTAGAATATATTGTTCATATTTTTTTGTCAAAATGTGTTGCACATTTAACCATGATCTTTTTACAGTGTCGCCAAATTGGACAAGATATGCAAGTGGCCAATGCAACTACATATGGGAAATATCTGGATGTTTCAAAGTGGCCAATTAAAGAGTATGAGATGCCGCAGCAGCGGGATGGGTGAGTAAATGTTATATCATATTCAGTAGGACGGAATGAACATGAGTCTTGTATTAATCTTTCTACTATTATACCTTCACAACGGAAACTCTTGTGGATTATTTGTCATCAAATGCATGGAGCATTGGGATGGTGAACGGATGACAGGAGAATTTTCCCAGGTTTGATTATGAACTAAACATCCCATCTTAACTTAATTTCAACTCACCGTATTTTCTACTAATTTGTAGGCCACAGTTAACAAAAGAAGGAGACGTGTTGTCGCAGAAATGATGTTGTCGCCGTCCAACAAATTAGATGCCATGAAAAAGAAAGTTCATGAGATCGCTTCAAAGATGAACAAGTTAAAAAGCATAGATGATCAGAAGTTTTAATTTAGAGTGGTTAGGTTTTAGTCTCGAAGAAGGTTTCCTTGCCATTATAACTTGTTTTCTTCTATCAACTATGTAACATAATGAGCTCAAGTATTTTGTTTTATTATATGCACTTATGGCTACTCATATTTTGTTATGTGACGAATTTATTAATCACAAGTTCATGTTTTGTACAATGTTTATACAAATCGAGATGTACAAACAGCGTGACGAAAAAGGAATAGTTGGATACCAAATGCCTCACTTGTTTATTAGTAGAATGTAGAAAAACTCCTTCTTTTGTAACAACTCGCTACTTTGCATATTGCCACTTGTACATGATGGCTACTAAAAGTCCAAATATTGCAACACACATTGTTGCAAGAAAACAAATAATGTTGTCCTTACATTTTAAAAGTTTATTTTTAATTTTCAAATGTGTCTTCATTTTTTTCTGAGCCTCTTCTTTTGCCATCAATATCTTGTTGTTCTTTTTTGCTAGTTGTCCAATCACATATCTTTTTCTTCCTTTCCATTCATCTTCTACCCATTCGACATATCTACACTTATGTAATCCCTGCAATAATAAATGAAGTTATATTTTTATATGATATCTTAGTATATTGTCAATGATGTACATAACACAAGGATATAGGGAAAAACCTCGTATAGACAACCCAAAAACCGTCTACCAGCATCACAACCATCTTTGGAGACACGACGAGCAGGGAACACCGAGTGGCCGCACCTATTTTTTATGTTTCGCTCAATACCATTGTCCACGGGATCATACTCATATTGCAGAAAAATATCAAAAAACTTGGGAATCATGTCCTCATCCACATCCTAAATTGCAAAATATCAGATATTGCGTGAATTACGTAGAAATGAAACACAAATAAAGATTTTCAAGAACTAACCATCTCATCTAGGGTTGGCGGTGCGCTTTTCTTGATCTTCCCACAGTCGTAACGGACAACATATGTAAGCTTCGCCCATCCCTTGGCGCTGTCCGTCAGATCCATCCTAGTCGACGAGTTTGCTCGCGCCTGCAGCCGCTGATCAGTCACACGGCGAGACGACATAGCCTAGACGAACCCTAGATGGGATTGGGGCACATTTATATAGTAAAATCTTGCAAACCCTAGGGCCGGCTACAAGGATTGTGACTAGTCCATGGGTCGGGTAGCATTATGGCCCAAATGAACAGGGAAACAATCAACTACTTCATGGGCCAGATACGGATAAAAATTGTTGCAAATTTATGCAAACATCTAGATTTTAATTTTTGTACGTCGTAAAACTTATTTCATCGGGCCGATCTTGAAATATATTCATATCATCGTCACAATTGACATGACACACATTTCATCGAAAAACATATTTGTTAAAGACAATGCAACAGTACAACACAACAACGGCTTAAACAAAATAATTGTGTACATCAAAACCGTATTACAACTTTAAAAAATAACCCACCATATATATATTTCCTCAAAATATTAACTCAAATATATCCTCTACTGATGTTCCTATACCACCTTCCTGCACATGAAAACACAAAATTTCAATAAGTTTGACAAGTTCATTATTGATACATTCAATGTAGTTTGGTAACACTTACTTCTGGTTAAGTTTGCAATGCTTGCTGCATTTGCTGTGTCATTGTTCCTTACAAGCGCCGCACTTGATTCTATGTTCGTCAAACGATAATGGTCTTCCATTTTTATACTTTCACCGATAATTTTATTCCTCATCTTTCGAGCTATGCTTCTGTGCACCTTTGCTCGATACTTTCAAAGGATCCTAAACCTTAACAAGGTTTCCTTCATGATCCTCTACGTGTTCACCCGCTAACGAGCTTAGACAAATAGGAACAAGTGCCAACTCCTCCTTCTGATCGTACTCAACAGCCGTAGATATCACATCCTTCAAACTTTCTTGTAACTGATCCCAAAGGGAGGGGTGTTTGCATGCCGCATGCATAGCTTCTGAGGCTAGCACACTAACTTGGCTATATTTCAATCTTTCCCCAGCCCCTGACCATCCTACTCCGAACAAATCACTAGTGCGCCTTGCAGGAAGACCGTGCCTTGCGTATTTTCTCAACCGATGAAGAACACAATAAAGAATTTTATATATATGCAATTCATTCAGAATGTGGAATATATGCTTGCACGGTAGACCTTTTCTAATCATTCTTATACAGCTGCACTTTATAGATTCTTTTGGATTTTCCGGTCTATATTCCAGGGTGAACTGCCTCTTTCGGTTATCACGCCATGCGACGAAAAATATTTCTGACCCAGATCCTAGCTTTTTTCAATAGTTAGTATGCCACCAACTTTCTTCAGATTATCCTGCAACATATAGAAGTTAGCTGGGGTGAACTTGTGCGAAGCAGCTACCTCCAGTTCCCTACATCTAGTTACGGGCACCCGTATAGTCTGTGAGACCATGCAGCCATCTCGCGCCTCGTTCCCACGGATACGGTTGATGCAATTCTCATAATGCAATATCATATCCACTAAAGTCATCTCTCCATCAAGGTGCAGGTGAAGGCAGGAATTTAGACTTTCACTACGCTGGTTGCTTTTCATACCAAGCCAAAAACCATCAGCCAGATACGCTGCAGCCCACATGCCCCTCTTCCTATACATCTTTCTCAATCAAGTTTTGGTTTTATCTGACTGCCGTTTCCTTAAGAACGCTTGCCATCTCTGCTCAAATACGGCTTTCGATGTAGTGTAGTATAACATAGAGCGAAACACTCCCAAGGACTTGCTACTAAGATGGACCTTCATATTTTTCTCAATATGCCAAGTACATATTCGGTGCCAGACATCTGGAAATACTCTGCTTATTGCCCTAATCATCGCCGAGTCAGCATTCGTGATTACACTCTGAGGCCTCTTCTGACACATTGCCTTGAGAAATGTTTGCAACAACCACACATATGTTTCTTCTGTCTCATCTAAAACTATGGCACAACCAAAAACAGTAGTCCTCCCGTGATTGTTCAGACCGACAAAAGGTATGAATGGTATACCATAGTGATTCATCTTGTACGTGTTGTCAAACACAAGGACATCCCCATAGTACTCATAGTCCTGTATAGACTGGGGATCACACCAGAACATTATTTTCAGCCGTCCTTCTTCATCTAAGTCGTAGTCAAAAAAACTTGGGTCCCTCTCCTTTCTGTTGGCCATAATGCCAATGGTCGTGGCAGCATCACCTTTCGCCAGTAGTTTTCTCTTCTCCTTGCTGCAAAGGTTGTACATATCCCTCCTGGCGTACCCAACACCGATGTACCATCCACTTTTGTTGATCATGGAGTCCATTATGATGTGCTTCCTAATTCCTGTGGCTCCCATTGCTAATATCTTAGCCTTCATGTACTCTTTTATTTATCTATGCAACCAAAGAAAAGTTACTTTATCCGGTCTTGCTAACACATGACTGTTATTGGGCTCAAAACTTTCAACGTATCATACACCAAGTTTTGCATCAAGCTTCACTGTCAGGTGAGCCCCACACTTGCATCGAGATAGATCTCTGAGCCTCCGACTTCGTCCCTCCCCGGTCATCAACCTCTTATCACGCTGACCTTCCCTTGAACACAAATAATGTATGTAAATCAAACGTTTCGTACGCTTCTTGCTATATCTGACCTTGTCCTTTCTGATGCTAAATCCATTATCTTTAGCATAGCTGTTGTAGAATACAAAAGCAGCTGCTTCGCAAGGAAAATTCATCTCTTTTATCTTCATAAACATATCCATCTTATCCTCAGCCTTGCAAACATCATTGACATTTCAGCTCCCATCATCAACTGGGGCCTGCACATGTAGAGCAAAGCAATGAATTCATCAGACATTTTGTTTTTCACAACAAATATAATCATAAATCTTACCTCCATAATGTTCACCTCCTTTGACTCCCCAGAATTTGTTTCATCAAAAATAGCACTCTCCATGTCCGACTCACCATAGTAGTCTACATGTTTTGAAGACCAACTATTTCCTGCACAAAACAATAACACAATTTCTCATCCACTAATGGTCATTTACTTCGTTGCTTCACAAATAATTAGTACACTCTATGTACCTCATTAATGTATTCCTCGAACAGATACTCAGAATTGCTTTCCTCCTCATCATTGTCTATGCCCATCTACATAAATCGGTATAATGAATAATGTTGTAACTTTAACCTTAACATAATTATTTCTCTATCCCTAATAATTGAATCAAATAAAATCACTTACATTAATAACATCTGTGCTCACATGCTCAGAGCTATCACCACCATTTAACTTTGAATCGACAGATAATTCTTCACTAGCTGACATAGATTCATCTACCCAATCGTCAACACCTTCACTAGAATCATCTGACCCATCTGCAGGAAACTCAAACCCAGGTTCCTTCTGTACCTCAAAAATACCTGACCTAGACTCCACCATTTCCTACAATAGTATATTACTTCAGTACATCAACAAAGAATACAAACAAAAGATATATTAATCATATTTCTGCACATGTCATCATGAATATTGGTCATGAACTTAACGAAGAACGAATCAAGATACCACGCTGGTAGATGTGCCGGCAGAAGAAGCCCACCCCACCGCACTGGTCGATGCGTCGGATGAAGTGGATGAAGAACCGCCCCACGCACACGATGGGAGAACCTGACCATGGCCGGAAGATGAAATCTTCCCAACACCCTAGGTTGGCCCTAACACTAGCCTCACAGGGAAGAGAGTGTACCCTCTATGATTCTAGAAACCTTATGCGGCCACGAAGTCATCGGCAATGGCAGAGACGACAGCCGTGCGGTCCGTCCGCCGTTCGTCCGCCGGCGGCGCGTCGTCGCCTAACCTAATTAGATGCGGGAGAAGTGGCGACTGTCAGTTTGAAAACACCGGATGCACGATGTGGGCCAGCAAGGTAGGATCGATCTGGTCACGTGACCTTTTTTAATTTTCAAACGCGCCGTATAGGTACCATATCTGTACGTAAGGATATACGCCGACTGGATATGGGTTTCGGCGGGCTTAAAATAGAAAAAATAAAAAAACAGATAATAACCCCTCAACTTCACTAGGGGCGAAATACCGGAGCAGGACTCAACGGGTTATTATCCACAAAGGTAATACGCTGGGAGAGTCACATCTATCTAGCAAAACAACGTATAGCCAAGGGAGGACATCTTCCCCGCTGGTCAACTTTTTTTGTTAAGTTTTAAAATGTGCTTATTTATGGCCTCAAGAAATCCACTCCGCCTAGAGTCCTATTCATATTCGGTCTACACTCACTATTCTTCATAGGCAATGTGCTGGGTCTGTAGGTTTTTGTTTTTACTTTTTTATTCTTACATTAATCTAGTCGCTCTACTCCAATAGGACTTCCCAGTAAACCGAAAAGTTGGTTCTTCCCTTTTTCGGATCGAGAGATGTATACATGCCAGAAACTCCAAATGGAGCTCAGGGTCCCACTGGTAGAAAAATGGTCTTTGGTTCAGCCCCAAAAGCCATTGATCCCGGTTCTAATAACAATTCGGGACCAATACCAAACATCGGTCCCGGTTCATGCTGCCAGGACATTGGTCCCGGTTCATCTCGAGGTATTGGTCCCGGTTCATGGCATGAACCGGGATCAATGCTCCGCTGACCATTGATCCTGGTTCATGCCATAAACCGGGACCAAAGGGTCACTTTTTAGTCCCGGTTCGGGACATAAACCGGGATTAAAAAAATTCTGAAGTTCTTGGTCACCTTCTCTGCCGTGGCAGGAAAAAGGCCCAAAATCCTGCCGTGGCAGGAGAAAATCCCACCCCCCCCCCCCGAATCGCCTTCTAGTTTCAAAAACATGTCGCAGAAAATTTTAAAAAAATCAAAAAATAAAATCCTTTCAAATGTAGTTGTATTTAGTGATACACTTGTCATGAAAATTAACAAACTTGAATTTCGACTTATTTTGGAAAAACGTGTGCATACGATGTCAGAAAAAAAGTGTAATATATCAAAATGATCGGAAAAAAATTATGATACCGATGGCAACCGCCTTAGGCCGTTTGCATTTCTTTAGATTTTTGAAATTCCAAAAGAGTCAAAATTCAGATTTTTAATTTTTTTAAAAATAATTCAAAAAATAAAAAATGACATATTTGGATTCCTCACATTTTTATAATAATAATGGACATATTATTTGTGGAATTTCGATTTATGGATTTAAAGATATGAATTATGCCATATTAAATGAATTAATGCAAAAATAATAATAAAACATATTTTATTTCTATATTTATTCAATAATAGTATTACTTAGTCATTTTTGTACATTAAAGGTATTGTTTGTAACTCAAATTATAAGAATGTGTGACTCACAAGATGGATGGGTTAATGTCATTAATAGCATACTATAGACATAAGTTTACAAGTGGTACATATGAAGGGGGGTGAGAAGGAACTAAGATGTTAAGTGTGCTAAGGGTGGAGTAGTGTTAGGATGGGTGACCGTCCGGGAAGTTGAACCAAAGATTGGAATTTTACCAAAAAATAAGTGTGATTGAGAGGCTTCGGGTGAGAGATTAACCAGTCCAAATATTCATAGATTCAAAAAAAATAAAAATAAATTTTTTTCTTTTTATTTTTTGAAAAAAAATTGAAAAGACCATTGGTCCCGATTCATGCCACGAACCGGGACTAAAGGTCCTACGGCGAGCGCACGCGATGGCGGGCCACGTGGAGACCCATTGGTCCCGGTTCGTGCCAGAACCGGGACCAGCATTAGTCCCGAGTGATTGGTCCCGGTTCAAAATCCGGGACCAATGGCCCTTATGAACCGGGACCAAAGGGGGGTATTTCTACTAGTGTCCGGGATCCTGATTTCAGGAAAGAAACTCAAGAATCTTATAGAAACTCAAGAATCTTATACTGTAGTACATTTCAAATAATTCAAAAGTACATATATATGTCTAGTGTGTGTGTGCGTGTGTACTTGAACCAAATAATGTTATACCATTAATCCTTTTTATGTTGCGTGATCCAAAAGGAAAAGAAAGGAGCACCAAAGAATAATAGGCATGACAGGCATTAGAAGAACTCAGACCAAAGCCTCCTCCGATGATAGAAAAGGAACTGAGGGGTTTATCTTTCCATCATGTTCCCACGTTCACTGCTCGTGTCTGGCAATGTACATTTCATGTCATCTAAATATATGCACATATATATTTGTTTATTCCACTAGAACAATTTAGCAAACAAAAAAGGATGGGGAAGGAGCGCTTCAGACCAATAGGAATGAGAGGCATCAGGAAATACCAAACTATATTTTCACCTCGAACAAAAGGCAAAGAAGAAATACGATAGGTTATCCTCTATGTTCTCATTCCCACTGCTCTTAGGCCATCTCTTTCTTCCTCTTCCTAGTTCATCTTCGGAATCTTACATTAACTATGCACACATATATATTAGTTTTGTAGGCTAAACCTACTAAGCAGCAAAGCCCAAAAGGAAGGGGAAGGAGTGCTTAAGAACAATAGGAATGGGAGGCATTGGGAAACAACAAACCGGTTTTCACCTCTAGTAGGTGAAAACAAAGCAAGTTCGGATTTCCTCCATGTTCCCACTCCAACCGCTCTTATGCCCTCTTTTCTTCCTCTTCCCGACTCGCCTTCGAGATTTCATAATTATCTAAATATGTTCATAAAACATGCCTATAGTTTCTCCATCAAAGATACTATGCAAGCTTAAAGGAAGAGGAAGGTGTCCACAAGAACGGTAGGAATGCAAAAGCATCATACGAAATATTTGCACCTCCAACACTAGAGATGAAAATAAACAAGTTTGGCGTTCCTACATGTTCCCATTCCTAGTGCTCTTGAGCTCTCTCTTCCTCTTCCTGGTTACTCTCTGTGCCTACAAATATAAGGAAACAAAACCCTCGGACAACAAGCTTGAATTGCTGGAAAAGGTATTTCATCTTTGTGGTATAAATAGGACGCGCGCACGACACTTTATAGAGAGCCTTAGGGTATGCAAATTAATGAAGACAACCAGTGTATATGGCACCATACCATTGCACAATCAATGATAGTAGAGCCACGTAATGACTAGGCATGTCCTATTATTTTGGACTGTCAATTTTTGCACGTGCATGGAGATCTTCTACTTACTCATATCCACAAAGCTATATGAGTCACAACCTTTATGTTTATACAGTTCGAAAAGTGGTAGTAATCCGAGTTATGAGCGAAAAAATATTATGAACTTGGACAAGTTAAGACCTTAAAATAAACTTGGAAAATTCAAAACAAATAAAAATTAACATTGCAGTGACAATTGGTACACAAGATACTTTATACATCAACAACGACAGAATACAGTTAGCCCATGATTACGGGGATCTATTATCAGAAAAGCAGAAACATCGCTATATATATGCCATTTTCTTGGTGAACAAAATTTATATATAGGTCTACTGTGCTGTAAGAAACTTAATATCGAATTCGGTAGGGCATGCACAGAAACACGGAAGGAGAGATATATAGAAAAACAAAACTCAAAGGAAACTGTAGAACGATAGAGAGAGGGATTGGTGGAATACGATGGATATATTATTGAGCCTCATGGACAAGTATATATAGGTGTACAAGATCATCTTGGAGTACGAGTCAAGTTAGGATAGAGTCCTAACTATTCTAAACTACCATAATAACCGTGTCCGTATCATACTCTAACATCCCCCGCAGTTGCAGCGGTAGCATCGTGAACAACTGGAACATCGCGGGCGGTCAGACTGGAAATAAATCGAAGTAGAACGAGTAGGCTAACACCCCCCCGCAGTAGGAGCGGGAATGTCATGGACGGTGTCGCGTCGCAGTAGCTTGGACTGTAGAGGAAGCTGATGATGCTCAAGTGAGGTGGTAGCCCTTGTGCTAATATTGAGGGAGCCGAGATCGTGAGGCGGTGTCAAGGTCGAGGTAGCCGTGCGAGGAGAGTCACCGTGGTCGATGTCGTGCTCGGGATGCCGGTGTCAAGGTAGCCGCACATGAAGCCGCATGTGCATAGTGCGTGAGGAGGATGACGGAGACGCGTCGAGGCAGTCGTCGAGGGTGTCGATGCCTAAGCCGATGCAGTCCGAGTCGTCGAGAACGAGGTGTGGCCATAGTTTTGCCAGAACTAGGCGCACGTCGGGGACGAACGCACACTCCGGTTTTGCCAGAACCGAGTATGCAAAGAAGAACTCGTCGGTGACGCGGTCGAGGCAGTCGTAGAGGGGTCGATACTGAAGAAGACGTTGTCAAAGCCGATGAAGACGAGGCGCCGATCCGAGCTTGCTAGACTCGGGAATGCATCGGGAACGAAGGCACTCCCGGTGTTGCCAGTACCAGGCGTGCGGGGGCAGGGACCATCATGAACTTGTCGCCATGTCAGAAAGACTAGCAGAGGAAGCCTCCAGAGCGGTTGCGATGCGCAGAGCGGCGAAGAGAGAGAGAGAGATGTCGGCGCAGTCCGCGGTTGTCGAAGTAGAGTAGCAGGTGGTGTAGTCAGGGATGAGGCGATGACGCTGGCGGCGAAGTTGTAGTGGACGAAGACGTAGAAGGCGGTGAAAACAGCGGCGACCTGGGGTAGTCATGCTTTATGCTTAGAGTGGTGATGGGGTAGTCGGCGGGACCCGCGACAGCGTGAGATCGCTCTGCAGGTTACCTTGTGAAGTGCGGCGGGTGCTCGAAGTAGGCGAGGAAGAAACCCGGCAACGTGACGAAGACCATATGCACACAGCGGCGATCCGCACCTATAGGAGATGGCGCGGTGAAAGCCGAGGACGTCAATGCACCGGAACGGCGAAGTAGACTGTGTGCAGCGATGCTACGATCCGAGGGGCGGCATAGCTGCAGGGCGCAAGTCGGTGCAGCGGCTGAGAGACCACCATCGACGTACATGCCAAGGAATGCGTGTTGGAAGCTGGTAGCGTGGACCAAAGGCGGCGGCGCTGCGGCCAGAGGGGCGACGCTGCGGCAGCCCGTAGCTCGATCGGTGGTAGGCGCGTGCTAGGGGACGTGCTTGGCGTAGATAGGCGCGGGATCGGTTGATCAGATCGACAGTGCGCCATATGCGCCAGGGCGTGGACGACGTGTAGATCGGAGTCAATGGCAGCGTTATCTGTGAAGTCCCGGACGATGACGACAAAGAGGATCCGAGGGGGGGCGGCCGCGGTAGCCTTCCAAGGAAGGTGTAGCAGCCGTCTGTGGTACGCGGTAGCCTGCTGTGAGGCCGCGACAGCCTCCCGAGGCAGGCGCAGCAGCGGAGGGCGTAGGCGCACATATGCGGTGTATATCCTTGATGCCGATGGTCGGAGTAGAGGCGCGGCGATGACGACGGCGGTGGGCGACTCAATCTGATCTAAGATCGGTAAACCAAAAAATAAAACCGATCAATAGATGAAAAAAAGACTTACAGGGCAGCCGATCACGGATCGGCGGACGAACCCTGTGTACGGGTTGCGCAGCCCCAGGCGGAGATCATAGAGATCGACCTCCCCGGGACGGTGCGGCGGAAGCGTGTTGCTCGGCTAGCGCGGCGCCATGGCGTGCGACTGCGCTAGGGTTTGGGAAGTGGCGGCAGCGACGCTAGGTGGATGCGGCGACGGCTAGGTCAAGGATCATGCCGCTCTGATACCATGTAGAGAGAGAGGGATTGGTGGAATATGATGGATATATTATCGAGCCTCATGGGCGAGTATATATAGGCGTACAAGGATCATCTTGGAGTACGAGTCAAGTTAGGATAGAGTCCTAACTATTCTAAACTACCATAATAACCGTGTCCGTATCATACTCTAACAGAAACCTTCATCCACCATCCCTTGGAGGAAAATAGATGAAGGTGTACTTGTCATATATGAGTCTAAACTCACTATACACATCGATTCAGCATGGATCCCTTAGGCAAGACGCTGAACCTCAGAACGAGGTTTCAGACACAAAGAAAGAATGAGGTCCTGAAGAGAGTTCATCAGTACTTCCACCCATTAAATTACTTCCAAATTATATGTTCAGAATCTGATAGCTTGGCCACCATCCGTTGAAGGATCAAATACGAAATTATAAACTATAAAGTATAAAACAGTTTTTCTGTTATGTCACAACCTTGTATTCTGTATGGATTAAAGCATGCCTAAGAAAAACCTAACACAGAAAATAACACTCCAACTATCCTGGGTGTATGAACATGAATAAAATCATGTTATGCTATGGATCTATTTTATGGTGTGCGGTCCAAAAGAAAGAGGAAGGAGCACCAAAGAACAATAGGCATGGGAGGCATCGGGAAGTTCAAATCAAAGCCTCCTCCAGTGTTGGACGAGGAACTGAGGGCTTTATCCTTCCATCATGTTCCCATGCCCACCGCTCTTAGTCCCTCTTTTCGTCCTCTTCATGTATCGCAATGGACATCTCATATCATCTGACAATATGGAATATATGTTTGTTTTTCTGCTAAAGCGATTTATCAAACAAAAAGGAAGAGGAAGGAGCGCTTAAAAATGATAGGAATGAGAGGCTTTGGGAAAACCAGACCATGTGTCCACCTCAAAACAAGAGATGAAGAACAAATAAGCTAGGCGTTCCTCTATGCTCTCAAGCCCACTGCCCTTAGGCCGTCTCATTCTTTCTCTTCCTAGCTTGCTTTTGAGATTTCACATCAAATATGTGCACACAGATATATGGTTTCTACGCAAGCAACCGATCAAGCAAAGAAGAAGAGGAAGGAGGGATTGAGAACAATAGGAATGGGAGGCATTGGGAAACACCACATGCCTCTAACACTTGAGGTGAAAACAAAGCAAGTTAGGTTTTCCTCTATGTTCCCATACCCACCGCTCCCACACTCTCTTTTCTTCCTCTTCTAGACCAACTTTCAAGATCTCACTTATCTTAGTATGTGCACACATATCTACAGTTTCTCTGGTATGCTATTGCGCATGCCAAAAGGAAGAGGAAGGAGGGCTCAAGAACCATAGGAATAGGAGGCATCAGGAAAGCATCAATCTAAACATTTACACCTCCAACACTACAGGTGAAAACAAAAGATTTAATCTTTCCTCCATGTTCCCAATCCAATTGCTCTTATGCCCTCTTTTCTTCAACTTCCTGACTTGCCTTCGAGATCTCAACTTTACTTAAATATGTGCACAAATGTCTATGATTTCACCATCAAAGCTTGCGCATAAGCAAAAAGGAAGAGGAATGAGTGCACAAGAACGGTAGGAATGGGAGGCATTAGGAAAGCACCAAAACTAACATTTGCACCTCCAACACTGGAGGTGGAAACAAACAAGTTTTGCCTTCCTCCATGTTCCCACTCCTAGTACTCCCGAGCTCTCTTTCTTCCTCTTCCCGGCTTACTCTTACTGCCTAAAAATCCAGGGAAGCAAAACTCTCCAACAACAAGCTGGAGTTGCTCGAGGAAGTGTTTCAACTTTGTGGTATGTGCAGACCACTTTGTAGAGAACCTTAGGGAGAGCAAGCAATGAAGTAAACCAGTGCATGTAGCACCGATTTACAATCAATAAAAGTGTGACATCAATCATCAGGCCCTGCCTATTATCTTGAACATTTAATTTAAAACACGTGCATGGACATTTTGTGCTTGATCACCCATATCTGAAATATTGTGTATAGTAATAGTGCACATTTGAGCATTTATGCAATACTAAAATAGGTACCAGTCAAAATTATGTGCTAAAATAATATGAACCTAGACAAGTTTAGCCCTCTAAATAAGCTAAGAAAAATTAAGAAACAAAGGGAAAGAACATTGCAATGGTAATTGGTACACAATTTACTTCAGACATCCACAACCAAAAAAAGATCCACTATTGGAGATGCGAGCTCCTGGCTCATCCCCGCGGTCGAGTTAGGGGCGAAACCCTCGCCCCCGTCTAGCCCCACCTCCCTCCACCCCCTCCTCCACTGCTGCCGACGGGAGCCGTCGGGCAAAGACCGCGTGGTGCCGGTGGCGGCGGGCCTCTCCTCTAGGCGTCCATCCAGAGGGAGACGCGGGCAACCTCGACGACGGCGCTGCATTGAGGGAACGCGGGTGCCAACGACGGTGACGGCGCTGGGATGGCATGGAGGCAATGGCTTTCCATGGAGGCACGGGCTTACCGGCCCAGATCTAGGCCCTTTGTGCCCGATCTAGGTCTGACGGGTCCCGCCGTTCTAGCCTCTTGCGCCTGGGTGTGGCCACCCCCTCCTCCTTGTCTGTGCTCCTCGGCTCGAGCGCAGGGGTGCTACTACTCTAGTCGGGTTGACCCAAGCCCAACACCATCTTGGCGTGGCGACACGTGGAGTTCGCGCGGCGCTTGCGGCGGGGTGGGCAGTGTTGGGTGGCTGGCGATGCTTCTTTGAGGTGGTTGTGCGCGACTTGCCGGCGACTCTCCTATGGCAGCGCCAATGCTTCTTGTGGCTCGGTGGTGCCCCTCTTAGGCGGCTTGTCCCTTTGTGGACATGGTTTCCCCCATCTGGCGTGCCGAGCGTGCAGCCGGAGGGTGCCCTAGCAAGGCTAGATCTTTGAGTGGAAGGGGCTAGCGCGGGAGCTCTAGTGGAAGAATGGATCGTGCTTGGTTGCGGTGTGGAGGTACCATGCTTTGGGCGAAAGCCCTGCCTTTCAGGGCCGGTGATGGTGATGCCTGAGGGCGACGTTTCCTCTGAGGCATCATTGAGAAGCTTCGGTACCTCCTTCGCTCAGTGTCTCATGTTCCGGATGAAAACCTCAAATTTGGCTTGCCAAATCGGGCGACAGCGGCGTCTTCAACGTCGCATCCTCCATGGAGGCGTTGTCTTGAGGACTTGACTATTAGGTTCGAGACGTAGTTCTTTGCCATGGATCTCAGTGTTGGATACATATGAGGCTTCTTGCAGTGCAGATGGTGTCAGCTCGAGTGGTATCACGGTGGGTTGCGCGACGAGGGTCTTCCTCGGACAGCGCGAGCAAGCCTCCAGATGAGTAGTGTTGGGTTGGCATCTGTGCTTGATGGTGAGCCATTGAAGACTGCACGCTTGCACGTCTATTGAGGTTGTTGGGAGCTGCTGCCGTGCCATCTATTGAGGTTGTTGGGAGCTAGCCGCCGTATCGACGACATACCCCGGATTTGTGCTGAGGCTGGAGCAGCAATGCTCCCTGCTGAGTTGTCGTTGGCTAGCGGAATTCAAGCAGAACGCGTCTTGGCGGCTTGGCTGCGGCTGGCAGGTTCTTGATAATTTCGATGATGCACAAGCACTGCGACTTTTATCGGCAAGGGTTCTTTTTAGCGGAGAATCTCACTCTGTGATGTCTTGGAGAAGAGCTCGACGGATTTCGGCCATTTAGATGTAGTCTTGTTTTGAGTGTTGGGTGTGTAAATGTGCGTGTTTTGGCCTTTTCTTACGCTTATAAATTGAACTACTTTTCGATCAATGAAATCGAAACGCAAAGTTTTTTGTGTTTTCGCGGAAAAAAAACCAAAAAAGGTACTTCAAGCATGAGTTGCCCTAGAAAAGATGATAGAATGTGATTATCCAACGATTATAGGATCTATTATCATTTATCTGCAAAATTATATCTTCTATGTGGAACAATTTCTTGAGGAAAAAAATGTATACATATCGTTCTTTTAAGTACCTTAGTATCTAAATTCTATAGATATTGACCAAAGATTTTGGATAGTGTGGTCAGCCATAGTGTGTCATTGATCTGATTATGCCTCGAGCATGAGTTCAACATAGGGGAGCAAGTGAAGACTTTGTACCATTTGTATGTAAAAGTTGTGTGGTAAGAATACAAACATATTCGTTTACATTTACTCCCCCCCCCCATGTCGCAACCCCAGGGTGACACCGGGGGCGGAACCCTAGCGCCACCGGGAGCCCCCTTCTCCTTCTCCCCCTCACCGTTGCTGCCACTAGCCCTCGCCGTGGTGGCGTCAGGCCCAGTTACCGAAGGCGGCTTGGTCTGGTGGTGCATCTAGGGCGAGCACGGACGCTGCTGGGGTCGTGGTGGCGGTTGTCGTGGTGCGGCGTTCAGGGTGGTGCCCCTGCGTTGGCGGGGGTCATGGCCTTCTGTCGCGGCCTTGGCGCGAGCCGGAGTGGTAAGGAGGGGCGGGTGGCGGCAGCGGCTGAAGCTTCGTAGACGGCGGGTTTGATCTAGACTTTGGTCCGATTTGGGCTTGCTAGGGCTGTTGACGCCGTCTAGCCTTCAACTATGTTGTTCTGACCAGCGACGAGGGAGTCGTCCGGTTTGCTTGAATAATGGTGGCGGTCCTCGGGTTCTTCCTTCTATCGAGACGAAGACTGGCCGGATGCATGTCCTTTTCGATTCGGTTGCAGTGGCGTGTTTTGGAAGGCTCCGCCGGCGAGCTCCACTAGGTGACCCATGCCTGCAGTTTGCTGGATCGGGAGATTCAGTCGTGCACACCCATGTTTTACTCTGGCCGTTTGGTTTCAGAGGGAGCACTGCAAAGCTCTGCTGGTTGTTAATATCATGGGGCATGTTCTCGTCCCATGGTGCTGGCGGAGAAGGTCATGGAGGCCAAAATCTGAGGACAAGCAATGGTGATTTGAATCTCGGTGGTGATGAGGAATTGGCTTGGCATTTCTTGACTTGGAGGAGCGGCATGCAAGTGGGGGCGATTGCACATGAGAAGTTCAAAGTCTTGTCTTTTAGGGTGAAAATCCAAGGTTTGGCCTTCATTGGTTGTGTCTGGCAATGGTCTTGCTGAAGGCATTGTTTTGAGAGCGAGAACTTTTTTCACGGTGAAAACCTAAGATCTATAATCGGGTGACGACAGTGCTTATGCACTGTTCCCTTATTGGAGGCATCGCTTTTGGAGAAGCTGGACTTTTGGTGCTTTCCTGGTGGTGTTAGTGGTGCTCTAACAACGAATAGATCATTGTAGTGGGACCTTTCTTTTTTTGTAATTTCTCTTTCTTTCTTCAGTTGTGTGCATCCGCATTGCCGCTAGGGTGATGTGTTATTGTAGAGGATGGGTGTAATTTGTATCTTCGCGATATTAATATATACTCTTTATCGAAAATGTAAAATTTGTGTCTCTTATCTTTTTTAAGTTTTAAAATGTTCTTATTTATATCTGTGCGAGTACCTGCCCTTTTTCAGATCGAGAGATGTATACAGGCCAGAAACTCCAAATGGAGCTCAGGTTCTGGGAGCCTGATTTTAAGAAAGGAACTCAATAATTTTATAGTACATTTCAAATAATTCAAAAATATATAAATAATTACATATAGATGTCTAGTATGTATGTATAAATTTTAGTCAAAATATGTTTTCATCTGTAATATACAAAAACATAAATAGGAACACCAAATCGAATTTTGAATACCTATTTAGAGCCAGATTTTGTGATTTTGTAATAGCTAGGAATACAACGTATTCTCTCTCAAGAAATACAACACATTTGTTAACAAAATTTAAAGGTTCATAGAAATTACCATCATGTCTCTACAAAAAATTCAGTCTTTTCTCAAACTTTCAAATACTATTTCCATTTTTTTAGAACACTGATCTCCCTAGAGCTCGGGTTCCAAAACGACATACTTATGCATGCTTCATATATATACACTATCTGACGGTATTGGCACAATATGGATTCATGCGCAGAACATAATAATCTGGAGCTGGACATTTGTTTCTCTGTGCTAGTAGAATTTGTAAAGGAATCTATGTAACTCAATTATAAAGTGTAAATCAGTTATAGCCTATTAAGCCATCACCTTATTTTATGTACGAATTAGTCCAACACAAAGAAAGAAAGACCAAACACAAAAAATAGCAATCCAACTATGAAGAGTGTACGAACTTGAACCAAATAATGTTATACCATGAATCCTTTGTATGTTGCATGATCCAAAAGAAAGAGGAAGGAACACCAAAGAACAATAGGCATGACAGGCATCAGCAGAACTCAGACCAAAGCCTCCTCCGATGACAGATAAGGAACTGATGGATTTATCCTTCCATCATGTTCCCACGCCCACTGCTCTTAGGGCCTCTTTCCTTCCTCTTTGTGTCTCACAATGGACATCTCATGTCATCTAAATATATGCACATATATTTCGTTATTCTACGAGAGCAATTTAGCAAATAAATAGGATGGGTAGGGATCGCTTAAGACCAATAGGAATGAGAAGCATCAGGAAATACCAAACTATGTTTTCAACTCGACACAAAAGGCGAAGAACAAATAAGATAGGCTCTCCTCTATGTTTTCATTCCCACTGTTCTTAGACCCTCTCTTTCTTCCTCTCCCTAGTTCATCTTCGTAATCTTACATTAACTATGCACACATATATATTTGTGTTGTAGGCTAAACCTACTAAGCAAGACCAAAAGGAAGGGGAAGGACTGCTTAAGAACAATAGGAATGGGAGGCATTGGGAAACACCAAACCGGTTCTCACTTCTAGGTAACACTAGAGGTGAAAACAAAGAAAGTTCGGATTTCCTCCATGTTCCCACTCCAACCGCTCTTAGGCGCTCTTTTTTTCCTCTTCCCGACTCGCCTTCGAGATCTCATAATTACCTAAATATGTTCATAAAACATGCCTATAGTTTCTCCATCAAAGCTAGTGTGCAAGCCTAAAGGAAGAGGAAGGTGTCCACAAGAACGGTAGGAACGGAAGGCATCAGGAAAGCTTTGGACCAAATATTTGGACATCCAACACTACAAGTTTGGTGTACCTACATGTTCCCGTTCTCGGTGCTCTTGAGCTCTCTCTTTGTTCCTCTTCCTGGCTTACTCTCTGTGCCTACAAATATAAGGAAACAAAACCCTCAGACAACAAGCTTGAATTGCTGGAAAAGATATTTCAGCTTTGTGGTATAAATAGGACGCGCATGACACTTTATAGAGAGCCTTAGGGACAGCAAAGTAATAAAGACAACCAGTGTATCTGGCCCCATTGCACAATCAATAACAGTACGGCCACGTCATGACTAGGCATGTCCTATTATTTTGTACTATTAATTTAGAGCACGTGCATGGAGATCTTCTACTTACTCATATCCAAAAAGCTATATCAGTCACAACCTTTATGTTTATACAGTACGAAAAGTGGTAGCAATCCGAGTTATGAGCAAAAAAATAATATGAACTTGGACAAAATAAGGCCTTAAAATAAACTTGAAAAATTCAAAAAAAATGAAAATAACATTGCAGTGATAATTGGTACACAAGGTACTTTAGACATCGACAACTAAAAGAAGGTAGAAAAAATGACAGAATGCAGTTAGCCCATGATTATCGGGATCTATTATCAGAAAAGCTGAAACATCGTATATTAGGCCATTTTCTCAATGAACAAAATTTACATATAGGTCTATTGTTCGGTAAGAAACTTAGTATTGAATTCTGTAGGTCATGCACAGGGACATGGAAGGAGAGAGATATAGAAAAACAGAACTCCAAGGAAACTTTCAGCCACAATCCCTTGGAGGAAAACAGATGAAGGTGTACCGGTCATATATCAGTCTAAACTCACTATACACATCGATTCGGCATGGATCCCCTAGGCAACACGCTGAACTTCGGAACGAGGTTTCGGACACAAAGCAAGAATAAGGTCATGGAGAGAGTTCAGCACTTCTTCAACCCATAGAATTACTTCCAAATTACATGTTCAGAATCTGATAACTTCGCCGCCTTCTGTTGAAGGATCATATACCAAATTATAAAGTATAAAGTATGAAGTAGTTTTTCAATTAAGCCACAACCTTGTCTTATGTATGGATTAAACCGTGCCTAAGAAAACAACTAATATGGAAAATAGCACTCCAACTATGCTGGGTGTATGAACTTGAACCATCATGTTATACCATGATATGAATCTATTGTATGGTGTGCAGTCCAAAAGGAAGAGGAAGGAGCACTGAAGAACAATAGGCATGGGAGGCATCAGGAAATTTCAAATCAAAGCCTCTTCCAGTGTTGGACGAGGAACTGAGGGCTTTAGCCTTCCATCATGTTACCATACCCACCGTTCTTAGGCCCTCTTTGCCCCCTCTTCATGGATTACAATGGACATCTCATATCATCTGATTGTATGGAATATATGTTTCTTTTTTCTGCTAAATCAATTTAGCAAACAAAAAGGAAGAGGAAGGAGCGCTTAAGAACCATAGGAATGAGAGGCATCGAGAAAACAAGACCATGTTTCTACCTCAAAACAAGAGGTGAGTAACAAATAAGTTAGGCATTCCTCTATGTTCTCATTCCCACTGCTCTTAGGCCCTCTCTTTCTTCCTCTTCCTGTCTTGCTTTTGAGATTTCACATCAAATATGTGCACATAGATATATGGTTTCCACGCTAAAGCAACTGGTTAAGCAATAAAGGAAGAGGAAGGAGGGCTTGAGAACAATAGGAATGGGAGGCATTGGGAAACACCAAATGCCTCCAACACTTGAGGTGAAAACAAAGCAAATTAGGCTTTCCTCTATGTTCCCATTCCCACTGCTCACAGGCTATCTTTTCTTCCTCTTCTTGAACAGCTTTCAAGATCTCACTTATCTAAGTATGTGCACACATATCTACGGTTTCTCTGGTAAGCTATTGCGCATGCCAAAAGGAAGAGGAAGGAAGGTTCAAGAACCATAGGAATGGGAGACATCAGGAAAGCACCAAACTGAACACTTACACCTCCAACACTAGAGGTGAAAACTAAAGATTTAATCTCCCCTCCATGTTCCCATTCCTAGTGCTCTTACGCTCTCTCATCCTTCCTCTTCCCTGCTTGCTCTTGGAGCCTACAGAATCTGAAGAAACAAAAGGTATCAAGCAGCAATCTTCTCGAATTGCTGGATCTCGAAGTGTTTCAGCCTTGATGTATAAATAGGCATGATATGCACTCTGAGGAGAACCTTTGGGGGGTCAAGTAATGAAGACACACATTGCATCCAGCATTGCTGTACAGTCAATGGCCATGGGGCCCATTGTTCTGTACTGTTAATGTACACCACATGCATGAAGATCTTTCAGCTCACACAAATCCAGAAAGTTGTGCATTCATACAGTAGGACAGTAATGTAATGCAAGAGCAATCAGAAACTATGAGTTTCAGAAAATTAAGCCCTCTAACAAACTTGGAAAACTTACAAATAAAGGCAAAATAAGATTGCAGTGGCAGTTGGTACACAAGGTACTTCAGATATGAATAGAGACATACGAGATTAGAAAACCCAAACCATATATATAGGCCTATTATTCTGTAAGTAATTCACCAACTAGATTCTATAGGTTGTAACACAGCAATATTGGAGCAGAAAAATGTATGAAAAACAAAACTCTGACGAACCATCAGCCAGGCCTTGCAGGAGAAACAAATGAAGGTATACTTGTCATATATTCAACCTAAACTCAATGTACACAGCATGGATTGGCTACGCAACATGCTGAACCACCTAGTATTTCCGGAACAAGGTTCCGAAACAAAGGAAGAACGAGGCCTTGAGTAATCCCAGTTATGGGCTCCCGAATTACTTATGGCAGATTTTCCTAGATATATATGTATCTAAACGTTTTAGTGTATAGATACGTGCGGATCTAGACAAAATTGTGACATCTCATTCAGGACAAAGGGAATATGAACTTGGACCGATTAAGATCTTTAAATAAACTTGAAATTTTAAATAAAAGAAAAATAACATTACAATGACAGTTGGTACACAAGGTACTTTAGACATCAAACAATATTAAAAGTTTCTTCAGACATGAGCTGCACTACAAAAGATGACAGAATGCGATTAGCCCATGATTACATGGATCTTTTTTTTCCATACGACTCTACGAGCCGGGTTCCATTATCAAAAGACAACAGAACAGTGTTTTACCGAGCATCCAACACAAACAACCAAAAGAAACAGCAAAAGAGAAACTGACTAGTGAAAGTCAACCCAATCCACCTCAAGGGAGATAGACGACCGCCACAAGCCAGCCAAATCCTCCGACACCTGGAAGTTTTAAGAACACATAGCTACAAATCCAACAAAAGAGCAACCCAACAGCCCCATGCAAACTGCACTTTCCCTACAATAGTATCAAACAACCCGGGGGGTCCTCCGAAAGGGATAGTTCCTGTACTTAGTTCGCAGGATCATCATCAGTCACTTCATCACCTTTCTCGATCCGCAACGTAGTAGCCCGTCGTGCCATATCATGAACCTTAGTAGCCATGTTCTGCAGCCTATCAGCGCCCTCCATCAGAATCCCACTGTCTTGTTCAGACTGTAAACCTACCCAATAACGCAAAAACACACACATGTAACAAATCAGACCCAAAGGAGAGGACGGAAGCTTTCCCTCGAAACACGCACGATTCCTAGTTTTCCAAATTGCCCAACAAAGAGCAGTAATACAAATTATGTGAAAATTAGATCCAAAGGGAAGAAATTCCACAATCCACCAGAAATATTGAGTGAAACACGTTGGTCTAGAGCGTGCCCCTATCAACCCAGCAACACAACTCCACATATAAGCCGCAGCAGGGAAACTGAAGAAAAGATGATTGATCGATTCTTCCATAGGACAAAAACGACACACATAACTACCAACCCATTTTCTCCTCTTCATATTATCTTTTGTAGCAATTGCATTATGCCAGATAAGCCATAGCCAGATTTTAATTTTTAGAGGCAACTTAGCTTTCCATAACTGCCTAAAAGATCTATCAGGACCAACATCAGAGATTTTATTGTACAACGATTTAACAGAGAAAACCCCAGATTTGGTATACTTCCATTTAGGCTTGTCCATTCCATCATTTAACCTTAAATGGGACAGTGTGCCCCTAATCTCCTGCCAATGGGCATGTAACCTGGGAGAAAGCCATCTTCTGAAAGTAAGAAACCACCCCAGATCATACATCTCTCTGACTGTGCCAGATTGTTGATTACAAACATCAAAAAGTTCAGGAAATTTTTCACAAAGGGAAAAATCCCCAACCCACTGATCATGCCAGAAGTCAGTTTCCCTTCCACCACACACTTCCATTTTTCTCCCAGACAAATATATATGTTTGATTTTAAGTAGGTCCTTCCAAGCAGCAGAATCATTTTGCTTAGCCCTGATTCGCCAGATACCATGAGAGATCCCATATTTCGATTTGACAATCCTTTGCCACAAACCATTTCTAGCCTCCAGCTTCCACCACCACTTACACATGAGACAGATATTGAAAAGCTTTAAATTCTTAACACCTAACCCACCTTTCTTTTTTGGTCTACATATCAAGGACCATTTAACCATATAATACTTCGTTTTTTCACTCACCCCTTCCCAAAAGAACTTCCTAATGATTTTGGTATATTCCTCGAGGTCAGTGTCAGCCATGAGATACATGGACAAATGTTAAATGAGTAGACTGCTCAAAGAAGACTGAATAAGAGTAAGCCTACCCCCAATCGAGGATGTATTACCTACCCAACCTTCAAATTTTGTCCTAAGTTTATCTGCCAAAGGTTGTAGATCCGCCACATGAAGCCTAGTGCCACAAACAGGGACACCTAGGTACTTGATGGGCCAACTACCAAGCTGACAGCCAAACATTTCCGCATATCTCAATCCTTTCTCACTATCCTCCTTTACCAACATGATTTCACTTTTGTTAAAATTGAATTTTAAGCCAGACATAGCTTCAAACATGTACAGGATTAGTTTTACATGTCTCAAATGGTCCACATCATCCTGAATAAGCAAGATGGTATCATCTGCATACTGGAAAATGGCAACACCCCTATCAATCAGATGAGGTACAAGTCCAACCACCAGCCCAGCACATTGTGCCTGAAAAATCATTTTAGCCAAACCTTCTACAGCAAGATTAAATAAGAAAGGAGAGAAAGGATCACCTGGCCTCACTCCTCTATGGCTACCAAAATCAGCCCCCTCTTATCATTGATTTTAACACAAAGAGTACCATTTTTCAACACTTTACTGATCAACTGACACCAGAGATTACTAAAACCTTTCTGTGAAACACACTTAAGCAAATACCCCCAGTCTACTTTATCATAGGCTTTTTCAAAATCAATCTTCAAAACCACCCCCCGACAATTTTTCCTACGGAATTCATGTAAAATTTCATGCAAAGACATAACCCCATCCATAATGTTTCTACCTTTAATAAAAGCAGCTTGGCAACTAGAGATTAACTTGTCCATAAAAGTTTCAACCCTAACAGTAAGAACTTTAGTGATCAATTGTACATAACTTGTAACAAACAAATAGGTCTATACTTAGAAATAATGTCAGCATCAGGAGATTTCTGGAGTAGGATAATCATCCCAAAATTAATCCTAAACAAATCCAGATTACCAGAATGCAAATCCCTAAACATGGACATAATATCAGTTTTAATAACTAACCAGCAAGTTTGAAAGAATTCAACAGGAATTCCATCAGGGCCAGGAGATTTATTTTTCACCATAGAATCTAAAGCACATTTAACCTCATCTTCAGAGAAAGGTCTATCTAAAGCAATATTATCCTCATTATTCAACTTTTCATTATCAGACCAAACACCAGGATCTAACCCCAGCAAATCACCTTCTCCCTTACCAAACAACCCTTTATAAAAATCAGTAGCATGCAAAAGGAGATCAGAGGTCCCCTGGATAACCACATCATCACACTTTAGAGAAAATATCATATTTTTCCTTTTCCTACCATTAGCAATTCGATGGAAATAAGCTGTATTATTATCCCCCTACAACAACCACTTAGCACTAGATCTACTGAACCAGAACTTATCTTCTTCTTCATATAACTGCAGCAATCTAAGTTGAATAAAGGTTTTCCTTTTAAATTGCTCACCAGATAACAAAACATCTTCTTCTAGATTTTCTAACACTTCTAATTCCAACAAAAGGTTCTTCTTCTCTCTGATAAACTGGCCCCTCACATTAATCCCCCAACCTTTCAAACTGTTTTTGACCATTTTAAGTTTATGTTGAACCAGACTAATACTATCAGACAGTCTACAAGGTGAATTCCAAGCAGCCTCCACCCTGTCAAGAAACTCAGGGTGATCCAACTAGATTTTCTCAAATCTAAACTCCCTGGAGATATTCCTAGGCCCTTCACCAGTATCAACCACCAAGGGGTTGTGGTCAGACATGACTCTAGGAATTTTCATAACCTGAGTCAAAGGAAACAAATCCTCCCATTCACAATTAACCAGAATCCTGTCAAGCTTTTCCAAAGTGGGAATACGATGGTTATTAGACCAAGTAAACTGACTCCCAGAAAAGTGAATCTCCCTTAGAGCATACGTGTTAATGATTGAATAGAAAATATTAGAAAATTTTGAGCATGCCCCAGGTCTGTTTTTCTCACAAGCTAACCGAATAATGTTGAAATCACCCCCAATCAAGGTAGGAATTTGTAAGTCTGCACAAACTCCAGCAAACTCTGACAGGAACAACTCCTTATCACCAATTTGCTCAGCCCCATAAACAATAATGAGGAACAACTCCTTCAGCAACTTACTATCAAACACTCTGGCTTTAACGAAAAACGATTTATGATTACGTTAAGGACTTTAAATCTGGAGGATTTAATGCCACAAACAATTCCACCAGATTTTCCCACTGAGGGGGACCAAAGCCAAGTGAAACATCGATCAGGATCAAACTTCCTGCACACAGAATAATCAATTTTTTTCTTCATGGTTTCCTGGAGCCCAATAAAATAGAGACCATAATCCACAATCATATCTCTAAGGAAAAAAGAGAAACCCTTCTTCCCCACTCCCCTGTAATTCATTATTAAACCAATCATGTGTACTTGTTATTTCTAGCTCTCAGTCTTGGACCAGGCAGAATATCACACAGAGGGTGATATTTTTCTACCAAACCAACATTTTTAGTACCACCAAGGGATACCCCCCCCAGATTTCTTAATAGATTGTTTAATATTTTTTCTCATATGTTTTTTTGTTTTCCTTGAAATGACTAGAGTAAACTTGTCATCAGAAAACCCATCACTACCATCACCCACACTATCCCTCTCTAGGTAACTTGTAATCACACCCTCATCCTTACTATAACCACTAGATTCCTCAATAGAAACACAATTTTTCTTAGAGACCAAATTATTTCTAGCATTTTCTAAATCTTTCAGCAAATGAACAGTAGACAGGGATAATTTTGACACATCAACACCAAACTCCAGAGCTCTATCAACAATATCATTATCACTTAAAGTAGAGAAAGAATTAGCAGAGGCCATAATTTTGTTACCTGCATTATCCCTTGCACTGATATGTTCCATGGCTCTAGTCAGAATGGGCAAATTAGCCACACCTGAAGCCTGAATCCTGGCACTTGTCCTTAGGGGGATAGGCTGGTCAGGAGTAGGAATGGTTGGCACAGAGGGCCTAACCAAAGAAGAAGAATTCTCAACCTCAGTAACATCAGATGGCAACTCAGTAATTCTGACAGTTGAAGATTGCACAACAAGAGGATGTGACTTTTCCTCAGAAAGACCATCATTGTCACAAGAAAGATCCATCCTAGAATCATCTTCACTCCCCTGAGGCGATTCCACCACTGGTTCTAGATTCCCACGAGTCAACTGAGACAAGTGTCGCCTCCACTCCACCTTTTTGTCACTGCTTGTTTCCAGGAGCTGTTTAAGAAATTTCTCATATGACAACTCATTTTGCAAAGGTTCATCTGGGTTTTCAACCACACCAGGAGCCAAGATTCTTGGTCTCTTGATGAAATCCACATACTGCGCATAGTAGTCCACAGCAGGTGCAACAGAGGTAGTTGCCCTTGAGGAGGACCCAGAATCAATAATACAACCCTCAGGTAAAAAGCCTTTCTCACGTAGCACATGTTCTAGGGAAGGAGCATCATCATCACTATCAACCTCCTCCACATGATCGTCAACAGCTTTCCTTTTCCCATGTTTATCATTGCAATCCTCCACTTACACACAACAACAGCATTAGAATTATATCCAGCCCCAGCAACACCTGCCCTGCGAGCATCACCCATAAATCCTCCAGGTGCTGATGCAGGAACCCTACCAGTACCACCCTCCATTCTAGCTCTTTTCGGAGTATGCTGCAGATTTGGATTAGGCCTACTATCTTCCTTGATGTCAACAGCCCAGGTGCCTTACTTATTGCATTTTTCCCTCTTGGAATTTCCCTGGTGAACTCAATCTCATAAAAACATGAACCAATGTTTACATTAGATACAACAGGAGGTACCAAGGACACATCCATGTTGCCTATCTGGATTCTCACATAATCCACATTATTCAGACTATGCTTGTCCATAGCAAGGGATCTACCAACCAAACTGCCAACAAAGGCAGCAGTGGGGCAGTTTCTATTATCCAAAGGAATACCCTTGACCTAAAACCAAGCAACATCAAGCTCACCGGTAGCACCATAGCTTGGAAACCAGTTATCAACCTGAATAGTAACATTCAACACTGTTTTCAGTTGAGTCCTCCCAAAATGTTTCCATGCATCAATATCTCTGGGACAAGGAAATCTCATCAGATAACCGGTACTATTCATAGGCTTAGCATACCACGTCCAATTGCATCTGGCCCCAGCCCATTGACTAAATTCCTCCTCAATCTGTCTAGATGAAACAGATCCTTCCACCACTTTAATCACAGCCTGATAAATTTCTTTTGCGGGAGCAGCATTCCTAATGTCAGGAACCACAAAGAACCCATTTCCAGGGAGAGCTGAACCCACAAAGGGTGTTGCAATCTCCCAGGGTTTCTGCTCATTAAAGATAAACCTGTCAACATGCACATCACCACACAGCAAACACAAGCAAACACAATTCCCCTGGCTCTAGGACCTGATTGAGTGATTCACGGATCAGAACCCTAGCATTGCCAGGCTGAACCCCCACCTCATGAGTAGCAGTCGGAGGGATATTCCGTTGCTCCATTTGACCAGCACTTCTGCGATCGAAGTTGGAAGCAGCTACCAAGGAGCCACTAAGATTATCCTCCCTAAAGATGGGAAGATTTTCCTAGCGGTCATTAGTGGAGTTGTCAGACCCATCTTCCCGCATCTCAGCGCGATGAGCCCATCTGCCCCTGCTCCCAACATTAACATTGTCCTTCTGTAAATCCCGACTCCTAGGAGCCACCGCTCCAAGCCTATTGTTCTTCCCATCACGAAAGGGACGGGAATCAGATCTAGCAGCATCACGACTACGAGAGCGATTATCCATTAGATTTCTCCTGAGATCCCCCATCTCACCAGACGGAGTGTGATACAAAGGATCACGCCTCATAGGATCCCTCCCCCTAACCTCTCTAGGGTTTTCAGAACGAACCTGATTTGATATCGGCGGCGAGGGATCAAAAGCCCCAGGGCCGAACCCACCAGGAGGACGATAAGGGGGGTATCCAGATCTCCCGGTACCCCTCCCCCTCGCACCACCACCGCGTCCATAGTTGAACGCCATCTCTCTTGGCGCGGCAACCACCGATGCAAAACTCCTCCGGTCCCTTGAGAGTGTCCCCGCCCAAGGAACAGAGGTCGCTGGACGGAGCATTGACTTGAGAGTGGGTCTATCAACAAAGACAACCCGCGGAGGATCAGCTGCTCTCCCCCGTTCCCAGATATGGTGGAACCTAGAGGCCGCCGCCTCTTGAGGAGATGTGGATAATGGAGAAGGACCAGAAGAAACTGCAACTGATACACCGGATAAGGATGCAGACTTAATATCGTTTTTAGTCTCATTGTGGCCCACACGCCGGGGACATGGGCCTTGACCCATCACACCCAACAAATCGAACCCAGCAGCTTTAACAGGCCCACCCCTAGGCCCTGTCTGCACAACACATTTTGAATATTTCTCTGGCAATAGATTATCCCTCCTTTTCTCCGGCGATCGCCGGAAAAGTTCACGAGGACCCAATCGACGACCAGATCTCAAAGGAGATGGATCCGCCGACCTGGGACAATCCACAAATCTAAAATGAGCCTCAGGAACTGCAACGTGAAATGGAAAAACCAACTTAGAGTTTGAATGAACTTCTTCTCCCTTCTGCAATTGTCTCGTATCCACCGCAATTTCGTCCATCCCCACCAGCACCACACGCCGTTCCTCACAACGAAGGATTACCGTCCCAAGCATTCAAACATCATATTCATTGGTTTGATACGAAGCCAACCAAAAGATTGAAACCGGCGAAGTAGGCCACACCTTACTTCCCAAAATCGAAGGACGACGCACCGGAATTGAAGGAGAAATCGTCGGATCCAAAACACAAATCAGAAATTTGGGAAATATCAGTATCTTCCCCACCGCAATCGACTCCTCTTTCCCCCACGGTCTCCCATCAAGTTCCAACCCAGATAGATCCTGGAGAACAAAACAACGAGCCATAGGATAAGAAAGCATAATTCCCTCCCTGAACCGATGAATCCTACGGACCCCAAGCCGCGGAATCGGAGAAAAACTCACCACCCACCTGATGGTCGCCTCCGGCACCAATGGATCTATAACCGCACTGTTAGCTTTCCCCGACGCCGCCAGCCCCAAATCCATGCCACCACTCATATCACCAGTGCGTTCGGACACACCGCACCCATCATCCTGTCGCTCACGCGAGAGACCATGAGATGACACGGGACGCGAGAGGGCGACTCCGAATGCGGGAGAACGCGAGCGGAGAGGATGCGAACAGAGAGGTGAGCAGAGAGGCGAGCGGAGAGGGCGCGAGTAGAGAGACGAGTAGAGAGGCGAGCGGAGCGGAGAGGGCATATTGGCTTCGCCGATTTTGGACCTGTCGCCCTATTTTTCTATCGCCGATTACATGGATCTATTATCAGAAAAACTAAAACATGGCTACATGAACTTAGAGACGTGCACGCCAACTGCCAAGGGCCATGGCTGCTGTGCGGTGATTTCAACCTGATTTACTAGGATACCGACAAGAGTAACAACAACCTTAACCAGCGGATGATGGGGCGGTTCCGGCGGTTTCTCAACGACCTCGCGCTCAAAGAAATCTACCTCAACGGACGCAGATATATACATGGTCTAATGGGCAGACCCCACCCACGCTGGTTCTCCTCGACCGCTTCTTATGTACCTCAGACTGGGAGGACACACACGACGCATGCCACCTACGCTTCTTGGCTTCAGTGGTCTGGTCTCTAACCATTGCCCCCTACTGCTGGACTGGGTGCCATTACCTCCCAGCTGACAGAGATTCCACTTCGAGGAGTTCTGGCTGCGCACCGACGGATTCATGACACTGTCACGAGCGCCTTGGCTTCGGTGCACGACCCGGACCCGTTCCATCAGCTCACACTGCACCTACAAGCCATGGCTCGCGCGCTCTTGGAGCGCCAAATCGGTGGGGTGCATCAAACTAAAGCTCGCGATCGCCCGTGAGATCATCCTCTGGTCCCCCACAAGACCTGGCTCCACAAGTAGCTCAAGGTCACTTACCTAGGCATCGCATCCTTGGAGCGAACCGCCAGCGCGCTAGGATCGCTTGGCTCAAAGATGGAGATGCAAACACAGTGTTCTTCCACCGCCAGCGCATATCGCTAGCAAAAGAACAGAATCCACGCACTCCAGGTCGACGGAGTCGTGCTCACGGACTAGACTGACATGGTTGAGGCCGCGTTCAGCCACTACAATGGACTGATGGGCACTGCCACCGAGCGCGAGCAAACGCTTCACCTTGACCACCTTATCATGCCCGACACTAAGCTACACGACTTGGAAACGCCGTTCTCCACTGAAGAAATCTGGGACACAATCAAGAGAATGCCGGCGCACAAGGCGCCTGACCTGACAGGTTCTCGGTGGAATTTCTCCACGCCTACTGGGCACGGTGAAGCAACGCCGTCGACATATTCCAGCAGCTCTACAGGCTGCGGGGATGCGGTTTCCATCGCCTGAACCAGGCACTGCTCACGCTGCTTCCAAAGCGAGCCGGCGCGACAACCCTGGGCGACTACCGGCCTATTAGCTTGATCCACTTGATAGCCAAAATTTTCGTCAAATTGCTATCGTTGTGCCTCGCCCCGAAGCTCGATCGCCTTATCAGCACGAACCAGAATGCCTTCATCCCAGGGAGAAGTCTCCACGACAACTATGTCTTGGTCAAGCAATTGGCCAGGCTCCTACACCAACTGCGCGCGCCATGCATCCTTCTCAAGCTAGAGCTGGCGCAAGCATTCGACAGTCACATAGGCATTCCTTTTCAAGGTGCTGCGGCGCTATGGCTTCAGCGACTGGCTGACAATCCTGCTCTCCACCGCCAGCACCAGAGTACTCATCAATGGAGACCCAAGGCCGCCAATGTGGCACCGACACGGGCTACGGCAAGGAGATCCCTTGTCACCACAATTGTTTGTGCTAGGCATGGACGCACTGGGACGACTACTTCAGTATGCGGTCGACCATGGCATCCTGCATCCACTGCACCCATAGTGCCCCATCCCCGCTTGCTCCCTATACGCAGATGATGTCATCCTGTTCTGCCACCCCACGGCAGAAGAAGCCATTGTAGTTAGAGAGATCCAAAGACTGTTCGGGCATGCATCTGGCCTCCGAGTCAACTTCGCCAAGAGTTCCGCGTCCCTGCTCGATTGCGACCCAGAAGCCACCACAGAGGCCATCTAGCACCTGGGCTGCCCCATCGTCGAGCTTCCCATAACATACCTGCGGATACCCTTGACCATTAGGCGCCCCACGGCAGCTCAGCTGCAGCAGCTAGTTGAGAAGGTTGCCACGGCCCTGCCCACCTGGAAACCCAAACTCATGAACAAGGTTGGACGGCTGGCCTACATCAAGGATGTGTTGTGCACAATACTCCTTCACCAACTTATTGTGCTCGATCCACCCAAATCGGTTTTCAAGCAGCTCCAAAGGATCCAGCGTGGCTTTCTCTAGGAAGGGTGTAAAGAGGCAAACAGCGGAAGCTGTCACGTCAATTGGAGCCGCGTCTGCCGTCCGCTATCGCTCGGGGGCCTAGGCGTGCATGATCTTGAGAGAACATGCATCTCACTGAGGCTGAGATGGCTTTGGTTCTCCCGCACGAACGACATGCGCGCGTGGTCAGGCCTGAAACTACAATTCTCCACCGCGGAGCGCGCCGTTTTCTTCGCCTCCACCACAATGCAGATTGACTAGACCGCCCTATTCTGGGAAGACCGCTGGATCGATGGTCGCGTCGTCCGCGAATTCGCACCATAGCTATACGCATGCATCCCTGCGTGGCGGAGGAAGCAGAGGACGGTGGTTGGTGGACTGCAAGCCAATAGTTGGGCTAGCTAGGGCATTGTCAGCGTCCACCAGATCGGCCAATACCTAGGCCTGTGGCAAACCATCTTCAGCACGGTGCTAAACCAGGATGCAGACTGCCTAGTCTAGAAATGGACCACCGACGGCATCTACACCGCCCAATCATCTGATCATGGCCTGCCTGTTCTCGCGAGAAATCTGGCACGAGGTCTTGTCATAGCTCCAACTCCCATGCCAAGCGCCTAGCGACGAACCTACGATGTTTGACTGGTGGCAGGCTACACCCGCAGCCTACCCAAGCCCATGCGCGGGCTAGCCTCCATCACCCTCCTGACACCATGGATGATTTGGAAACACTGGAACGGTTGAGTGTTCGACCACACCCAGCCCTCCCCACAACTGCTGCTCACCAATATCAAGGAGGAGGCCACACTTTGGGTGACCGCCGGGGCCAAGGGCTCCGCGTCATCGTCCCCACGACCTGGGACGTCCATTGATGTTTTTTTTTCTTTAACCATGTAACCTCCGCTTAGGCAGAAGCTGTACCTGAACCTTTCTACCTGTGCAATGAAATGAAACGCAACAGACTGTTGCATTTTCGCGGAAAAACAAAAACATCGTGTATATAGAGGACATTTTCTCGATGAACAAGATTAATATATATGTCTATTCGTATACAGTATAAGAAACTTAATATCCGGATTTTGTAGGGTGTACACAGCTACTCCTTTTGTTCAGAAATATAAGAGGTTTTACTTTGTGAATTGAATGTATTTAGACGTCTTTTAGTGTATAGGTTCGTAGAGGTTTAGTGAACCTATACACTACAAGGTGTCTAGATACATTCGTTTCACAAAGCTAGAATGTCTTATATTTCCGAACGGAAGGAGTACATGGAAGGCGAGAAATGTAGAAAAACAGAACTCCAACAAAACCATCATCAGTCTAAACTCACTATACACACTGGGTCAGCATGGATCGGCTAGGGAACACGCTGAACCACCTAGTATTTCCAGCACAAGGTTTGGGACACAAAGGAAGAATGACGTCCTGAAGACAGTTCAGTACTTCTTCCACCCACTGAATTACTTCCAAATTACTCCCTCCGTTTTAAAATATAAGATGTTTTAGCTTTATGAATGAAGTTTATCTAGACCGTTTTTGTGTGTAGGTTCATCTAAGTTTGGAGTGAACCTACACACTACAAGGGATCTAGATACACTCCTTTCACAAAGTTAAAACATTTTATATTTTGAAACGGAGGGAGTACATGTTTAGAATCTTATATAGCTTGGCCACCATCCCTCTAAGGATCAAACAACTGAGGTTGCGATGCATGCACCAAACAAGATTCAAGAGTTAGGGACATAAGCCTCATGCTGTGCGTCTACAAAGATATCAAAAACACCACCGTTTTTTTGTCAAGTGTACAGATTCCACTGTGAGTATTGTTGACAAAACTGCAGATAAATCTAGTCAGTCATGGTTGTGTCTTGCTAATCTGCAGTTCTCTATGGCCACGTGTGAACTCTGTAGGAGCACTTTATCCAGTTCAGATCCTTTTTAAGTATAGATGGTAACCGATACTAAAAATAATCTGCAATGCATGTACCTTTATTTTTTCGCGAAAACGCAAAAAGGCTTGCGTTTCGATTCATTGATAGAAAAAGAGAGTTTGGTACAAACATATATACACGCTCATGACAAGCGGACACCCCGGACAACTCAACCCACTAGATCTAAGCGGCAGGTATCAGGCCACGCAGGCCCTTCACCCCAGCATCTGCCCAAGATCGAGCCTCGGATCGAATCATGTCCAGCAGCCCTCCCAGGCTTGGCGAGATGTTGTCGAAGACGACGGCGTTCCGTTGCTTCTAAATCCACCAGGCCGTCAGCATGACCAACGATGAAGTACCCTTACGCAATGCGCAGGGGGTGGAGTGGCACACCTTCAACCACCAGTCAACGAAGTCCACCTCGTCCTCCTCGGGGGGGCAGCAGTGGACCGGATCCAGGACAGCACCTCATGCCAAACCGATCATGAGAATGAGCAACCTACAAGGAGGTGTTTCATGGTCTCAGTCGATTGGTTGCACAAGGGACAGCGAGGAGGGTGTGGAAGACCCCATCGCGCCAGCCTCTCACCCGTCCAGCATCGGTCTTGGCAGACCAGCCAGACTAAGAACTTGACCCGTGGCGGGGCCCAAGTGCCCCAGTTCAGCCTCCAAGAGCTTGATAGGATGGCCCCTTGAAAGAGAAAGTCGTATCAAGACTTGGAGGTGTATTGGGCATCTGGCGTCCACCTCCCAAGGAGTGTGTTTGTCCCCTCTGACAGGTGGAATTCCCGCACTTTGATCCATAGCTTGATGTACTACCAAAGGGCAAGCGAGCTTAGTGCAACTTGGATGTCCACGATCCACCAGTGCTGAAGGAGCGCCTTCTCACCGTGCGTCTCGTATGGGCCCGTTTTGGGATTAGCGCTAGTAGGTCTGGCGTTGTCTCCTCGATGGTCTTCCCATCAAGCCATCTATCCACCCAAAACAGAGTTGTGTTCCCTTCTCCCACCATCATTGTGGTGGAGGCGTTGAAGACCTCAAGCTCGGTTTTGGAGAAGTGCATATCGAGACCACGCCAGGGTCGCAGCGGGTCGGTATGCATCTTCTAGATCCAATCAGTCCGGAGCTGATGGCCGTGCGAGCTAGGTCAGGTACGAGAATATCATTTTGCGGCCCGAAAGTTGGGGTGTCTAGGCAACGTGGTACCCGAGTTCCCTGATATCATCCGCGATGACTATAGTTGGCGTGTCAAATACTCAGAGGGTCTTTTTCGGCACGAATTCAACTTTATGTTTCAATACAAAAAATCAGGCTAACGGTCGTCAAGTTGGGCCCCCCTGTCAGTTTTCGCCATTATGTCGCTCTTGTCGCTCCCGTCGCTTAGGTGTCAATTAGGCTTGCAGCGTTGGCGCATGCATCCATTACGCGTCTTCTTCCCCGAGCGACAATCTGTGGGGCGTCGTAGCCATGGCACGGAGCTGGGACGTGGACGAACCTGCTCGGCCCAGCTCTCGTCCCTGTAGGCTTGCAGCGTTGGCACCTCCATTACTCGTCTTCTTCCTCAGAGCAGCAATCTGTGGTCGCGGCCATGGCGCAGAGCTGGGAAGTGACGAAGCTGCTCGGCCCCACTCTCCTCCCCATCCTGAGTCGGAGCTCGCCCTCACCGTGGACGCACCCATGGCACGGTCGGGGGCCAGGATTGGTTCTCGGTGAGATCTATCACCTTGTCGGCCGTGCTCGGTTCTGTTCTCCTCCTCTAGAATCCGAGTTCGCCGTCGTCGTGGTTGCACCCGCACCAATTCTGCCACCTCTGCTGAGGTCTCTATGGTAGCTCAAGTTCTGGGGCTCTCCAAGTTCTGCCATGTTGGGCCTGTAAGTGTTGTTGTATGTTAAACTAGCAAACATCTTTTGTTTAAATCTCTTGGGTTGTACCAACTTCATTGTGTTTAATTATGAAAGACAAAATATAAATGACTTCTCTCAATTTCTCGCATAGAAAAATGCACAGCTAATTTCATATTCTCGCAGGAACTAGCCCCACTTGTTGAATCGGCGGCACTGCCACGATCTCCACGTAACCACGGTGAGTTCTCGAACTGAAAGTTGTAGTTACCATGTTTCTTCTGCAGTCATTCCTCTTCCTCAATCATTCCTCTGCAGTTTTTCCTGGGTGCTTCTTCTTCCTCTGTTCTAGAATCGTCGGTTCATCTTCTTCTTTCTCTTGCAGGCAGTTCCTTTCGCCCATTTCCTTGCAGGCATGGATGATGGGAAACGCATAACAGAGACCCACTTGGTCCCTGCCCATGGCACCACGACTTTGACAGTGGTGTACACAAATGATGAAGCGACTGTGGAGACAACTCTCGCCAGGTTTGAGCAATTGCTTGCGAAAGAGAAGCACAAGTTTGTGGGGCTAGACTTGGAGTACACTCGTGCAAATAAGCAAAAAAATCCTCCACAAGAGATCTCTGTCGTGCAAATCGCCATACATGAAGAGGTCATTGTTTACCACTTCTGCAGGTATGTGAAATTTAAATTTGAGATCACCACTTCTGCATCCCTTGTTCCCTTACATCCCTAGAACCATCTAAGTGCAGGAGTAAACCAACTAAGATGCGTTGTCCAGCTCTAGTCGAGTTCTTGTGTAGGAAAGGGATAACTTTCACTAGCGTGGATATCACAAATGACACAATTATGCTTTCTCGTGTGTTGATAAAAATCCCAGAGGGGCACCACATCGACATCCAAAATCTGTACAAGATCAAATCATACCCAACGAAGCATGGCATGGGTGATCTGGCATCGGAAATCATCGATAAATCCTATGAAAAAGTGAAGAAATTGAAGCGACTCGATCACGACTACTAGGAGTGGAAGCCGATGAGCCAGGTGCGCCTCGAGTATGCAGCCAGAGATGCCTACATGACGTACGAGTTGTATAGTAAGCTCATTACCATGAAAGATGGGATGGTTAAGGCGAGGTTTTCCACGAGAGAGCTATGCCCTGGTTGCAAGCGAGCCCAGGAGAAGAAGCGCGAGGAGGACAGAAAGCGGTTTCAGGACGAGCAGGGATCTTGGGACGGTGGCGACATCAAGCGGCTGAAGGGGAAGCAAGTTAAGGACGATAACAAGTGGTGGTGATACATTATGTGTTTGAACTAGATTTTAGTTTCTAGTTTATTATGTGTGTGATACATTTAGTTACTTCAATACAAAATTTCGACCAATTTAACTTGTTGATGTATTTCTTGACAATTTTAATATAATCGAGCATTAGAAATATTTTGTAGTGTGCATGAGCATGATCAGTAAATATAATTGAACACTAGAAACTTTAAGGCACTCCATATAAAGGAGTAGATTAATATATAAGGTTCACCAGAGACACCACGGATATATTGTCTTACATGCCACATATAGGTAATAATTAACTAGAACAAAATAAAAGCAGGGGCTGCAGTAGGAGGCCGGGACACGGAGACGCCTAGCAGGGCAGGGGTTTATCAGCAGGAGGCAGCGATAGCCTAGTCGATGAGATACAGGCCAGTCGTGACATACTCCCGGAGGAATTTGCCGCAAGCTGCGTGCCGCGCAAAGGTAATCGCCTTATGCCTGCCTCCGCCTCAGCCAACGCCCTCCGCGTGCTGGATCATGCTGTCGAGGTCCACGTTGATTGCTCTGCCACAGAATGGGCAAAATAGTCTCCCCCTTACGGTGGAAACAGATTAGCCCACACCGTAAGCGCCTCAGCATGTAGCGGCTCTTGTTGTCCCTGGATTCCTTGCTATCGTCCACTTCATCATCATCCTCCTGTTGATTTTTAAGAACATAACTTAGAACTTATACATATGATTGAATTGGATTACAACTCAAGAATTTACAACATGTATATGTAAGACAATATATCCGTGGATATCAAAGATAAATCATCTCAGCAATAGTTTGATCGGTTCATATATCATTTCATCTCAACACAATGACAAATAATTGCATCAGATTGCGGCCTCATAAGTTTCTTCAGGGATGGAGTCAGCGAACCAAGTAACAATTGCACAACATGTAATGTTGTTGTACATCGCCCCAGGTTCACTAACTCATCCCTGAAAAAATCTGACACCAATGTGTCTGCCTCTCTTTTGGGACAAATTTGAATCATTGGCCACAATAAGAAATTGAAATGTAATCGTACAAAACATTATTCAGGGATATACATAGTCAGGTACAAAAACAAGCCTAAATATTGTAATTATAAATAAAAACCAAACAATTAATCTTCAGGTGCATGTTAAAAATACTTATGATCAAAACCATTCTTATACATATGCATCATACCAATCATTAAAAGATCAGAAACAATTCAAGGATCATATATGTAGTTCCATATGAGAATAAATCTAGGGCCTCAAAATTTGTTTCAGAGATGGAGTTGGGGAACCAAAGTACCAATAGCACAACCTATATTGTTTGTGTGCATTTCTGCCTCAGGTTCACCAACCCATCCCTAAAGCATGACACCGTCATACGTGTCTCCCCTTGAACTCTTTTGGGGCAAATTTCAACCATCGGCCTCGGTGACAAACTAAAATGTAATTCTTATACACTAAATGCATTGAATAGGTAATTCAAATATCATAGTTCTATGAATGTAGAATAAATATTAAGGCCTCATAAGTTTCTATAGTGACGGCGTAAGTGAACCAAGTAACAATTGCATAGCCTATATTGTTCTCGTACATCGTCCCAGGTTCACTAACTCGTCCCTGAAAAAATCTGACACCGATGTGTCTGCCTCTCTTTTGAGGCAAATTTGAATCATTGGCCACAATAAGAAATTGAAATGTAATCGAACAAAACATTATTCAGGGATATACATAGTCAGGTACAAAAACAAGCCTAAATATTATAATTATAAATAAAAGCCAAACAATTAATCTTCAGGTACATGTTAAATATACTTATGATCAAAACCATTCATATACATATGCATCATACCAATCATTAAAAGATCAAAAACAATTCAAGGATCATATATGTAGTTCCATATGAGAATAAATCACGGGCCTCATAATTTGTTTCAGAGATGGAGTTGGGGAACCAAAGTACCAACAGCACAACCTATATTGTTTGTGTGCATTGCTGCTTCAGGTTCACCAACCCATCCCTAAAACACGACACCGTCATACGTGTCTCCCCTTGAACTCTTTTGGGGCAAATTTCAATCATCGGCCTCGGTGACAAACTAAAATGTAATTTTTATACACTATGAATGCATGAAATATATAATTCAAATATCATAGTTCTATGAATGTAGAATAAAGATTGCAGCCTCATAAGTTTCTACAGAGATGGCGTAAGCGAACCAAGTAACAATTGCACAGCTTATATTGATCTTGTACATGGCCCCAGGTTCGCTCACTCGTCCCTGTAAAAATTTAACACCAATGTGTATGCCTCTCTTTGGGGCAAATTTGAATCACTGGCTAGAATAAGAAATTGAAATGTAATCATACCAAACAATATTCAGAGATATACAGATGCATCATACAACGCATTCATAGATCAGAAACAATACAAATCAACACTCAACTAGCAAACTCAACTAGATGGTAGATGAGCAGATTGGGGTTTTGTGACTAGACGGATTGGGATTTTGTGACTAGATGGCAGATGCATCAATCAACCGATCGAATCATATATATACTACCCTATTTCAAGATCAAAAGAATCTGTACACGATTGAGCAGATCCTATGTATGAACAGTGAAAACTGCGGCTGCGACTAGAGAAGCTAGCAATGTAGTACCTCGGAATCCTCATCAGGGACCTCCTCCTCGAACTCATCATTCTCCGCAATTATGTCGAAGATTTCTTGAACGGCGATGGGGTCATCGATATAGATCACCGGATTGCCTCCGCCTGCCGCCTGCCCCCATCCACATCTGCCGCTGGCACCACGACGTTGTCGGCAACGAGGTTGTCGGCCACCTGCTGCTCGGCGGCGACGGCTACTACCGGTTGCTCGGCGGCGATGGATACCACCTGCTGCTCGGCGGCGACGGCTACCAACTGCTGCTCGGCGGCGACGGCTACCACCTGCTGCTCGACGGCGATGGCTATTGGCTGGACGGATGAGTTCGCACCCTCGACGGCGCGGCGACGAGCGGCGTTCGTGCCCGGACAATACGCCTCCGTCTGCTTGGCGACGACCGAGCCATCTGCTGCTTCGACTTCAACTGGCTTCACCTACGGATCTTCTCCATGTGTACGCTTCATGGCGCACCAAGGGAAGGAGGTAGTGCAAACGAGGGAGATTTGGCGCACGCGGCAGGTGTAGATTGGGGTCTCGGGACTAGATAGACTGGGGGAAAATGACACGAGCCCATGGAAGAAGAAGGTCGAGAGGGGTTATAAACACCGGACCGTTCGTAGTCCTCGAGTGGACATGTGTGGTGGGCGGGGGGAGGGGGGCTACCACGATCTCCACCCTTTTTTCGGTTCCCTTTTTTTGAAACAACCACGATCTCCACTTTAGAGCTGCATTGAAAACACGCTCATGGCAGACCTCGATTCCACTGCATGCAAGTGGCGTGGAACTAATTTCTAGCAAGGTTAGATCTACTCGAGGGGGTCCCTTGACTCATGGAATTTACTAGCATTAGGGCCCAGTTGGAAGTGAGGTTGAGAGCACTGCGTATAAATGGGATATGTCTGATTAAAATCAAGTGGCATTAAATTGCAGCGTCCTGTTGACAACCGTGCACTCGATGACCCCGTTGCCCTATGCGTGAGTTGTAGTAGCAGTAGTAGGCTTTTCAGACTTGATTAAACTTGACATGACCGCTCGACGACTTTTTCCATGGACGGCATCGTGTTCCTTCATGTAGAAGTCTCACGGAGGGACATGTCTGTGCTGTCTCACGCTGTACTGTGAAGGGAACGAGGTGTGCAACGATCATCGTTGGATCGCACAGAATCAACGGTTGGTGCGCACGATCCCGCGTGACAACTGTGACAACCAATCAGGGAGTAGCAGACAGGGTGAGCACAGTTTTGGGCTTCTACGAAAGATAGAGAGGGGGGTGGGCAAAACTAAGTAGTACCACATAAAACCAAGGGCAAAACTAAGTAGTATAAAAATGGAAAGTGTCTTGTACAACGAAATACATCGTGGAATACATCAAATTATGCCAAGATAGATCCACTGGAGTTCATTGGATGTGTGTTCTTCTCATAAACCACACATGGATCCACCTAGTGTGATTGCATGTATGTTCCTCTAAATAACCACATAAGGATCCACCAGTATCATTGCGTGTCTGTTCTTTTCATGAACCACACCCAGTGTCATTGCATGCGTGTTCTTCTAAACAACCACATAAGGATCCAGCAGTGTCATTGCATGTCTGTTTTTTTCATGAACCACATAAGGATGGGCCCACCAGTGTGATTGCATGTCTGTTCTTTTCATGAACCACACCCAGTGTTAGTGCATGTCTGTTCTATTCATGAACTACACCCGGTTTCACTGCATGTCTGTTCTTTTCATGAACCACATAAAGATCTACCAGTGTCATTGCATGTCTTTTACTTCCATAAACCACATGTGGATCCACCTAGTGTCATTGCATGTCTGTTCCTCTAAACACACCACATAAGGATCCACCAGTGTCATTGTATGTGTGTTCTTCTCATGAACCACACCCAGTGTCATTGTATGTGTGTTCTTCTAAACAAACCACATAAGGATCCACCAGTGTCATTGCCTGTCTGTTCATTTCATGAACCACATAAGGATCCACCGGTGTCATTGCATGTCTGTTCTTTTCATGAATCACAGCTAGAGTCATTGCATGTCTTTTACTTCCATAAACCACATATGGATCCACCTAGTGTGATTGCATGTCTGTTCCTCTAAAAAAATGACATAAGGATCCACCAGTGTCATTGCATGTCTGTTCTTTTCATGAACCACACTCAGTGTCATTGCATGCGTGTTCTTCTAAACAAACCACATAAGGATCCACCAGTGTCATTGCCTATATGTTCTTTTCATGAACCACACCAGTGTCATTGCATGCGTGTTCTCCTAAACAACCACATAAGTCATTGCATGTCTGTTCTTTTCATGAACCACACCCGGTGTCATTGCATGTCTGTTATTTTAATGAACCACGGCTAGAGTCATTGCATGTATGTTCCTCTAAACAAACCACATAAGGATCCACCAATGTCATTGCATGTCTGTTCTTTTCATGAACCACATAAAGATCTACCAGTGTCATTGCATGTCTGTTCTTTTCATGAACCACACCCAGTATCATTGCATGTGTGTTACTTCCATAAACCACATATGGATCCACCTAGTGTGATTGCATGTTTGTTCCTTCCATAAACCACATAAGGATCCACCAATGTCATTGCCTGTCTGTTCTTTTCATGAACCACTCCTAGTGTCAGTGCATGTCTGTTCTTTTCATGAACCACACCATGTTTCACTGCATGTCTGTTCTTTTCATGAACCACATAACGATCTACCAGAGTCATTGGATGTGTGTTCTTCTCATGAACCACACGTGGATCCACCAGTGTCATTGCATGCGTGTTCCTCTAAACAAACCACATAAGGATCCACCAGTGTCATTGCGTGTGTGTTCTTTTCATGAACCACACCCAGTGTCATTGCATGTGTGTTCTTCTAAACAAACCACATAAGGATCCACCAGTGTCATTGCATGTCTGTTCTTTTCATGAACCACATAAGGATGGGCCCACCAGTGTCATTGCATGTATGTTATTTTCATGAACCACACCCAACTGTCAGTGCATGTCTGTTCTATTCATGAACCACACCCAGTTTCACTACATGTCTGTTCTTTTCATGAACCACATAAAGATCTACCAGTGTCATTGCATGTCTTTTACTTCCATAAACCACATGTGGATCCACCTAATGTCATTGCATGTATGTTCCTCTAAACACACCACAGAAGGATCCACCAGTGTCATTGGATGTGTGTTTTTCTCATGAACCACATCCAATGTCATTGCATGTGTGTTCTTCTAACAAACCACATAAGGATCCACCCGTGTCATTGCATGTCTGTTCTTTTCATGAACCACATAAGGATCCACCAGTGGTCATTGCATGTCTGTTCTTTCATGAATCACAGCTAGAATCATTGCATGTCTTTACTTCCATAAACCACATATGGATCCACCTAGTGTGATTGCATGTCTGTTCCTCTAAACAAACCACATAAGGATCCACC